>CM018684.1:0-600000 GCA_009363875.1 Mikania micrantha
ATACTACAATATATGCTAATATATTGCAAATCATTGATGCTCCTTGCTTTGTTTTTTTTATTGAAGGTTGAAATGTTAATAGTGAATGCACCTTTTTGTGTGCAGGTCAATGTTGTTATCAGTCTACTGCCTTCAAGTTTTCATTATATAATAGCTAATGTTTGCATTGAGGTATCGTACTATTACTCAAACATGGCAGGTTTTCATTATTTTCTTTACATCCAATATATTTAAATGCTACATCTTCATTTTGATATTACTCTTCAAAGTTGCTAAAAATGTTAATAGTAAGTCATCATTTGTCACTATAATTATAGTTACCAGTAAACAACATAGAGCTCAGTGAGTAGTTCTTTACTAGATTCAATCTTGAAACCAGTAAACAACATAGAGCTCAGTGAGTAGTTCTTTACTAGATTCAATCTTGAAGTTCCTAATGCCTCAGAATCATGAACTGAAATGAGTTAAGCGCCCGAATGCCTCCTCATGTTTCTGAATATAATATAGGGTTGGAAGATTCGCATTCCCCTTCATGGTCTGTCAGTTACTTAGTCCCTCTTTTCCCTTTAAGCTTTGGTTTTAGCTCAAATATCTCTTTTCAAAAGTAATATATTTGTGGAGCATTCAACTGGAGAAAGGTGTAGCTAGCTTATTTTGGAATGTAGAAAGTTTTTTCTCTTGAGCAAGACATCATTTACTCGAGCAAGAACAATATACATTGGTGCATTTCATTGGTTTCCTATTTTGTTATAGATTATATATTTCTTAATGCAGCTTAAAAAACATCTTGTCACTGCCAGCTACATTAATGATTCATTGTTCAAGCTCCATGATGCAGCTGAAGGTTGTGGCATTACAATTCTTGGTGAAATGGGCTTGGATCCTGGAATAGGTTGTTTTCATTCTTTGTTTATTTTTTGAGAATATGCATTCTTATATATCAGCTAGCTGGTTGTATACTGTAGCTCAAACAATTGCATTCAGTTGATATTTTGCATTCATAATAGCTTCAGCTTTTGGAAAATGTATTCAGTTTTTTTTTTTCCCTACTCTTCAAGCTAGTTTCTAGATGTCATCTTTCTTTCATAGTTGGGCTTAATAAACAAAACAGGTCATGGTTACTCTAATGTTTGGAGCACTAGTTTGTCAGAAAGGGAAACATTTTGTATGCATGTTTATGAATGTGAAAGTTTGACATGAATTTTATGCTTCAGATCATATGATGGCAATGAAGATGATCAACCAAGCACATGCCAAAGGTGGGAAAATCATTTCTTTTGCATCCAACTGTGGTGGTATTCCATCTCCAGCAGCAGCAAATAACCCATTCGCTTACAAGTTCAGGTACTTTTAAGTTCTATTGTTTACAACATGAAGCATGACGAAGCCAATACTATGTTGGAGAATAATCAAGATTAAACCTTATTCTAAGTTAATTATTACATTTGTATTATTATTGTAATATGGGAAATTGGATTTTATTAATCCCATCTTTTGCATATTGCCGATAATAGTCCCAACTGAGAATATTCTTGTAACTAGCCTTGTACGAATCTTTTCTATTTGACCCCCGTCAAAAAAAGTTAACTCCGTTAGTCAAAAAAAACTTTTAACTGGAGGTCCACAGAAAAAATTAGTAAGAGAGTAGGGACTGGTGACAAGAATATTCTCAGTTAGGCTATCCCCATTGGTGAGCAAAACAAGGATCGTTGCACTGTGCTTAAAAAAATGGAAAGGTCAAACGATCTGATCAGAACCTCAACCAAGATTGCAACCCTTCAACCCACAAAACTTGCCACATGGCAAATCCCCATTGGACCACCTTTATTTTTTTCGTTTTTAACTTATACAAAATTAGTTTTTGTTTATAATCTTGTTTTTTTGTAACTTTAAATAATTAATATTTAAAAAAAATCTAAAAACACGGCCTTGATTAGTTTTTTTTATGAACACTTCGGTATAAATTTTGTTAAAAACAAAGTTCGTTTAAAAAAAATGTTTTTTTTTTATATAAAATAAATATAAACAATCATTAGTTTATCCTATCTAACATTTGGAGGTTTTTTATTGATTCAGAAGATTTTCTAGATCAAACTCATTATCTAAACATTATATGTTTAATATATTTATTTATTTTGAAAATTCGTTATTTCTCCCTATAAATATAAACAATCATTGTTTGATAAATATAAATATAAATATTTTTGTAATATTTTATTTTATTTTATTTTTTGAAATAAAAATTTTAATTTTATAAATAAAATAATTATTTTATTTGTCTTTCAAATAAATTTTAATAAAAACTAAAAATCATAAATTATATTTATTTAATAAAAAATAATAAAGGTCGGGTTGTTAATGAGAGTAAAAAGTTGGATTTGATTGCGTTGTGTGGATGGAAGAGAGAGAAATTATTTTTTTATTAAAGATTGGGTTGGATTGGATTGTGAATGGGGATGGTCTTAGGACTATTATCGGCCAATAAGCAAAAGGTGGGATTAATAAAATTCTATTTCCCTTGTAATATCCTAACTTTGGTAGTTGAGTTAAACAAAGTTAACACCATTAGTTAGTTATGGTTATTTGGTAGTTACTGTTAAGTCTGTTTTAGGTAGTTAATTCTGTTTGTTAACCGCCAAAATTATGACTATAAATAGCCTTGAATTCTACCATTTATCTATGTGATATACAAGTATGATTAGTATGCAAATGTTGTGCTCTTTATTTTTCATATGAACATATATATGTTCTTTTATGCATTGAAATCATCAAGAAAGTTGGTTCATCAAGCAAGTTAGTGCCCACCAATTCCAATAATTGGTATATGAACATTAAGTTATTGGGTATTAGTTAAATTTGTAATTTAGCTAAATTAGGACTTAATTTAACAAGTTAGTTTAATGTTTTCTTTTTTTGTTTATTGAGCCTATCAATCAGATGAGTTTGTTATATATCCTATTACCTATATTTTAGTTTCCAAATAGGAGGATTAGGGAAGTATTTGAATTCAAATTCCTTGGAGTGCAAAGATTGAGTCGGCTATAAGTAGCCCGGGATGTATTCAATTTATTTATTCTTAAATTGAGAGAATCCTTTTTAGGGAGTTATCCTTAAAACGTGAGTGTGTGAAAAACAAAATCAATGAGATACCAACTTCATTGGGACATAAGAAAAACAAGGAACGAAGCATGTGCGGCACATTAAAACTGGAAGGCTTATGGTAGAAATCTCTGATCAAGAAGAAGAACAAAGGCGGGAAGAACCATATTGTGGCCGGAAAACGGAAAACAAAAAGAAAATTTGTGATGATCGTTAATCATAAACTCATTAAAGGGATACAACAACAACCTTACCTAGTATATTCTCACTTTTCAGTAGGGTTTAAGAGGGAAGGATAAATACAAACCTTACCCCTATCCCAATTGGGATAGAGAGGCTGCTCCGAAAGAGTCCCCGGCTCAAAGTTATCGTTTGAAGTTATCATCCCAATGATTTTAACGTTATTTTCAGTGAAAATAACTAAAATAATGTTAAAATTAGTTCACTTTTACTTTTGCCCCTTAAGGGCCCACACATATATACATTATATGTGTGCACCACAAATGAGGCGTAATAAACTCATTAAAGGGATCTGTAATCAAAATCATAAATTGATTTTGAAGAAAGCAAGTTGGCTGAGTAATAAATGAAAAATCCAAAATAGGTGATAAATATAAAGTGTTTGAAAAAAGTTGGCACGATAGATTCATCTTTGAATCAAGAAGCAAAAAAAAAAAGCAACTTCAAAAGCAAGAAATCATCAAGTCCATAAATACTTGAAGCAAGAAAGGTGGAAAGATTCGAAGAAAGTAAAGAAAGAAAATATGACTGAAAAGAAAGGAGAAAGCACGTTGATGTTGACTCGTGAACGAGGAAACGTATCACTTCGGTGTCCTAGATTAAAGGAAACAAGTTACTCCAATTGGGCGTTGATGGAAACAATCCTGAAAGCATATGGTCTTTGGGAAATCATTGAATCTACCGAAGGTATAGATGAAAAGAAAGTGCACACAACAAAAGCAATAATTTTTCAAACACTACCAGAAGATGTTTTATTGCAAGTTGCACAATATTCAACTTCAAAAAAAGTATGGGATGCAATCAAAGTTCAATACCTTGGAGCATATATGGTTCTGAAAGCACGTTTACAGACCTTGAGGAGCGAATTAGAAACCTTAAAGATGAAACAAAATGAAACCGTAAGTGAATTTGCCAACAAGTTAGGTGGTGGTATAACATGTGGTATAACTGTATAAGAACCAACTTAAAAGCCTTGGAACTACTTTGGAGGATAAGATAACTTTAAGGAAGTTACTTAACTCGATTCCAAAGAAGTTTCTATTGATTGGGGCATCCATCTAACAATATTCAGAAATAGACAGAATGTCATTTGAAGAAGCAGTGGATAGATTAACAACGTTTGAAGAACGCCTCAAAAGTCAAGATGAACTAGAGGACAATAATCAAAGTAAACTCCTAATGGCAATTTCAAATAATCATTCCGAAAATAGGCATCATGGGAAATGATATGGTAATCAAAATAATGAAAGAGGACGAGGAAGAGGTTTTGACAAATGCGGACGTGGCTGAAGCACAAGTCTGTACAGGAAGCCCAACAGACCTGGAAGGTTTTAGGTCCAGTTCGAAATGCACGAAACAGTCCAGCAAGTTATTCAACATCAAGTAGCAGTAGTTGTTTCTCGAGAAGAGATGGGAAACATGCTCAATATCATTTGATTGAATAGTTGACCCAGCCCCTTGTTGTTTGAAAAAACCCTCCACTTCAATTGGTATTTTTTCACGAAAAGCAGACACGAGATAACAATTCCAGTGTTTCACTAAGATTTTGAATAGTGGTCCCGAACTCAAGGTTGTAGCAAATGGTGATGGCATGGAATAGACTTCATTTATGGTGAAGATACAAGTTGATAACTTTTTACAAAAAGCGGTAGTGGACGATGCATATGATGATGATGATGACGACGACGACAACGACGACGGCGGCGGAAGAAAATAAATTGACTTGCAATGCAAGGATAAAGATTTGCTGGATGAAGTCCTAATATTGCAAAGTAAAAGAGATGAGAGTCTTGTATGGTATTCAAGATCTTGAGGAACACAAAATCAAGAACAAGGGGGAGATTGTTAAAAATTAATCTTGATTTGTGTTCATGGGTCAAATGGCTCAAGTATTCGAGTGCAAGTTTCAACTGTATTTCTTAGCCTTAGAAGTTGGTTTTGGTTTTATGATATGGTTTTATTTTGGTTTGTTTATATTTGCATGGTAGGGGTAATTTTCAAAGATAAGAGGAAAATATCTTGGTGATTAATTGAATGGATAAGTATATATAGAGGCAAGGTTATTTTAATTTTGTGTGTGGGGTAAATTTTTTAAATAAAATTAGAGAAAGAGTTATTGGTTGTTTCCTCCCTATAAGATATATTGTATTCTTGTAATGTATTGAATATCATTAATTGTAAATCATAGCCAAATATAGATTAGGTCATATTGTACTATATATAGAGGCATACTATTGGAAATGAGATCATCGAACTTTATACCACCAAGGGTTAAATTGGAATCAATTGCCATCGGAGAGTTAATTGGTTTGGACTGAGAAAGACCTGCCTTTTGAATCAGGTCCGTGATATATTTCCTTTGAGAGAGAATCAGATCTGTGCCTTTGGGACTTACCTCAACACCTAGGAAGTATGAAAGCTGACCCATGTCTTGGATTGCGAATTTGTTGCCTAATTGTTGAATGATATGAGTGATGAGCCTTGGATTGAAACCTGTGAGAATAATATCATCAACATAGACAAGCATATAAAGCAAGGCACCATGATGAGAGAATGAATAATGATGGATCCATCTTAGAACCCGAGAACCCAAGATGTAATAGTGCCCTTGAAAGGCGATTAAACCAAGCCCTTGGAGCTTGTTTGAGGCCGTATAAGGACTTGTGAAGTAAGCACAGATGATTTGGCTTTTGGGGATCTATAAAACTTGGTGGTTGGCGCAGGTAGACAGTTTCTTTAAGATCATCATGTAAAAAGGCATTCTGCACATCAAGTTGTCTAAGTGGCCATTTCCTTGAGACGACAAGAGATAGAACCACACGAACTGTAGTGGATTTAACCACTGGACTAAATGTCTCATGATAATTGATTCCCTGTTGTCGACTAAACCCCTTCGCTACCAGACGAGCTTTGTAGCGTTTGATGTTTCCATGCTCATCATGTTTTAACCTGTACACCCATTTACAGTCAACAATATTAGCATTGGGAACATGTGGTACTAGAGTCCATGTACCATTTCTAATTACGGCTTTGAATTCCTCTGTCATGGCAGCGCGCCAGTGAGGATTTTTGTTGGCAACAACAAAGGTTGAAGGTTCGGAAGGTGGTGAGTTGGTGGAAGTATGAAAGGCCGAGGCATTGTAAGGAGTTTGAGTTTTTGGATTTTGTTTTAGATTGGCAGGTCTGGAACGAGGTGGAGCTGCAAGGTGTGGGGAAGCAGTAGCAGGTGGGTGGTGGAGATTGGATTGGCATGGCGATGACTGTATGTGTATTGGAGGGGTGGTGGTTGGGGAATGGTAGATGAGGACAATGGATAAGCTTTAGGGTTGTCTTGATGCTGGTTGGTAGAAGGCGAAGCTGGTAGGGTTGATGGTTCAGGAATAGTAGATGAAGCAGATGGTGATGAGGTAGTTTGAGAAGCCTCAGAGTTATGTTGGTGCTGGTTGGTAGAAGGTGATGCTGGGGAGCTGGGTTCAGGTTGTACAGGTGTTGAAGGTATGGTCTCGGACTGGGCAATTGAAGGGTTAGATGATTGGGTCAATGGGGTAGAAGGGGAAACATGAGAAGGATAAGAGGAAAAATAAGGATCAGGTGAGGAGTGAGAAGGTGGAGGTGGTTGAAGAAATGGAAAACATGCCTCATTGAAGCAGACATGTCGAGCAATGTAAAGACGGTTAGTAGTGGGATTAAGGCATTGGTAGCCATGGTGAGATGAGCTATACCCGAGAAAGACGCAGGGTAGGGAGCGAAAATCCATTTTGTGTGGATTGTATGGACGTAGCTGAGGGAAACATTGGCATCCAAAAACACAAAGAAAGAAAGATCAGGTTTATGATGAAAGAGTTGTTCTATAGGTGAAATGTGTGAAGAGGTGCGAGAGAGCATTCTATTAATTAGATATGTTGCAGTTTCGAATGCAAAACTCCAGAAACGCTTTGGAACATTAGGTTGTGCCAATAGTGTTAGGCCAGTCTCGACCACATGGTGATGGCATCTCTCTACAAAGCCATTTTGCTCACTTGTGTGTGGACAGGAGAGACGATGTGTGATGCCAAGATTTTTAAAGAAAGAGGATAAATTGCGAAATTCCCCTCCCCAATCTGTTTGGACAGCTTTTAAATGTGTTTTAAACTGTCTTTCAGCCATTGTATGAAACTGTTTAAAAATGGTGAAAACATCATATTTTTGTTTAAGGGGAAAAAGCCACATGTATCTGGTGTAATGATCAACACAAAGCAAAAAATAACGATGTCCATAAAAGGAAGTAACTGGGGCTGGACCCCAAACATCACAAAACTCTAAATTCAAAACACATGAACTTTTATATGTTGAAAGAGATAAATGCGTTTTCGTAGATTTTCCCATAGGATAGGAATTACAAAAAGAAAAAGCAGAAGTTGTAACAGGAAGCCTATGTCTTGAAATCATTGTCTTCAAAAGTTGAGAGTGAGGATGTCCAAGTCTTTTATGCCAAGTAGTAGGAGGCTCGAATACTTGAAAAAGCAACATGAGAAACAGGTCTGGGGAAGATGAAATGAATAGAGACCACCTTCACTTGGACCCGTGAGGAGGATAGTGCGGGTAACCGTATCCTTCACACAAAAGAAAGTAGCATGAAATTCAAAGAATACATTATTGTCTTGACAAAAATGTTGTACAGAAAGAAGGTTTTGTTTTATTTCAGGAACATGAAGAATTTTGTTAATGGAAAGAGTTTTATTAGGTGATTCAAATTTTGTTAAAGGAAAATGTGAAGAATGGGTAAGCTTGTGCCATTGCCAACAAATAGAAAAATCCTTACCGTGATAAGGTTCAGAGTCCTCAAAACCACTAAGATCAGGTGCCACGTGACTGCTAGCACCAGTATCCGGCAGCCAAGATGATATTTGTGACCGATGCTTAGCATAGTTTGCTTGTGGCTGTCTTGGTGAGTGAATGGTGGATGGGTCACGATTAGGACATTGTGAAGGAACGTGTCCAATGCCACACCTGTTGTAAGAACCGTAGACTGTGTTTTGATTAGATGCCCAAGAAAATCTAGAATCAATACCTGTGTTAGGGCCAGATTGGCGGTTGTCTTGATGGTTGTTGTATTGACCACGGCCTCGGCGATTCTAAACCCCGCGGGTGGTAGATCCACGATTAGTGTAAAATGCCTGATTAGTTTGTGATGTAGGTTGAGCATTAAAGCCCAATTGGGTCATTAGTTGCTGAAGAGACTTGATGGTTTCAATGGGAAGTTGGGTGCTTGAGCTGCTATTAGAATGTGAGGAATTCTGGTTTGTAGTGGTCAAGAAGGCTTGAATTGCTGGAACAGCAGGAACAACCTTTTTGACCATATACTCATGGTCTGCAAGAAGACTTGGGAGTTCTAAGAGAGTGATAGAAGGCTGCCTACTAATCAGGTTGGGTTTTAAAGAGTTGTATTCTTCTCATAGACCGGCAATAACAAGCATGACAATGTCTTTGTCTTTCATTGGCTCACCGATGTTTGCAAGGGCATCTGAGTATTCTTGTGCTCGTGTAATATAATCAGCAGATGTTTCTTCTGGCTTCATCTCAATCTTGAGAAGTTGGGTTTTAATAGTATATTCATGGGAGGCGGTGTGTGGTGCATAAGCACGTTCCAAGGTCAGCCATAGTTCTCGAGAAGTACCACCTTGGACATGCTTGAATGATGCCTCGGAGATGGTTGAAAGTAGAAGCATACAAATATGGGCATTATTTGAGATCCAGGCAGAATATTTTGGATTGTTTTGAGGTTTGGGAGCGGGTTCCTTGTCAGAGGTAGAAGATGTAGAAGAAAGAATTTTAGATGGACAGGTTAGGGAACCATCAATGTAGTCAAAAAGGCCATATGTGATTAGAAAATGTTGGATCATAGTCTTCCAGAACCCATAATTGGTAGGACTCAATTTGAACCCAAACTTGTGAGAGTTGTGGGTTGTTTTGTCTATAGGTGTGAAGGCAGCGATGGTCATTGTGGACCGATGATAGAGAAGCGGTGTGGTTGATCGGAAAAAGAAGATCGTCGGCAGGGAAACTTGGAGCTAGGGTCGGCAGAGCTCTGATACCATAATAACTTTGGTATCTTGTATTGATATCGAAAATAATACAAAGAGGAGAATATAAATAGACTCTAATACAATCTATTTATGGTAAATATAAATTACAATTAACTCTCAATCCTAGATATATTTAGGAGCATATCTTGGACAGTTGGACTAATAGGGTCTGTGAGTTAACCGCTTTTGTTGTTGTTCTATTGAGCACATACACAGCATGTCTCGCTGCCTCACCCCAAAATTTTTGAGGTACCATCATCGATTTCAACATACATTGCACCGTCCTTATCACAGTTTTGTTCCTTCTTTCCACCACCCCATTTTGCTGAGGTGAGTATGGGGCCGTAAGATGTCTTCTTATGCCATGGAGTCTACACCAGTCATTAAACTCGAATGCTGTGAATTCCCCTCCCCTATCAGTTCTTAGGGTTTCAACCTTTGCTGCAGTTTCTGTTTTAACCTCATCGTAAAACTTCTGAAATGTTTCGAATGCCTGGTCCTTTTTTTTTCAGTAGGAAGCACCACATGTAAGTGTAACGAGTCATATTGTCGACTAGTAAGAACATGTATTGGTTTCCTGCGGGTGTTGCGGGGGTAATCGGTCCACAAAGGTGTCCATGGACGAGTTCAAGTGGTTTTGTGGCTTGGAACGTTGCTTGATCTGGGTACGGCTTCTGTTTTCCAAATTCCAATCATGCATGAGTCACACATGCCGGATTGGTATGTTACTTTTGGCATCCCCCTCACCATTCCGTTTGTACTCATTCTGTTCAGTGAGTCGAAGCTCAGGTGGCCCATTCTCGCGTGCCATAGCCAGTTTTCGTTATCGAATTTTGACAACAAGGTTATTGGGGTGCTGGTAATGAGTCTCACCTTATACAATCTGTTGGTCGCTCGCGGTACTCGCATCATGAGCTTCCTTGATCTATCGTAAACCAGCAAGGCATCTCCTTCCATTATGACCTTGCAGCCTGTTTTCGTGATCTGACCCAAACTGCTGATGTTGTTATGGAGACTTGGAATATAGTATACTTCGGTAAGGACCTTCTGTTCTCCGGTTTTACTTGAGAATAGCTTGATTTGTACACTTGAGTTATCCCCGAACCGCACGTTCCCGGATATCTTCTCATTTAACTCTGAGAAGAATTCCCTTGTCCTGTCATGTGATTTGATGCTCCATTGTCCAGATACCAAATATTCTCCTCCGTTGGCTTGAATTCGAAGCTTGTTGGTATCACTTTCTTTTCATCCAAAAAGATTTCCTCTCCCACCTGCTTCATCATGAACAAACTTGTTCCTGGTTTCTTTGCTTTCTCTCAGGGCAGATTGAAGCGAAGCGTCCATAGTGATCACACCTGAAGCATTGTACTTGCAAGTGATCTTTCTTACCTTTTTGCATACCTTGATCTTGGGTTCCTTGGTTTTGATACTTTGCTCCAAATGAGCTCCTGCTCCCTTGACATGCATTCTCCCGTGTTCTTCCTGAATCTTGGCTTCCACCGTTAACTCTTCCACGTCCACGGCCCTATTGAGAGAATCCACCTCTCCCTCGACCTTTGGCTTTCTGATACGAGGGTGATTCAGCCCTGGTGAACATCAACTTGCTTTGTTGTTCACTTGTCTCCAGCTCACCTCGGATCCTTCGTACGCTTTCAGTCGACCAACTACGTCATCGAATGCTATCTTGTTTGGATCCACTACCTGTTCTATCTAGGCAGCCATATGTAGGAACCTTCTTGGTAGGCTTGTCAAGAACTTCTTCAGCAGCTTCGTTTCATCAAGGGTTCTCCCTAATGTTACTGATTTTGATGGGTAACGTGACAATGTATTGGCAAACTCATTAATAGTGCTTTGTTCCTTCATCCTTAGATTTTCAAACTCAAACATTAAGGTTTGCAATCTTGCCTCCCTTACATGATCAATCCCAAGATTCCTAACTTTCATTGCTTCCCACATCTCTTTCACGGTTGTAAGGTTGCCAACTTGCAGGATCTGCTCTTCGGGAATGCACTGGAATAGTAACACAATTGCCACGTTGTTCTTTACAGGATTCAAGGGGTTGCCCGGGTCAATTTGATCCCAGACTTTATGCACATTAAAGATCGCTCTCATCCTCATGCTCCAGACGGTATAGTGTGTCTTTGTTAGCATGGGACAAACTATGTTTGGTGTTCCTTCCTTCACGACTCTTTCACCAGTGTCTACCATCTCAACAGACCTCTTGAGTATTGCGTCTTGCCTGTCCTTCGGTTCAACACAATCACGTTAATTGATCCGTTCGTGACCAGTAATTCTCCTTATTGCTATTGTGATCAATCCTTGCTCTGGTACCACTTGATATCCAGAGACAAACACGAGACCACAAAACAATTCTTTCACGTATGGAATAACTCTCCAATTTTGATTCTCTTGAGAAAACTACTCAAAAACTCAGAGGGGATTTATACCCAATTACGTGCTCAGTCAAGAATAAACTAACTCCCTATTTTCTAGTCATTCATACTTATCATATTTGACTTCTATTTACTAAACTAGATAACCATAACAATAGCTATACAATTATCTAGTCTAATTAAAACATTAAATCAAATACAATGTAACTGTAGAAACTAGAACTCATATCTCGACTTCCAGCTTCACACCCGATCACGTGCTCAACCGGGAATTATAACACCATTGGTCCAACATGAACATCACCTGTTTTAAGTTCGGGTGGTCACCGAGTTTATCTTTTATTTTTGGATGATTATACTAATTTCTTGTGGACTTATCCCCTAGCAAATAAATCCCAGGTTTTACCAACTTTTCTTAAATTTCATAATCTAATCAAAACTCAATTCAATATCAATATCAAATCTTTACAATGTGACAATGGAAAAGAACATGACAACACATCTTTTAAACACTTTTGTGATTCCCATGGCATGGTTCTTCGTTTCTCTTGCCCATATACATCAGCTCAAAATGGTAGATCTGAAAGGAAAATACGCTCTATTAATAACATCATTCGAACAATTTTAGCTCATTCTTCCATGTATCTAAATTTTTGGCATCATGCCTTAGAATTTGCAACATATATTCTTAATATTTTACCCGGCAAACTTCTGTCTTTCTCCACTCCAACATTCGGTCTTTATAATCGTCATCCATCATATGATCATCTGTGTGTTTTCAGTTGTTTGCGTTATCCACTCTTACCCTCCACTACCATCCACAAACTTCAACCACGTTATTTCCCTTGTGTTTTCCTTGGTTATCTCAACAACCATTGCGGTTTTAAATGCTACAATATCTCCACCAGAAAAAATCCTTCTCTCCCGACACGTCATCTTTGATGAAACCATTTTCCCTCTTCAAAATCGTCACACCTCTACTCCTAAATATGATCTTTTTACCTCCGACCATCATCCTTCTATTTGGTTACCTTCTGATTTCCAAACTACAACTTCACCTTCAGCACCTAATTCATATACTGCCCATCCACCTGCCACCACTCCCCCTCCTACCCAAGTCCAACCACAGGCACCAACCCAACCTCCTGATCAGTCTCGTGATCAGCCCTCTACGTCAGATCCTATTCTCCCACCTGATCACACACAATCAAAAAGCCCTTTCCCATTCTAACCTACTCCAAACGGCCAAAACCACCCATCCCACCACCTGTTCCCTCCAGCGATATTCTTGCCAGAACTGTTACCACACGCAACATGTATGGAATATCCAAACTACGGAAGCCTTTCCTAAATCTACACACTACCACCACTCCTTCCCCAATGCCACATAATCCCACTGAAGTGCCATGCTAGACGAGTTCCGTGCTCTTATTGATAATAAGACTTGGGAACTTGTACCTTGGCATCCTCATATGAACATTGTGAGGAGCATGTGGATTTTCAAACACAAAACACAATCGCACCGTCCTCAGCATTGCAGTTGCAAAATCCTGGCCCATTTATCAGCTCAATGTCAAGAAAGCTTTTCTCTATGGGAAACTGCATGAAACAATTTATATGCATCAACCCATGGGTTTTAGTAATTCATCATTTCCACATCATGTTTTCTTATTGAAGAAATCACTCTACGGTCTTAAACAAGCCCCACAAGCTTGGTACCAACGTTTTGCGGATCATGTTTTTGGAATGGGTTTCACTCATAGCCAATGTGACACTTCTCTAAATGTTTATCACAAAGGGCATGACACAGCTTATATTTTACTCTATGTGGATGATATTATGTTAATTACATCTTCTACAGCTCTTTGCACCCGCTTCGTGACCCTTTTGGTAGCCGAATTCGCTATGAAAGACCTGGTTCCCTTAAGCTACTTTATTGGCATCGCTGTCACCCCCTCCCCCAAAGGGTTGTTGTTTCTAACTCAACAGAAATATTTATCAACCATTTTACAGCGCTTTGGAATGACTTCCTGCAAGCCCGTAACTACCCCAATTGATACAAGCACTAAGCTGAGCTCCTCTGATGGCACCTTACTAGTTAATGCCACTGAATATCGACAATTATGCGGGGCATTACAATACCTTACTTTCACCCGGCCCGATATCAGTTACGCAGTTCAACAGGTTTGCATGCATATGCACATGCCCCTAGATCCACACACAAGCATTCCCTCAAACACATCATGCGTTATGTTAATGGTACAATCCATTACAGCCTTGCAATTACAAAAAACGATACATGTTCTGATAGAGTTTATACTTATATTCATATTTTGGGTAATATTTAGTAGTTATAGTAGGTTCTAGATAAGGGTAGTTTAGTAATATTGATTACTAGTTAATTGTTAGTTGGTTATAAATAGAGGAAGGCTTGTATGTGGGAGGTGTGAAGAATATTGTTTAGAATTGTAATTGGCTCTTGCTTTATGCAGAGAAGGGTGTAACCCTGGAACTGATTTGTAATCAGTCGTTCATTAATATCATCATTCCATCTTCTTCTTTTTCAATTGCAATCCCTATTTCTATTGTGTCATTGATTGGATTCTCATCATTGGTCCGACCTGCCCTTGATCTGCCGGTATCCATGGAAACTCAAACTGCTAAGCGATTGGATAACCACGCACAACAACTCAAACAGCTTCAATCTGACGTTTCGGACATCAAATCGTTGTTACTGGTTTTGGAAGCCGATCGTGCGGAATCTAGTGAATTCCGTCAAGTTGTCCTTGCGTGGATGAACAATCAGGAGAAATCCAAACGCGATGGTTCCTCTGATTCGGGTCCTTCTTCAGGTATTTTCTACTCCTCTGGTTCTAATTCTACTTCAATCGATCGTCCACCTACTCTTCCATGGGCGGTTCAGAAGGTTCAATTACCTGATTTCGACGGCTTTGATCCTCAAGGATGGCTCCAACAGGCGAATCACTATTTCGATTTCCATAATATTTCTGATGAATTACGCCTTCTTTTCGTTCAATTTCGAATGGTTGGGGTCGCGCAGCATTGGTTCACAGCGATTTCTCAAATTTGGGAGTCCATGACATGGCCGGAGTTCCAATCAGAACTACTGCAACGTTTTGGTAGCTTTGAAATTCCTCATTCTTCCGAGCAATTCGTTCCGATCCAACAGTCGAAGGTGATTTCCGATTGTCTCGAAGATGTCGTGGATACCAGGTGCCCTAATTCTGCAACGAGTAAGGCCGCTACTTCTCTTTTTAGTTATCAACATAATTTTGGACCTTTACCAATTGATGGGCCTCAAGTGTTGGGTCAAGGGGAGCCCAAATGGGTTCATACACCTCAATTAACTAAGCAAAGGATTTCTGTTTGTTCATTTGAAAGAATTATTATCAAGTTGAGGAAGGGGTATTTAGTTCATGTGCATGAATGGGATATGGGCCTTCAAAAAGATATTCAGTGTTCGTTTCCTGTCATTCGATTAGGCGTCTCTTCTACTCCGGAGTTGGGGCATGTTTTGCATCATGATCATGGAGTTCTATATCCTTCACGTTTGGATTGGAAAGGACGTAAGAAGAAAAGAATTTGTTTACGTTGGGGTAACCGATACGGGCCAGCTCATAAATGTCCGGACGAAAGGATAAAAAGCACGTTTCATGGGTAACTCCCAAGTCTTGAGGACAAGACTTTTAAATAAGAGGGGAGTAATGATAGAGTTTATACTTATATTCATATTTTGGGTAATATTTAGTAGTTATAGTAGGTTCTAGATAAGGGTAGTTTAGTAATATTGATTACTAGTTAATTGTTAGTTGGTTATAAATAGAGGAAGGCTTGTATGTGGGAGGTGTGAAGAATATTGTTTAGAATTGTAATTGGCTCTTGCTTTATGCAGAGAAGGGTGTAACCCTGGAACTGATTTGTAATCAGTCGTTCATTAATATCATCATTCCATCTTCTTCTTCTTTTTCAATTGCAATCCCTATTTCTATTGTGTCATTGATTGGATTCTCATCATGTTCTCTCACTTCTTACACAGATGCTGATTGGGCCGGCTGCCCGGATACGTGGCACTCTACTTCGGGATACTGTGTCTGCCTAGGGGATAACCTCATATCCTGGTCTTCAAAACGACAACCCACTCTTTCTCGCTCTAGTACAGAAGCCGAATATAGAGCCATAGCTAATGTTGCCTTTGAAATCTGTTGGATTCGGAATTTATTATGTGAGCTTCGTTTTATTCCATCCAAGGCTACACTTGTTTACCGTTACAATGTGAGTGCAGTTTATCTTCCTACAAATCCGGTTCAACATCAACGCACAAAACATATCGAGGTAGATATTTATTTTATTCGCGAAAAGGTAGCTCGTGGTCAAGTCAAGTTCTACATATTCCTTCACAGTTTCAAATTGCAGACATCTTCACAAAGAGTCCACCAAGAATTCATTTTGAAGGCTTTCGCTCGAGTCTCAACATCCATCTACCTCCTTCTTCGACTGCGGGGGTGTATTAGATATATGATTCCTGTAATATATTGAATATCATTAATTGTAAATCATAGCTAAATATAGATTAGGTCATATTGAACTATATATAGAGGTATAATATTGTGAATGAGATCATCAAACTTTGTACCATCCCCCCCCCCCCCCAAAAAAAAAAATCAACATTACACACACAAAAATCATTACGTATTCTTGGTTGCTTTGACCCAATTTTTTCCTGATAGGTTCTACCTATGTTTTAAGATTTTTAAAAGTTGTTGAAAGAAAGTACCCCTTGTCTAGAACAAGAACGTGATACCTTTAGGAAGAATATTTATTAATTAGGATTGAGAGTGAGACTTGAAGCAATTGGTAAGGTTGTTGTTTTGTGATCTTGAAGTCATGGGTAAGATTGCATATATCATATCCCAATGCGCTCCGGCCTCTCCCTGGCCGCCGTGCAAAGCGAGAGCTAAGTAAACCATCGGGTATATTCTTTATTCATTAATTAATCAGGATTATGTTGTATAGTTACAGCTAATATTTCTTGTTACAAACTCTTTCAGCTGGAATCCAGCAGGGGCTATACGAGCAGGGTGCAATCCTGCCATCTACAAACGCGAAGGAAGAACTGTACATGTTGATGGTAAGTCTCTAAACAATAATAGGGTTAGCATATATTTATACACATAACTTTTACTTTGTTCAGTGGTTGTATGGGTAATTATCGTGTGTAGGATGCGCTCAACCGTTGGTTTTTATTAACCAAATATTATATTATTACATATATATTTGTTAGATCAAAGTTGTATTTGTAACTATCCTGTATTTTAGTATGAAATAGTATTTCCATATTTTCAAAGTTGTATTTGTAACTATCCTGTATTTTAGTATGAAATAATATTTCCATATTAGTAGCATGGTTTGTTAGTCTTATAATTGTGTATATATATTGGTTTCCGTGTTGAATGAGAATAAGGAGAATTATCATATTAACATGATATCATTCATTGTGTCCTAATCTGAAGGCCGTCGCTTCTACAAGCCAGGCTTTTGCCGCCGCTACTGTCGAATCTCGTTCCTGCCTCCTTCTAGTTGTCTGCCATGGCCGATAAACATGAACCACCCAAGCACACTTTTCAGTTCATCTGGCGTACACGGTTACCGATATTTCAGAAGAAAGTTCGAGTCTTGGACGGGAAGAAAATTTCTTAATCCTCATGGGTGAAACTTTTTCACCTCCATGCTCGTGGCTACAATGTTCTTTGTCACATTGACGGGACTAGACCACCTGCCGTCATAGATCCCCATTTTTCTACTTGGAATGAAGTGGACGCCATCATCCAACAATGGATCTATGGATCTGCTGGTTCGTGTTCTCGAGCAAGATTCCATAGCCTATGAAGCGTGAACCAGGGTCAAGAATCTCTTCCTAAACAACAAAGTTTTGTGTGCTGCTTCCTTGGAACATGCCTTTACCACTCAAGACCTTGAATCTGTAGATTCCTTGGATGACTATTGCCTGAAACTGAAATCGTTGGCTGATCAGTTGTCTGATGTTGACAGCCCCATTAGTGAAAGTCGCTTGGTCTTGCAACTCATTTGCAGACTGCCAACTGAATTCGAGAATGTGGGCTCCCACATTAACTAGGAGTTACCATCATGGGAAACAGCCTGTAATATGCTGCATTTTGAAGTGGATCGACAGAAGGCTCGTGCTACTGCCCCATCACCAGCCTTGGCTGCTACAGCAAACCATGAAGCTCCCTCATAACGCTGGGCCCCCCTCCTGCCAAAATCAACCGACTCATAACAGCACAAACAGGCCTGGGTCTTACCAGCGCCGTAATGGCTTAGGACACGGTCACAACAGGAACTCAAATCTAACTTGACAGCCCACTTCACGTAATCCTGCTAAGCCTCCTTGGGCCTCTTTTCCAGCGTCTCAACAGCCCCCGTGGGCTACCCCTTCTGGACCACAAGTACCTCCTTATTGGGCCCCCTGGTGGACTGCTCCACCCCCTTGTCCCTACCCAACTCAGGGCTGGGACTACCCTTGGACCCCACCTGCTAATAGGCCCTTTTCCAGTCATCCAACAGCCTCATCTTGCAATGCAGCTCAGGCTCATCTAACTGAATTCGACCCACTTGAGCCTATGGACCTTGGTGCAGCCCTCAATGCTCTGAATCTGGATCAAGAAAACTCGAACTGGATTATGGACATTGGTGCTACTCATCATCTCACTGCTGATCAAGGTATATGTTGCAACTCATATATCTCTAATTCTATTAAATCCATATTCGTTGGTAATGGTCAACAAATGCCCATATTTGGATAAGGAAACACCACTCTTCCACATTCCCTAACCACCCTTAAACTTAATAACGTTCTTTACGCACCACATATTATTAATAATCTCATCTCTGTTAAACGCTTTACCATTGATATTTTTGTTTCTGTGGAGTTTGATCCATATGAATTTCTGTGAAGGATCTCAAGGATGGGAAGATTTTGACCCGCCACAACAGTGATGGCCCATTATATGCTGTCACAACCCTAGCTCATGCACCCGATTCTGCCTTCTTAGCTACTTCCGTCCCTGATTTTGGCATGCTTGTCTAGGTCACCCTGGAGCTGCTTCTATTGATTCTCTTAATTCTAGCAATATTATTTCATGCAATAAAATCACTAATTCTAGTCTTTGCAACTCTTGTCATCCACTTAAGTTCAAATCAGAAACAATCACCAATTTTTCACACTTTGGCACCTATATCAAAACACAATTTAAACCCATTAAATCATTTCAATGTGACCCGGGGGGGGGGGGGGGGGGGGTTCGGTAGTAATCATTTCCGTACTTTAGCCTCCAATAATGGCATTCCATTTCGCAACAAAATGGAAAAGCGGAGCGTATGATTCGAAGATTAAACGTATATATGCTCTCATTGCTCACTCATGCTTCTCTACCCCTCACCTATTGGGTGGAAGCCATCCACACTTCATCCTATCTTCACAATATTCTCCCTATCTTCCTTCTACACTACAAAACTCCAAATGCTGCCTTCCCACTCCGTACCCCCTCTTATGACCATCTTCGGGTATTCGGATGCCTTTGCTACCCTAACCAATCTGCTACCCATCCCCATAAACTTTCTCCATGATCATCCCGTTGTGTATTTCTCGGTTAGCGGCCGAATAGCGTGGTTATAGGTGCTTAGAGTTATCTACCAGTGAATTAATTTTGTCATGACACGTGTCATTTGATAGTTTGTTAGTCTTATTATTTTATATATATTGGTTTCTGTGTTGAATAAGAATAAGGAGAATTATCATATTAACAGTTTTAAACCTGTTTCTACTCATGGGACTAAACATTGACTGATAAACTTTACATTATTCTTAGCAAACATGATGAATCAATTTTATGTTATAATTTGTTTGCTGTAACCTGTTGGAAAATGAACAAAACCCCACAATGCCGTTGGGAGTAGCATGTCTTTGGTAAATTTTTCTTTTTGAAACAAAGGTACATTGTTTAGTTTATTGAATTCATAATTCAAATTGAACTTGTAGTTAATTCTGGACATAGCTACGATATTACCCTACTTTCCATGTGACAGATTTTGGAATTACTATGAGTAATAAGGAAAATAGTGAGTGGGAAAGGGTAATTGATTGCTAGAAATGATCAGGAGTGTTTCTATAACAAGCCATACCCGAAGGGAAACTGAATTTTCTGGCCTTTATGGTCTCCAATGAGTTGTTATCTCTGGATGGACAGAACTATTATAAGGTTATGAGAACTTCAGGGTAATGAATGCAGGATGGTGCTTCCATAAAACATTTATTCAGTCATGTGGGTAAGGTCTAACTTGATAACAAAGCAATTGTCTTTTCATATGTATAATAAAAGTAAGTTGTTCATCTAGTTGTCATATATTAGACCATAATTTAATTAGTTATCAGATGAGGATAGATTATCTAATTATCTTTCGTAATTTTACAAGAAGCTAACATTTGTTTAGCATGGCCTGATGACTAAACTGTGCATGAGTTGACACGTATGTATTATAAGTTCTTGTTGGTGTGAACTTTCAGGGGAGAATATATACATGTCAGCCTCAAAATTCCGGTTACATGATTTTCCAGCTTTTGCACTAGAGGTTTTACCCAATCGCAATTCCTTAATCTATGGAGATTTGTATGGAATAGGAAATGAAGCGTCGACGATCTTTCGCGGGACTCTGCGTTATGAAGGTACTGCTATGTGTTTCTGGTTTAGCCACATTGCTTCATTTGGTCTGAAAAAATTAATTTAGTTCCAACCTCTTCTGGGTGTCCCTTTCCTCTTAACGATAGATACTTATGAATAACTTTAGTGGTAGGTGGGTATAATTCAAAACACACATCTCATTTGTGGAATTCATTAAAATTTTATTTGACCGAGTCTTCTTCATTGCATAAGCTGGAACAAACTAAAAGATAAATGAAGATTAGTATCACTAACATGCTTTAAGAAATTTAAATCTGGTTGTTCTTTCTATTGTGTGCATAGGGTTTGGTGAAATAATGGGTTCACTGGCAAGAATTGGTTTCTTTGATAGTGAAATTCGTCTAGTTCTTACAAGTAAAGATAGACCTACATATAGAACATTTCTATACGAACTTTTGGAGTTCCATAGCAGCATCAACTCTGATGAATCAGTCAAGGCAGAGAAGCTCATAACAGAAAGGCTGCTAGCACTTGGGATCTGCAAAGACAATGAAGCAGCAATCAGAACAACTAAAGCAATTATGTAAGCACAAATGGTTTTGTTGCATAGTTGTTTGTTTGTAAACAACTAAAGTGTTTATATTCTTTATGACTGACATATACTTCGGTAGTTTTAATCATGCAAGGCTTACCCTCTTTTCTTAATAAAATGTCTTTGAAAAAAAAAAAAAAAAAAAAAAAATTTTGAGCCAGGGGTCTCTTCTGACGCAGGCACGCAGCCTTCTTGGGGTAGGGGAAATGTTTGTTTTCATCTCACCCCTCCCAGACCCTACTTAAAAGTGGGATTAAACTGGGTACGTTTGTTTGTTTGTTTGTTTGTAAACACTAGTAACAAGTGGTTCTTGCATAGATTTTTGGGTTTCTATGAGCAAACAGAGATACCCTCATCATGCCAAACTGCATTTGATGTGACTTGCCTCCGAATGGAAGAAAGATTAGCCTATACCAGCACAGAACAGGTGGTTTATCAAAATTCATAACTTAAATATTTTCGAGACTAACAATTTGGTCATTGTCAATAAAAGTTACTTGTCAAATAAATAAGATACCACGGTGTACTTGCCTTGAAATGTTATCAAGTAAAATGATATCTGAGATGTTTTTGATTTGTATTGAAATTAAAAATTAAGAAAATTGAACTTATGTCAGGACATGGTTCTTTTGCATCATCAAGTAGAGGTAGTTTTCCCAAATGGCAGCCCTACAGAGCACCATCAGTCTATCTTATTGGAACATGGAAGGACTCACAATGGGAAAGAGACAAGTGCCATGGCATTTACAGTTGGAATTCCTGTAGCCATTGGAAGTCTGGTATGTTTTTGTTTCTAGTATCACTTTCATCAAGACTGTGTTGATGTGACTACAGGTATGCTTTGAACGTACAGCTAATACTTGCCAAAAAAATTACGACTACTGGTATCTTAAGGCCCATTGATCCAGAAGTTTACGAGCCAGGTAATTTCTATGCACTTTTCTAATTGCAGTTGTGCCTTTAAATACATGTATTTGCGTGTCTATATATATGTGTATATATATATATATAGAAAGAGAGAGAGAGAGAGGGAGAGAGTGGTGCATGACTACAACTTTTTAAGCCCTTGGGGATCTTGACAGCTTGATCAACACTTTAACTGGTTAATTTTTGTACTTGAAAATAAATCCTGTCCTTGAGAAAAGCAGAGCGGTTATATCATCAATACCAAGTTGCTTATTTAAAACCTGTGTTCTGCAGCACTGGAAATCTTACATGCTTATGGTTTCAACATAATGGAAAAGATTGATTAGCAAAGGGAGTTCGTCTCATACTTCATATCATGTGTGTTGTTCTTTCTTGTAGTTGCAACTGCATTTTCCCTTGGCCTTGTGCATTATTCTGTCATGGGTTTTTATCATCAAATTATTGCTTTTTGCAAGATTAGATGCTCTCCTTATATTTCTTCACGCATATGCAATATACATGAACGTACTCATGCATGATGCTTTCTTCGACCGGCAAAAATTAGGTTTTCCTAGCGTCAATTATGGATATGACGATGGTTGTAGTGTTTAGTTCAATTTCAAAAAAAGCTAAATTACGGTTATGGCCATCACGATGAATCATGTGCGTTTTAAACACAACGGTGATTACAAAAGTGGCACTGTGGGTTTCTAACCGTAAAACACAAGATTAACGATCATGATCACTTCTTAGGCTTTTTAAAGTTTTGATCCTTTTTAAAATATCCCTTCCATATATATATATGTGTGTGTGTGTAGGATTTACAATCCACTGCCTTTGGCTACATAATAACTAAAAGTAATAAATTAACAAAATTGTCATTTTGATCTATTTTGATTGAAATTAAATTAAAAATCAAACTTCATAAATACTTGGAATATTATATATATATATATAGTATAAGGTTTGGTTAGAAAGTCTAGAAACCATGAGAAGTATGAGGAGGGATCTCAACCATTAGATCAATTTGTTTTGTGGTTGAGATTAATCTGGTGGTATTTTCGTAATTAATTATAAGTTAAAACCATCTGTAGGGGTAGAATGGGAAGATATAGCAAAAAATTTGTACATGCAAGTCACATGCATTTTCCTCCATCTTTTTTAAACGTTCATAATTTTTTTATACGTTATTATTTTTTTAAAAAGTTACACCATAAAATCGAGCTATTGTTTCTTTATTAGTTTAAAAACTCCTAAACAATCGGACCAAAGGCTAAAATCTTATATGTTTATATATGAAGCTTCAATAGAAGCTAAGTCTAGAGAAAAATTATCTTTGTTCACATATTTGTGATATATTGGGCTAAAATTTTAAAAAATATATATACTTCTTTCTCTTGCTTTTTCTTGATATATTAATTTTCACTAAAATTTGGATTTAAATTCAAATGAAAAAGAAGTGAGTTGCTTGGGATAGAGGTGGCCAAAACGGTTTTTTTTCAAGAACCGGAACCGGTTCCTAAGACCCACCGGTTCCTCCAAACCGGTTCCACCCAAGACCCGAACCGGTTCCGTACCCGGTTCCACTACAAAAAGACCCTATTCGGTGTACCCGGTTAGAGTAGGGTTCTAAACCGGTTCCTGTTTTAGAACCAGTTCCAAACCGGTTCCACTTGTTTTTTTTCTTCTTAAACTATAAACTAATAATTTATAAACCCAAATAAAACCTTAAACTTATTAATAAACCTTAAACAAATCAAAGAATTTAACCTTAAACAAATAAAACCTTAAACTATTATTTAATTTGACTTGTTTAAGGTTTAATTAGGGTTTATTAATTAATTATTAGTTAAATGTTTGATAAGTTTAAGGTTTTATTATGTTTGATTTGTTTAAGGTTTAATTAGGGTTTATTAATTAATTATTAGTTAAATGTTTGATAAGTTTAAGGTTTTATTAGGTTTGATTTGTTTAAGGTTTAATTAGGGTTTATTAATTAATTATTAGTTAATTGTTTGATAAGTTTAAGGTTTTATTAGGTTTGATTTTTTTAAGGTTTAATTAGGGTTTATTAATTAATTATTAGTTAAATGTTTGAATTGGTTAATAATAACAAATGTTAAAAACAAACATAAATTCTTTAATTATTTTAAGTAATTTAAAAACAAAAGAAAAGAAAAGTTACAAACAACTAATAAAACGTTAAAATCAAATATTTGTGTCGTTTTGTTGCGAACGACTGAAGTTAGCTTCAAATGCGAGTTTATTCGTCGGATAGGCCGGGTGATAAGCCTTCTTCAACTTCTTCGTCATGTAATTTTACTTCAATGGATATTTCATCTTCGAGGGTTGTTTGATCTTGAATACGATCGATCGAGTCCAAATGATCCTTTAAACATATGCACATTTCTACCGACTCGGGAGTGAGTTTTGTTCTTCTTAACGACAAGACCCTGCCACTAAGAGAAAATGCAGATTCCGAAGCTACCGTGGAAGCTTGGACAGTTAGTAAATCACGGGCCATGGCGGCAAGAATCGGAAACTCGGATTCCTTTGCTTTCCACCAAGCCAAAATATCAAAATTGCGATATGACTCGACCGTCATATCAGATACGTAATCCGTACCACTATACCGGCCGAGTTCGCTTGAAGGGGTATTACCCCTTTGACGTTTAGCCGTGACGTTTCGAATCGTGTTCAATAGGTTAACCACCGGACCTCGTGCTCGAGAAGCACTCGAACTTGATGAGGAACCAGGGGTGGGCATATGTATGTTTCCACCATATTTAATCAAATAAAAGTCATACATAGATTGTAAATTATTATTAAAAACATTTTTTGCTTCGGTTGAAAAGCTTGGGTATATCTCGTGTATGTCAAGAGCGTCATAAATTTCGTCTATCAAGCATTCCACCCCACCCCCGTAACATTTAAAATTGGGTTTAAAGCGGCCGCGCAAGTAAAAACGGGTGGTAAGTCAAGAAAATACTTTAGTAATTTATTTCGCATCGGTAATATCATGTTAGAAAACATTTCATTTTTATTTTCAAAAGTTTTAAAGTTTGTAACCATTAAAAATAACTCTGAAAGAACCAAAGAACTAGTCGGGTAATAAGTCCCTGATAGTTTAGTAGTTGATGATTTAAAAACTTCAAGAAATTCAGATAATAATTGGACATTATCCCAAGAACTATCCACAAATGCGTCGACATAACCCTGGTCGACGAGACTTGCGTGAAACATTTGCAAAGTATATTTTTGTCGTAAAGCACTTTCAAGCATTAGGCAAGTGAAATTCCATGTATGAGGTACATCCCAATTTGCACCCAAAGAAATCCTCCCCGTATCTTTACAAAATTTCCTATATGCCATATGTCGTGCCTGGCTCTTTTTAAAAATATCATGTAGCATTTGTCGACAAACGTTTATAAATGTTGTAACATCATCAGTGCCAATACCGTCTTGCACAATTAAATTTATTATATGTGCAACACATCTTGAGTGAAAAAATGCACCATTACATAACGGCAAATATTTTAATTTTAATTTTTCAACCGCCGTCGTATTGTTTGAAGCGTTATCAAATGCCATTGAAAATATTTTTTTTTAACTTAAACGTTGTTATTACATAATCTAAAATTTGAAATAAAAGGTCACCGGTATGTGGATTCTGAAAAAGTTCAAAAGCAATGGTGCGTTTCATCATTATCCATGATGACGGTTCTACCCAATGAGCGGTGACGCAAAGGTAGGATTCGGGTAGATTATGTGGAGCCGACCAAACATCACTAGTTAAGTTAACCCCTGTATTTAAATTTTCAAAATATGCAACTAGTTCATGTTTGGCATGTTTCCACATCTTTAAACAATGGCGTCTAAGAGTTTGTCGACTTACGTGGGTGTAGCGTGGTTGAAGCGTCTCCCGAATCATGTTTGTTAACCGAGGGTTGTCGAAATGGCTAAACGGCAACGCCTCTTGAATCACGAACTTCGCCATTCGATCCCGAACCCGATCAAGGTCATAATTAAATATTCCACCTTCAACATCCATTGGCGTTTGTTGAGACTCGGGATCCTTTTTCAACGCCTTGCAAAACGGTTTGTTAATGTGTTTCTTCAAATTCGAATTCGATTCTTTCCCTAAATATATTCCACAAAACTTGCAACGAGCTTTTATAGAACCATCACTAAGCTTGACCAAATCCCAATTGCACCATATCTCCGGGTTCCGATTGTGTTCAATAACACGAACAATTGATGGTCCGGTGTTGGAACCTTGACCGACCGAAGAATTTGAAGCATCCATGAAAACAAAGGGAAAATTATAAAGAATATTGACACTTTGAGAGTAGGAAACGAGAAAACGAAAAACCAAAACGAGATATGGAGACTAAACAAGCGCGTATAAATAGCGTTTTTTGCGTTTTGTTTTGCGTTTTTTGGCGTTCGGGATTGCGTATTGAGTTGTGTGATCACTCCATACCACCCAATACCTATTTATACTAGTTTAGGGGGTCAAAAAACGGTCTCAAACGGTCAAAAAAAGGGCTATAATTCGATCTCCAACGTTCAGATCCATTTTAACGGCTATAACCGGTTCCAAACCGGTTCCAACCGGGTCCGGGTAGGAACGGTTCCGGTTCGGGTCCGGGTACTAACCGGTCGAGTGGGAAAAACATGGAACCGGGTCCTAACTTTCGGGTACTACCGGGTAGGGACTGGTTCTTGAAAATACCGGGTAGGAACCGGTTCGGTTCCGGGTTGGGTCTAAGAACCGGTTACGATGGCCACCTCTAGCTTGGGATAAACTAAGGTTTCTCTTTATGTTTATGATATAGTATCACAAAGTCTAAAAAAAAAGGGATTTGATATAAGGTGATTTAATATTAAATATTTTTCATTCATTCCCATTTAATCAAAAAATATATTTTTAATTGATTTTGGAATTTTAATGAATTGGAAGATTAAAAAAAAACCATTATCATGATTGTGTTTCTTATATCAATTTTATGTTTACCTGTGAATAATTTGTCAAACCTATTGATTGATTTTGACTTAGTGATTCATGAATTAGATTGCTTATTATAGAATCCTTTTCTTTTTTAGTTTCATTTGATTCATATATTTCTCTTTATATATATATTGGAATTTTCTTTCCTTTTAAAAGTTATTTTAGTATTTATTTACAAGAAAAATGATTTGGCTTCTTTCTTTTATTTTTCTTAAAAAACTCTTCGAACTCTAAAATTGATTTTTTTATTTCGACTTTATAGTCTATATCTTGAAAAATGGGTTAAAAAAGAAGGTGCTTTTCGCGGAGGACCAAAAGGATATTCCGTTTCCATTTCCAAAACTATTAGAAAACAATAATCAAAATCATCTTCTTGCTTTCGATCTCTATCAGAGAGTCGTATATTAGATTTGGGCCAAAGTTTCAAATGAAAAGTATATAGGATTTTTATCTATAAACCTTCTTTTTACCAATTTTTAGGAAATTTTGTTTTGGAGAATTGAAGATTATTATTGATCTACTTTAGATAAATTTCTCTATTCCAATCTAGAAAATCCTCGTACCATTTCAGAGTTTGTCGTAATAAAATACAACCAATATTCTTAACTATTATCAATAAGGGTAATTTTATATATCTTCTAAAATTGATTGAGCTAATAACTGAACATTTCGTGATTTTTGTGCATTTGGAATGTTCTTCAGAAATTCTATTGTGTCTTCTTGGTTTGTTTTTTATTTGGAACTGATCTAAAATTTTGAATTCTGATTTTTTACCCAACCAATCTTTAATATTAAAAAAAAAAGTTTAACTAGGTCAGATATAGGAAAAAAATCTTCCATTTTTTCCAAATAAAGCTGGGAATGAGGATTTCTTTGAGACGGTCCCCAATAACCATTTTACACCTTTGAATACGGATAGAGCCTTTAATAATAACTTATAAAACATGAATCTCTATTAAATTTTCCATAAAGATTATAATTGTTAAAATGAGTCTTTTTAAAACTTCGGAACGAGTTAAAAAAGCTATACGTTTAAATTTTCTTGTTCGAGGCCTGTGATCCAGCCCCTGCATTATGCCTAGTTCTTTTCGTTGTTTTTTAAAATATTGTTCCAACTCGTTGATTAATTTGTGTGACCATCGAGGGTTTTTTTTACCTGTTTCTTTTATTCCAATGTATTTCTTTTTTTTTTTATTGCGTTTAGGACTAGTTAGAGTTGCATTCAATAAAAACTTTAACCTATTATTTGAATGAATTTTTAGTTTTTTTTTCAGATTTTTTAATTTTCTACTCATTTTCTGGAGAATTAGGATTTGGAAAAAGGATATCGATATACATGAATATATTCATGCATGTTTGACTATTTTGCTATGGCCACGTTGAACTAGTTAGTCATATATGTTTGCATTATCCACAGTTATATGGGCAAAGTATATTCTCACAAGGTGTGTCATATATAATTACATACATACTGACTGACATCATAATATATGTTTGATAGCAATATGTTGTCATATCAACCCTTATTTATTTTACTTGTTGGATCAATATTTGAGTTAAAAATACAAGTAAAGCCAAAACATCATCTTTAACATAAAAGAGAGTATAGAGCCGATTCATCATATTAATTATAAAGATAGTAGAAAAGTTTAATGCTATAAGTTTATTATTTCTAATAAAAATCTAGTAGCATTAAAATGAAGGCTATGACATGATACACTAGTACCAGTCACAAAGTGTGAATAGGAGGATGCTTAATTATGAGCAAACCATTATCTATAAGGGTAATTATTTATCTTATGCTTAATTATGAGTAAACCATTAATTGGTATCTTTTTCAGCTTCTGACGTTTTAAGTATGCATTATTCTTAGTTTGAACCTCTTCTTCCATCTTTTCTTCTATCTTTCATGCCAAATGTCACACCCCGAGCCGGCGGGTTAGATCGACTTTCCCATCAGGCGAAAAGGTCCCGGGGCGTGATATAGGGTGATAATCGTGATAGTCAGATTGTTTACATTGCACATGATATTAAATGAGAAAGCACTAAATCAAATAGAATTACAAGGTTAAATTACATCAGTATTGTTCAATTTAACAATGTAAATCTACAAATAACATCATAAATTTTCTATCTTGTATCTGCACAAGATTTGCAAAATAATTTATATAATGATGTTTCAAAATATGCACAACCAAAATACTAGGTCCTCTATCTTGGCATCCTAGTCCAAAAGCACGAACCTCCTAGTTAACATGTTCGTCACCTGAGAAGTAATGCAAGAAAATAAAGTCAAGACATTGTTGGTGAGTTCATATAGTTTTGTTATTAAAAATGAATTTGAATAAAGCTGACCAGATGACAACCTTAACCTAACCAACAACCACATATGCTATCCAATCAAGTATGCTTATATCTATAGGGCATATGTAGGGTCAAGCTTACCGCCAGCCCACCACATACCGAACTGCAGAACATATTGTTGTTAATGATAATTAAGCGTTTCACCCTCAACCATCATCATATTTGTTTCGTTAGTTTCGGCACCACACTTGTTCCATTAGATTCGTCAAAATAATTGATTCGTTAGATTCGTCAAAACACTTGATTCGTTAGTTTCGTCAAAACACTTGTTTCTTTATATTCGTCAAAACACTTGATTTGTTAGTTTCGTCAAAACACACAACAACACCATAGCAAATGTGGAAAAATGTGGAAGGTGTTAATTAAAATGCTTCAATAAATGAATAAATAAACATTTAATTAAAACCTAAGTCCTACTGATTGGGCCTTGGTCAACTCGAGTAGACTAGTATAGCAATCAAAGGTTCTTAGAAGTTAGGGGATTCTGTAAATATCATCAAACATGTGACATACAAATCAAACGTCCTAGCTAGGACTTCTTGAAATGTAGGGTTTTTGTTTCGTACTTGTTTCGTCTAGTTCGTCCCTTGTTTCGTATAGTTTCATTGACACATGATATCTTTGATATTTCCCAAATTTCCCCCAAAAATTAATTTATTGTTTCCCCTAGTTTCGTTGCAAATGTACTTATTTCGTTGAACATTGAATACTAGATTTGTTGATCAAATTGTACACTTGATTCGTTGATCGTTGAACATCGAATAATAGTTTCGTTGAAATAGTTTCGTTTGATTCGTTGAACACACACACTTGTTTCGTCAAAATAGTTTCGTTTGCTTCATTGAAAAGTGATTCGTTGAAAATGTTTGCTTGATTCGTCAAAATATTTAGTTTAACACAAATGTCCACTTATGCCATAAGTAGATAATCTTAGTAAAACCCGCATAAACATTTACCTAGATATGATCTAGGGTATCATTTATACATACAAAACATATAGAATTTAAAAGCATTTAGGTAAAATATAATCCAAATAAAATAGTTTACGCATGCTTCTCAACCCTGTGTTTATAAAACAAAAATGTTTAGAAAAGGAGCAATGAACTCACGTGTGTTGTAGTGCAAATGAATCAAGCAAGAAATATGCGCACACTCGTTCTTTGTAGTCTATGTATCTTCAACACTTGAGTTAATCCATTATGGTTTTTATACTATAAGTATTCGTAGTTGATTGACATCGGGTTTTGGTCTCGATGTGCAACTAAGTGTCCTAAAATCTTACTAATGTTTTACTATTATTCCCTTTAAGTGTTCTATGTCAATACGCTCTATTTGAACCCTTTTTCCCTTAACTGAATAAGATTAAATCTTATTTACGCCATATTTATGATTTTAAAAGACAAAATAGGTTGGTAAATCATCATTCTCAAAATCTTAAATATAGTACAAAAGTTAAGTTTATTTTGATAAAAAAAATCTCTTAAATTACTTTATATATGTCAATAAGTTATGATGATTATTATTAAACTAAGTTTACATGCTATTAAATGTTACATTTTAATAGAAATATAATTTATTTTATGAAAACATAAGTTAAACTGGTTAGAACTTGATTTAATCTATAACTAGGTTAATCATCAAGTTCGTATATGATCCTTTGTTAATTTCCCTTTATTTCGTTTCTTTCTGAATTCATTGTCAATTGAGGTTATTCATCTTAATAACCAAATTGAACACTCGTGTAATGAGGTTTATAAGTGTTAGGTATTGACGTATTATCCTCAACACCTATTACACTTAATTTGTTACTTTAACCCCCTTGTTCTCCACATAGTGTTCCTTAGTCCTTTTACAACCCATAACCATGCAACATGTTCCTATCTCATTGTGATTTACCAAAAAAACTGAGTTAAATATCTTCTAATTAAAAACTTAGAAACACATGGATTTCTCTTAACATTTCTTGATCGTACGAATGAGTCCTTATTCGCACGATACAACCATGCTAATGAGTCTCAGTCGTTCACACTAGGTGTGCGAATGAACAATGGATTCGACTGAGGCTGTCATGCGAATGTAGTTTCATTTACATTTACTGATCATGCGAATGAGTGGTTCAGTCGTGCAGCATGTCCTTTCGTCCGTATTCCTATTCGTGCTAAGTCCCAGCCGAACTAGTGGTTCATTCGGATGTCCAATTCATTCGTTTGTGGAGCCATTCGTGTGGCTATACGAGGCTTTGTAATACCCGTTCAATTGACATAGACCCATGTTCTCTAGTAAAATGAAAATGAGGATGAGACATCAGGAATAGTCGGGATAGCTCAGTTGGCAGAGCAGAGGACTGAAAATCCTCGTGTCACCGGTTCAAATCTGGTTCCTGACACACGATTAATTTGTATGAGTCTCTATTCTACCAATTCATTGATATGAATACATATTCATTAAGTATTTTCCAAATTTGAGAATCCCAATGAATCCTTTCGCCCGAACTGTATCAGGGCACCTTCATGATTTCATATTCGAGATCGTGGACCATTCAAGGTATTCCCCAAGTTCCTACACCTTATTCGTGACTTTCCTAAGGGTTTTGATGGTCAAAAACCAGCTAAAAAGTGCAGCCCACCGGAAATGGGTGAAAACCCTAAAATCTGGTTGTTCTAGCTCATTTTTATCTCGTTTTCTCTTATCTACGGGTCGGTTTATTCGTATTTGCACGATATGCATGTTGTTGTGGTCGTTTTGACACAAAAATCACTTGATTTGGTTAAGGATTGAAGGATTTGGGTTTGAATCTAGTGAGAGAAAGTGAGAAGAGATAGATGGACGGGATTTTAGAGAGAGAGTGGGTAGGTGGGTGTGTTAAATGGCATTTAATGTCAATTTAAACACTTTTTAACAATCGGGTGAATTCGTGTTCGGTCGGTTTCGCTCAGTTTTCGCATAGAAGCGTCGGTTTCTGTTTTTCTTGTAACGTAACGTTACGTTATTTAAAAATAAAGTTTTTTAAATTATTTAGGTGGTTATTCTAGTACTTAACTAAATATATTTGCTTGTTTTTAAAATTTTGAAAATCGTTTAATTTAACTATTTAATTGAATCGTACTGTTTTCGCGTGTATTCATCTTGATCGTCACCCGTACGAACACGACAACAACTGTGATTTCCAATTTGATTATCTAATTATTAGACATCATTTAGAACGTTAAACCCACATATATATTCTTGCAAATCGTCACCCACACGAATATTCTTGCAGTTTAATATTCACGTAACGACGTCCATTATTGTATTGTTCTACATAACCTCACATACGTTTATACATAATAAATTCCTAACTAACATGCACATAATAGTTTCGTGTGGTCGGACATGATTTCGACTGATAAACCATGGATTTACAATATGATTTTGAAAGAGATTCGTAATTGTTTTGTATTGAACATCAAATAACACATAGTACACATACTTTCGTTCTTGAGCTACCATGCAAGTTACTGTTCCGACTACGGTTTGGGCACTGATCTTACACAAAATAATCCTTTGAAGGATGATTCATCTTTTCAATAGCTAAGGCTCTTTAACTCACATTAAGGAAATTGATTGAAGCTCTTAAGTGTTTCTTCAAGTATTGTACTCCACTCTTTACAATAAAAACCTTGAAATGATCTTCATACATCCAAGCTAAAATGTTTCTAGTACATTCATCTTTATTCTTGTATAACTTCATACATCCAAGCTAAGATAATTCATATACATTCAACTTTATTCTTGTAAAACTTCTTTGCAATATCTTCAAAAACTTGCTTTGTTGTATAATTTTAGTTGTATATTGATCTTTGAATGTATCTCTGAAAGAGGCATCCATAAACATCTTTTCAACATTTCTTGTTTCAGTAGTTGATGCATTCGTTACAATATCAAAAACTGACTTTGGATTGTTTCTTCCATCATAACAACTTCCTAGTCCAAATCTTAAAACATGTCACTTACTTCCCTTTAAAGAAACCATTATCCTTCTTCAAGATCTTGTATAATCAATTCATCTGTTTTATCTTGAAAATCCTCAAAAACTGGAGATAGAAAAAATTGATATGCAGTTGAGTCTTGATCAATATCATCCACAAATTCTTCAAAATCAAACTACAGTTGATCATCATCATGAAGATCAAGCAGATCATTAATCATGATATCATCTTGTAGACTATGTTGCTTCTACTTTCCTTTTTCTTGCTCTGAAGGTGACTCCCCCTGTGTAGTTGCTTCTTTCACTTCAATAGAAGTAGGAGCTTCTGGTGAAGAAGGTTGTTGTAGTTCAGTAGCACCATCAGGTTGGTTGTCATCATCATCAACACCATAAAATGGCCTGGTTGCTCTGCTCTACAACCATTTTGAACTTTTAATTAATCACTTTAATTATGAAAATCAGATTTGACAATTGCGGAAGTATTTAGGTTACAAATCATTTGTTTCATAAACAAAATTCCCAAAACCAGGAATCCAATTACATGCGAATAAACATAAAACAACCATAGAGTGTTTAGAACTGACCTTTATTGAAGAACACCCAAAAACACACCTTGGATTCGATAGTTGTCTCGCTAGATCACCGAGTTACAAACCACGATCTCTATCGTCAATCACCGTAACAATCGCGTACTCTAAAACCACCTATGGTGGTTAAACTATGGTGATGGTGGCTTAGTGTGGTGTGGCCGAATATCCCAAGAGGAGAGGGGAGGGGGCGACCGGATAAAGAGATGAGATAAGAGAGTGGGAGAGTGTGTTGTGTGGTGGAAAAACTAAATCTAGGGTTTTTAATTCAAAGTCAATGACTTCTCCCCAATTTTAGGAATTTTGAAGTTTACCAAATCAAAATATAATTCCCACCATTTATTTCACACTGAAAATCTTTTAGTAATTAACCATCTAATTACTACTCTCTAATTTTACCAACTAACAATTAATTAATAAACTTTAATTAAATATCTAAAGTTTAATTAATTAAACTTTATCAATTTCATTTAGTTAATTATCTAAATAATTAATTTTTCTAATATATTATTATTATTTCACGAAAATAATAACACCACCACTTTTATATAATTCGTGAAATTGAATATGTCTAAAACAAATTTTAGATATAATCTCAGTAATATCTTCCAAGGTGACTCTTTGGATAGTACCCCGATAGTAACGTTGATATTATCGATGATAGGACATCCCATATCCAACACACTCCACTTGGACGATTCATCGTATAAGAGCTTCAACGTAGACAGTGTTGGAAACCTAGCTGTGTCATGCTGCCCCTAGTAGGGTATGACTTCTAAAGTCAATTAAACTCTTAATTTAAGTAACACTTTATTTAAGTAACAATTATAGTCATGGTAACCTTTATCTGTTTTTCCTTTCTAAGTGATATTCTTTGAACATGAGACATGGATCACATTTCATTCTGATATGTTGTTCAAATATTCTGGTTCTCGTTTATTAATTTAAAATGGTCTAACAAACTACTCTTAGTTTGAGCACGGCCATGCATTTATAACAGTTTAAATTAAGGAGGGTTCCTCAATATCATCTCTTAATTATATAAGAGTATAGGATTCCTTTCGCAGCATACAACTCCCACTTAATTTCAGAACCATTCCCAATCGTTATCCTTATTACTGTCCATTTTTCAAAACAATGTTATATAAGAGTATAGGATTCCTTAGATTAATGTCAATTCTATTATGCTCCTTAGGTCTAAGGATATATATATTGATCATACCATTTTCAAAACTTCTCATGATAATGATCCATGATGAACGTTTTGAAATGAGTTATGTGCGACATCATTCTCTAATTTATGTCTATGAATCTTGGTCCTCAACCCTTTGAGCTTTTATCTATAAAGTAACCAAGCATTCAAGTAGTCTTAATTTAGATTGATTCCCATGAATCTAATTGACTATGGGCATTTAGAATACTATATTTAAGGATACTAAAATGTACAAAATATCGAATAAAGAAACATTATTTATCATGCATTTAACCATTAAATCAAAATAAATATCCAACGTAACTTTAGCTCGAAAGCACCCAAATACTAAATACAGATCAAATCCAATCACTAGCAAACCTAAGACCTGTCTTCTCAATATGCTCCTCATGTTTAGATATAGGCACATACTTAGTAAAAGGACTTCCTTTATCTAGTCAAACTATCTGAATATGTGCTTTGATCTATAATGTGACCTTGGTTCCTTTACCTAAGATATGGCACAAATGTTGTCACATAATATCTCTATTGGATCTCGACCCACGAGCCATCCTCGACCCGTTCTAACCAACCCACTTTCTACACGCGGTTATAGCTGATCGAGAACAAATTTGGAAAGGATACAAACATGTAATCGTTTCCCAGTCAACCATTAACCGAATTAATACCAAATCAATATAAATTGGTTGCCTAATTTATGAACGTAAATGCGTTAATCAAAATCAAGGAATGTAAGTATAGAAATCAAATCAATTCGACCGAACCATTCCTTTGCTCTTTTCGAAGGAGTCTGTACATGCCAATCGCACTCATAAGCTTTTTAGAATTTGAATTTGAATCTGCATAGGCTATTCGGACGTCACTCCAAGCTTTAAAACGAAACCCATGAATTCCGAATAACAAGTAAGTAATTCATACATATTTCTACTCGGTTTTAGTGGACGAACAAAAGCTCTATAGTTTTTCTCGCAATCGTATGTAATCCCGATTGAATTCGAAGAACAATGGGGTTAGGTTTCGATGGATTATAAACTGGAAAGTGGGAAATATTGACTTGAGATGTTTTGTATAAATTGTTCCAGTAACTAACTTATTTCACAACTTAACCCACTGGTAACTGGCTTGGTGTTTGAGTAATAGGTCATGGTGTGACAATTGCATTTGAGAATTACGTCATCAATGACATGAGCACATTTGGTTGTGGTTGAAATCCACATTTATTTAGCTATTGTAATTATTACAGGTTGATAGTATGCGAGAAATGATGAACGTAGACGAAAACCGTGCGCGAAACGGAGTTACGGATTATCCGGAATCACGAAACGAAAAAAATTAAAAAATCTGGATTTCCCCACCCGCGCGGTACGTCTGGAAACAACCTCCCAGTTGGGGCGATGTGCCTGGGTCAATATGTCGGCAAAATTGGTTAAATCGATCAGATTTCATCCAGAAGACAATTCTTTTCTTCTTCTCGAGTGTTCTTCATTTCCAGACTCAAAAATACTCATTTTTACCCTTCAAACTTTATCTTGAAGGATTCTAAATGTTCGGATCGCACCAAGGATCATATCTACAAGTCTAGATCGTCGTTTTACGCTCAGAAATCCGTCAAATCAGGTAATGTTTCGTTTTATCCTTCTAGCTTGATAATGATTGATTAGATCTTGATTTTGAACGTAAGGATATAGTTAGGGATGTTGATTATTGCCTAGATGATGGCTAGGATTGATTATAAACGAAGAACACGATGTTTTAACGGGTAAATCCTTGTTTTGATCCGTTGTAATGCCCGGATTTCATGAAATCATACCCATGATTATAATGGTTTAAACCATTTGATTATGACAATGTAGGTGATTAGTTTGATTAATATTTGAAATGCAAGGTTAAATCCATGTGTTTCAAACTAATCATAATCATTAACATAGTCATTGGAATGATTATCTGATGCTTATGATAACAGTCAGATTAGTATGTCAAAAACATGGTTATTAAACCTATTCTAATTCTACATTGTGATATTTCATGATATTTGGGTAATCAATAACAAGGATTGATCATTTCTAAGCCCTTAATCTATCTAGAAACTGTTATAGCATTATAATCAACAACATTAACTATTTGGTTAATACGAGATTATTCTGATTAATCAAGAGTGTTATCAGCCTTGTATTAGGAATCTAATTCAGTGTAGGTTCCTACATTATCATACATTGTATGATATAACATTAAATTAACTAATTAAATACTTAACATTAGTTTGATGACTGTTAAGACAATGTCTTTGATATTGGACGTTCAGAAAGATCTAATCAGTAGGTTAAAACATAAATAACTCATTAAACATAAACTAATGCAGACGTATACTATTATCACTAGTCTGCGAGTGATCTTGCTATCTTGAGAATTCAGGTGAGTTTCGTACAACCCCTTTTCTTTTTATTCTTTTATAAACATCAGGGTAGCACTGCGAAACTTTTCAGAACTATATGATATGTATCACTGTTATCTGCGTGATTTCATGTGATTGTTGAGAACTTGTGGATTTCATGGGATTTTTCCTGGAAAACATAACACTATCGCAGAACTTAAAAGTCATCATTTTTGAACTGTATCTAGTGAACCCATGTGGGGCCGAACGAGGAACAATGATAGTACTATTGGCTGACAACCCATTTGCTAGGAGCTGCAACTCCCCTTGTTGTGAATGTTTGTTACATGTTTTTAGAAATTCTTAATGTTGTGATAGACATTAAGACAATGAGGCATTAAGATGTTACCGACGGGTAGTATCTTATAGAACAAGAACATAACGTCCGAAAGGAACTAGATACATGTCCCATGATTTTCTTGAACTGAACATTTTGAGAACTTGTATAACATATCATATTGTTGAACTTAATTTTTACGAACTCACCAGCTTTGTGCTGACTTTTCAAACTTAAAACTTTTGCAAGGAAACAGTGACCACCAGGTGAGGGCGCACTTCATACACTTGTAATTAAATAAATCAGATACTATAATAAACTTAGTTTATATATTGTAATGTTGGTTGTGATCACGAAAACCTTCTAATGTAATTATTCTAAGTAAGTCTGTGTGTTGTGATACCGGATCAAGTAAGTCACCCCTCATCTCTGAGATATCACCACTATGTTTCCACAGTCTTCTTAGTGACATCACCAACATGTGATGAGAGGTGGGGGTGTGACACATAGGTTCGAACCGGGTTTATGCCAGTTTTGACCGGATTTTTTTTTACTTTTATAATTTTTAATCTGTAATTATTTTTAAATATTTGTTTTTACAGAAAACTTTTATGTATAAAAATTTGTAAGTTTGATAAAGAAAATACAATTATTACGATAGAATAAAAACTACATATATTAAAGATGTTTTAAAATCTTAATATATAAATGAAAAAAACAAATATATTCAATATCTATATATTTTAACCATTATGATGAAATTTTTACAACTTGTGATATATAAATATGTTACATAAATATTTCTCAACAAACTATTTATATATTTTTTTAAATTTATTAACTTTCAAAAAGTATGAAATGATGATATAATATATATGCATAAAGCTATAAATTATTTATTTAACTTATTTCAAAACATTTAAAAACATTATTTAAATGTGTTTTGTTATTTAAGTTCTTTTAAAAATTCTAAAACAAATGCTACTATCTATTAAAGGATTAAAAGATTAAAAATTTACTTTTAAATCCTAAATTATTTTGTATAAAAAACAATAGTTAAAATTATTTTGGTCAAACTCTTTCTCCTTCTGTTCCTTTTCTTTCCATGTGTATTCCATGACAATTTCTGTCCGAACTGTGCCTTTTACAGTTGTGTCTTTCACAAACACCTCTCTCCCCACTGAATCTTTCACAATTTTTTCTTTATCAGTTGTCTTCACATCAACCGCGTCATTCTCAACGGTCATTTCCTGCATTGTGACTTCTATAGCATCTTTTTCTTTAACCAATTTGTCTAACTGAGCCTTCTTACTTGTGTATTTCTTACATGTGTTTTTATTAGCATCTTCTTTCATGGTTGTGTCTATCAGAGCCTGATCCTTATCCACTATGTTTTTCTCAACATTCGGCTTCTCAATTGTGTCTTTATTAACTGTGTTTTTTTTCCATTCTATCTTATACATTCGCCTTTTCCACTGTGCTTTTCTTAACAGTTTTTTTTTCAATTGTATCTTTCACAATTGTGTTTTTCACAATTATGCGTTCCACCGTTGTGTATTTTCCAACTTCCTCCACAATGTGTGTTTTTTTTGTTGAACTTTCTGATCTATCTTCTCTTTGCTGACTTTACTATCTTTTGATGCTTTTGCATTGTATCCACTCTTTTTCATCCCCTAATTTATCACCTGTTGTTACACACCACACAATAATTACAAATCCAGGGAAACACATTACACATTTGAAATATTACACACTACAATATGCAAACACCATAACATATTAAGATATTCATTTTTAATGATCATCAAACTTACCAATTGTAGGTGGTGTTAGCTCAATATCACCTAACTTGAAGCTTGGAGAATCAAAAAAAAATTCTTCTTTATTTTTGCATTTCATTCTCTCTCAATGAAGTTTTTTCCATCTAAGAATATTCCATCATTAATGCTAGGTTATTTCAATTAGTGAGTCTAGCATCAACTTATATGCATGTTTCTCATTGTGTTGTTCTTCATTTATGTGTAATGGGCTTAAAAACACATCTCCATCAGAATCCATCATGTCTTCTTTGGATGTGTTTTTTTATCGGTGATACCCATTCATTCTTCCTTTCTACAACCAATGAACTTTCGGGATAATCTTTTGCTACCTCTTCTAACATCAACTTTATTTCTTTTGCTTGCTCATCTAATTAATCTAACCATTTGCATATAATCTCTGCCCTCATCTGGCATTAGTTTTAATTACTTATCATATCAATATTTATGTATTAAATAAATAGAATTATCATACTACTTCTAAATCTGTTTCTGAATCTTTCACAACAAAGTCAACTGCCACATTCTCAGCTTCATTAACAACCAAATTCTCAGCCACTTTCTCAGCTTCATTTCCAGCCAAATTCTCATACTCATCAACCATTTCTTGAACTCTATCAGCTTCTGTAGTACAAAACATCCTTTTTATTTGGTAGTTTCAACCTAAGCTTCACGTTTTGCTTTGATTTTCTTTCTAACAATCTGGGCTTTTTCACAGTAGAAGCTACTTCCTCATCAATTGCGCCATTTTCCACATAAATCCCAAGCCTCTCTTCATATTCCCTCAACTTGTTAAAGTTAATTTCCTGTAATTTGTTTGGCTCTTTACACCATTTTTGCAATATTGTTCTCCTTCTGATAGATGTATAGAACCTGTTTTCAACAAACATATCCAAAAAACAAAGAAGGTAAACAATACAAAACAAATGTGTATTTTAAGTGTGTAATGTGTAATGTGTAATGTAATGTGTAATGTGTATGTAATATGTAATGCGTATTATAATCTGTAATGTGTAATGTGTAATGAGTATTGTAATATGTAATGTGTGATGTAATCCCCATGGTTTTTCAATTTTCTATACATAATAAAACAAAGTTTATAACATGCTTTGAATAGTGTTATTCGTAGTTTTGACATAAGATAACTTCCGGTTGACTATTTAGACAACATTTCCCTATGCTCGAACTAAAATTTTGGACTACCCAAATCTTTTAGATATACTAGTATACTAATGAGAAACTACGTTCAAATGGTGCATAGAGCCCAAACGAAGCAAGAATCACTAACAAAAGTTTGAGAATGTAACACTTGATTCACGCCAAGATCCAATGCTTAAACCCAATTCTCGACACCATGAATGTTGGATTACTATCTTGCATTGATAGAACTCTGAAAATGATGAATGTGGGCGAAAACCTTGCGCAAAAACGAGTTATAACGAAGCGGGAATCGCGAAAACAAGTTTGATGTTTGTTGACGGTTGCTATACGCGAATTCTTCCTAAAACATAGCCACTTCCTTATCTACGCTATTGACTTTCCTCCCCTCGTGGGAAGTAGCAAGAGCCTTTATCTAATCTACTATTGAACCATCTCACCTGAACGTTAGTCGCATCCTACATCGCCCAAGAAACCAATATTTCTCCTCTTTAAACACCTATAAATCCCTTATAGCTTTGCAACTCCAAGTTGAGTATAAACAAGTAGAATAACCAAATTTTGGTGGTTCTACAAGTGCAACACCAATTGGGATGTTGAACGTAGTAGTTTTATTTTATGCTCTTGGCGAGGAGGTGCTGACCTTCGAGATAGTCTCGTCTGTAAAGTTTCTTTTAGGTAATTTTATTTCTTTTTCTTCCTTTCATTATTCATTTTATTATTATTTTTAGTCTAAGTAGTTGAGCTTAAGTTATTAGTTGTCAGCATTAGGCTCGTTTAGGTTTCCTTGTTTAGGTCGCCTTTAGAGTTGGTGTAGTCTTGTAGAGGCTCGTTAGGCCAACGAGTCCGGCCTATGACGTCCGTTAATTTAGTTATGCCTAGCATAATGTTTACTCTTCCTCGTTGCATTCGTTTGACTAGTTGAACCACGTTTGCATTCAGATCGCATGCTTGTTCCTTTGAGCTGGAGTTTGGCCACACACGTTCAATCCTCAGAGCATCGAGTTTGATAAAACTGTTGATCTTGATTCTTCTTCATTATACTAGTTTTCTCGAGCACCATTAATGTGATTAATTTTATACTCCCTCTTTTACATTTTGTACTTTTGGGATGTTACATATGCCAGTATTCAAAAGCCAAGTTATTCTAAATTCAAATTGTATAGATGCAATGCCTTTAGTCTATTTTGGTTTAATTCTTTACTATGTGATACTACTTGCTTTGTGATTCTATGTTATTCGATACCGAGTAGCCTAAGGTGTGTTAGATACCACCTTCGCTTTGACTTAGGTCAAATGTGTCAAAAGGGCAAAAATTACAATCATGACAGACTTGTGAAATACTTAGATTTATGCTTTGTATTGTAACGAGTTTGGAGACGATATAAACTATTGCAGACTTGTGTATATACGAAGCTTTTTAGCTAAGTATTGATACGAGTTTGGAGATGATATAAACTATTGCAGATTTGTAGATATACTAAGCTTTTTAGCTAAGTATTGATACGATTTTGGAGACGAGATATATCATAAACTTAATTGCAAACTAATAGGATATGCATGCTAGAATTTAAAATTTGTAGTCTAATTGAATTGCATCAGTTTTTCTATGTAAACTATATAAACTGATGAGTTAGTCACCAACTATGCAAATAGTTGTCCAAATCTTTATTTTGCATATGTAACAGGTTATGTGGATGCTTTGGTGAAGACATATGATAGGTTTCATGTTAGTAAACCTAGTTAATTCTGTAAAAGAATGTTTAGAATTTCAATTGTAATTGTTTGTTTATTCAATTCTTGTAATGTAACTTGAGTGTAATGAATGAAATGTTTGTATTTTTAATAATGAATGCTTTAATTATTCAAACATATTAATAGCACCATGAGCTAATGAATAGTCGAGCTCGCGCCTCGACGTATTCCGTTGTCGGTTGGGGTGTGACATGCGATGTGTAATATGAAATGTGTAATGTGTAATGTATAATGTGTATTGCATAACAAATAATTAATTGCTAGTATAAGATCTTTAGATAACTTTTTACCACAAGTAGTAATATAGGGCCATTGTAGAGGTCATCTTGGTTTATGTTCCATGTCTCTCTTGTTGTTTTTAAACAACTCATCATGTAGTTGCACCAATTTAAATTCTTAACATCTGTTGTTGTGTTTACATAGGTAAGGAATCTCTGATTTACGGTGTTTCTCATCACTGTCTCACCCATGAATGAGAAAAAACGACCAAAAAATTCAGCATGAACATCCGTCTAGCATCCTTCTTATCTTTTAGGTAGACAATAAGATCCTTTACAAATATTTTCATGGGTATATCATCACCAAATTGGCTTCTCCATTCATTCACAACAGGTTCCTTTGCATTTGGTCTTGTTTTAACAGTCACCTTTGTCCCACCATTTGGAAATTTAAATACTTCCAGTATCAAAGAAATTACTGTCTCCATCATTAATTGAATCAACTTTTGGATTGTATTCTGAAGAAGCCAGTCTACAAAAGCACTTGGTATTGTGTTTAGTTTAAGACACAATATTTCTTGAAACCCTATTTCCATGACCGCCTTTTTCTTGTTGGAGGACAGATTGTCTATGAACTATACTAAGTTAGAAGTAGCACAACGTACAGTCAACCTTTTTCTTTCAAATGAAAAATGAACAGTTTTCATTTTCTTTTGTTTCTTCCTTTTCTTAGGACGGATTTGTGTTGTAGATACATATTCTTCAAGAGATTGTGTTTTATTCTCTTTTGTTTTGGTTGATTTTGTCTTCATAATAAAGTTACTTAGAGGCTCTAACATCTCCTCATCTTGATCAGCTGTAACACAAAACATATAATAGTCAAAAGACACATTACATATCACATATCACATATTACATATTACACATTACATTACACATTAGACATTACAACACACAATAGGCAAGCAACATAGTATAATACAGATGCCATAATATTACAGATGCAGTAAAACAATTTAAGCATCACATATTACACATTAAACATTACAAGATACACATACAATATACAATAGGCAAACAACATATTATATTACAGGGTTCATAACATTACAGATCCAGGGAAACTCTTTAAACATTACATATTACATATTAATTATTACATCACAATTCATAACATTATATTTACATGGAAATAATTTAAACATTACATATTAGACATTAAACATTACATATTACACTATAGTAAAAAGCAACATAACAAATTACACACTACATAATAATTAAAAATCCAGGAAAACACATTACACATTTGAAATATTACACACTACAATATGCAAACAACATAACATATAACACAACTAATAAAATCACACATTAAACTCAACAATTTCAAAAGACACAATTAATAAATAAACATATGTCATTATATATGAAGAAGAAATATGAGAAAATACACAATACATAAGATCCAAACAACAGAAAAAATCGGACATATTACACATCAAAAAACACAATGATTATTAACATGCATACATGTGTTAATGAATGAAAAACACGACGTTTAGAAACTGTGTATTTATCAAATGTCACAATTTTTATACATCTGTATCATGTAAATATGTAATTGAACACAATAATGAAAATAATGTTGTTTTTCACCATTATTGTGTGTCTCCTTTGTCACTTTGTCTCCCTTGACCGAATCTTGTGCGGTTTTTGTTCTTCGGGAGCCGAAATGTGAATCGACGGATGCAAATCACTAGAATTAAGCATTATAATCTTTTGAAAAATTTTATAACTGTGTTTTTTGGGAAAGGAAACGTGCAGACGTGAAGAAGACGTGAAGAAGAGGAAATAAGAAGTTTATTTTGACTGTTTTGCCCTTTCCTCGGATTCATATGCTGTGGTAATTACAAAATTTCCACTGTGTAAATCTGGACCCTCGATCTAACTGATCGCACGACTGTGAGACTTTCTTATCCTTTTTAGGTTCAAGCCATTATTTAGGATATCCCAACCCTATTCGATATAATCCTTTATGTATTTCCATGCAATGTTTACATTTACTGTGAATTCTTGACATTTCGGGTTAACCCTGTTAACCAAAAACTAACGGGAATCAAATGAAATTGCACAAAATTGAACTAGGACCAAAATTAAACAAAAAAAGTTTACAAACATCCAAACTATGAGGATTGCACTTGTAATTGCATCAAAGTGTCAATTTGACTTGGAAAAGTCAAAATTCGACAAAAGATCAAAATTGAAACCGAAATAACATGAAAGAAGGGTTAATAGTCGGGTTAAAGTCTCTATAATCATTAACTTGATGATTATAAACTGTAATAAATCAATTAAATGAGGAATTAAGTTCGAAATTAATCCATGGTGACTCAAAAGGTTGAACCTAATTCGTATGAGCATCATGGTGTATAATTTGAAGTTAATCAACCAAATTAAACACTCACACATCCAAATCAGCACTCTTTGGTTCTTTTACATACAAAAATTTGAACAAAGAGGATCAGGGTAGAGATTAGTTCCATGGGGGCGGCCGAATATCAACCCATTAGTCGAAATACTTCAATTAGACATTGAATCAAGTAAAAAATTACTCCTACACAACCTAAGAGTCTCTATTAAGCAAAGCCCTAAGCCAATTTCATCAAAAAACATCGAATTGACGAAGTTTCAGTTCTAGGGTTCATCTTATGAACCGAATTGGGGTTTTCAAAGAAATTGAGTTCAAAAATCAAATTAAATGGCACCAGTAACTTTTTGATGTTTCATTGAATGAAAAACCTATGTTAAATACACCTAACAATAACGAATTTCATGAATTCGAATGTTAGGGTTCTTGAACATGTATGTTTTGGGGGGTTTTTGTTCAAATGACTTTAATAATCAAATTAATCTACACCGTTAGTTTCGCAAGGCTTCGATTAGTAAAAACCCCATGATAATTTGAACAAACAACATCGAATTCAATACAAACATGTTCCATGTTTTGGATTGAATAACGTTTTGGGGTGTTTGTTGCAAACGAAAAGGAAAATAAAATTAAATGGTACTGGGAGATTCAAAATTCATTGTTTAATGAAAACCCTATGAAATTACGGTTCAACATAGACGAATTTAACAAATTTGATTGATGGGTTTTGGTAATCATGTTCGAAACTAAGCAAATCACGTTTTAGGACTTTTAGATGATGATGGGGAAAATTAAAATCATGATGTGACTCGGTTGAATCAATAGAACAATAACCTAATGGTTTGAGTATCTATATTAGTCGAATCGGGCTTCAATTTGGATCCAGTCGGGTTCGGTTAAAATTAACAAAGGGAACCAGTCAATTGATGCTTAAAAGAATTTATTTGGAAATTCTGTTGCGATACCCTAGCAGGCTCGAGTGGTAGTGTGTGTGTGCGATGACTAGGAGGTCACGGTTCGAACCTGGGGCCTTCGGTTTTGCACAAAAACACCATTTTTGGTGTTTTGCTCATAACTCACTCGTTTTAACTCCGATTTAATCTGTTCCAGTTGCGTTGAAATTCGAATTGAATTCCGAACATAATGAAATGATAAAATTTACATTTTGACCCAAAAACATAATCGCGTATAATTACGCGTGTTTAAATGAAATCGTATATACTTGTACAATTTAATCAAATGAATTCAAAGTCACGCATACTTTTTTATTTACATTTCAAACGATCTAACATACGTGTGTTGACACGTATGTGACTCCAAACACGATCTGACATTTCAAATAATGCAACGTAATTTCAATAACATATATTCATCGAAGAAGGTTGTCTACGCGATTTCACGTGTATTTGATCATTCAGTTGCGTTCTAAGGCACATACACGACCCCTTTTTACTTTTACAGTTTTGGGGGAGAAAACATGTGCAATCAAACGCTTTTAGATACATATCACTTGCATGAGTTAGCTATTTACTATATGTGCGAACATAATGCTAAAAGTCCTTACATATCGAACCGTTTAGTTTATCGTAGTGCAAAGCGTGGTAGTTAAAGATAGATCTATTGGGTTTTACAAGCCTCATTTGGTAGATTGTTGGTCTGCACAGGTGTTTAACTAGCCAATTCAAACATTACAATTGTTTGCGTTAGACAATAGTGGAAAGGCAAATATACATTCAAACAATGAGCTTCGGTTTCGACCACTTATGTAAATAGTACAATGACTAACTATCATGACTATGCAATGTGTGATTATGTGTCTGTAAACATTACTTACAAACAGTTTTTTCAAGCATTTGTGAGTATTGATACTGTGACACGTCGTAAATTCCAGATCATTATTTACTTTATTTTAATAATAATGTGTCACACCCCCAAATTCCCACTCGTGGTGTCAGTCCACGTGGGTGTGACATGGCCAGGATCACAGCTCATGGTCATATAGAACGACCCTATATGAGTTATACAATCACACAATCTTTGTAAAGTAAACAAGTTTTCAAGTAAAGCAGCGGAAATGTTTTAATATCATAATAAATAAAGTTTGCAGCGGAAAGTAAATTGTATCAAACACTACATAAATCAATATTGTTTTCAAAATGAACACATCAACACAAAGCCTAGGAGTCTAATATGCATGAGACTCTCTTGTACTCCTCCTTTGTGTCCTAGCGTGTGCTCCATTAGCTACCTGAGAATACATGCGAAAAGTGTCAACTAAAAAGTTGGTGAGTTCACAGGTTTAGACAGACTGAAAAGTAAACAGACATATACTGGATATGTTAAGTTTTGTTTTTGGATACTACGATCCGTGGAGTGTGTCAGTTCATCTTACCGAAACTAGACTGTTCCCGTTTGCCTCCGCAGGTCATCGCTGAACCAGCATTCCCATCGAAATTACACTCGTTATGACCACCAGTCAACATTGGTGCCGAGTGGGGCTAGTCAAACCCAGTAGTACTACGTAATTACGACTCGTTTGTGATACAACTAACGGTAAGGATAAGTGAGGACTTTAAGCGATAATAGTTACACTCGAAAATGGTTTTCACAACATACCAGTACTACATCTAAAACAGTTGCATAGTATTCTCACCCCGAAGTTTAGTAAAACAGTATAAGAATAAAAGTGGGGCTGTAAAACTCACCTGATTTAAGTAATGCGTTTGCTCAAAAAGAGATAGTGTAGCTCGCCGGCTAGTAGTCACCTATATAACATAGGTACTATGAGTTCGTGTTTACACATGTGGGCCTCACAGGACCGTGTTCGTGTTTAACAACACCGAGTTGTTAAGTGGGTCATGTTGACCGTGTTTGACCGTGCTTGACCTAACGACCCGTTGGTGACGGTTTTGGATCAAGTGTTCGTGTAACGTGCGGTTTAGTGTCGTGTAGAGTGTACGGATACCAAAAATCATTCCTTTGAGGAATCTTACTATTTATAGTAAGTTCCTATCGTAGGAAAGTTTCCACATTAGGCAAGTCATGCAAAGAAAATCACATTCCGATTATTCTAACTTGCATAATTATCCTAAATGAGCATGTTATCACATAGCACATAGTTACACTTAGCCGGTTTAGCAGAGTTTGCACGTAAAAGTTTCCATAATTAGAAAGTTACTAAAATAAGCATGTGTCACAAGGTCTAGATATAAATCTCCTCATAATATCATCATCCTAGTTCTAAATAATCATTCAATCGCATTTGTCACAACGAACTTGATAACACTTATAGGCTTTGCAAAATAAAGTTACTATTTATAGTAACTTGTAACAATGTGCACATATATCATTCCTTCAAAGCATCTATCCTTCAATATTATCATATTGACATTAAACGAGCATGTTAGACTCTAAGCATTATCAATCCCATCATTTTAGAGCAACATTGCAACAAAAAGTTTCTATATTTAGTAATAATGCCCAAGTGACCATTACACGACATAACTCGTCGTTCTAATCATGTAGAACATCTCAAATATCATTTCTAATAACATTTCAATGTCAAATATCATGCTAATAGTCTTAGATCATACATGCATGTTACTAGAGGCACCCATTTATGACCAAATCATCAATATATATGTTAACATCATCATGGATCGTCATAGAAACTCATTTAATCAATCTAGATCATCTAATAACACAAGATTATCATCAAACCCAGATCCAAACAAAGAAAAATTCGTGCATGTGAAGTGTTAGTGATTGCATGTGGGTATTTCCCATTGCATGTGTGATTAGAGGTGTTTCTAAGTTATTAGTGATGTAGAACTACCTTCTTGGGTTCCAAGACACTGAGATGATGCACCCAAGCAGCTCCCAAGCTTCCTGGATCGTGGGGTATTGCAGAATCACAAAGGTGGTGATGGTGTTCACGCTTCAAATCCTCCTTCAAGCTTCCAAAGCTTCAAACCTTGCAACTATGGCTTCCAAGAGATGATTGGGGTGTAAGGCTGTAATCAGAGGTTCTTGGGGGTTTAAATCGAGTTGGTTGCGTGTGGGTAAGTATAAAATGAGTGTAGTAGGGTAATGATGGCTTTGTTCTTCTCAAAAAGATTTTTCAGCGATTTAGGTTGCCAGGCGTATCGCCTGTCGAGGGGTCCTGGTATCCAGGCGTTACGCGCGGGTCAACCGTTTGAGAGGCGCCCTTCCCTCATCCGCGCGCATCGCCAGGGGTCAGTGTGTCGGGTCAGGCGTACCGCCTGGCCCATTTTTCAGGCCCAATAAGCTTGTTTTGTTGATCTGGACCCATTTTTCGCGTATTTCTCGATTACGATCATCGTTTCTCGACATGTAAGCATAGGCCCAACTACTTTAGGCCTCCTAGGACCTAAGTGCAGTGAAAGTGTACTGTGATATGATCCGTTCACCAACGTTCGTCATTCAAGATACGTACGAGAGTTGTGCGATAGTTCCTCGAACTATCAGTGTGTTTGGTCGGTTGTGCCACGTGTCACACTAAATACAATTATTCTAGTGCCACGTATGAAATAATAACACACATTATTATTAAAATAATATAACTGCTGACCTGGAATTTGCGAGGTGTCACATCATCCCCCGGTTATTAGGAATTTCGTCCCGAAATTCAGTTCGTGTTGCTCGTGCCAGTTTGGTCGGAAAATAAGTGAGGGTATTTTTTTCATCTGGTCCTCTCGCTCCCAGGTGTATTCCGGTCCTCACCGTGAATTCCATCGTATCTTAACTATCGGTATCTTACTGAGTTTAAGCTTCCTGATTTCCCGGTCCATAATTTCCACCGGTTCTTCAACGAAGTGTAGTTGTTCATCAATCTGAATTTCCTCCAACGGAATTGCGAGCGTTTCGTCTGATAAGCATTTCTCGAGGTTTGACACATGAGATACATTGTGTACACTACTCAGTTCCTGTGGTAGCTGTAGTTCATAGGCCACGGGGCCTATTCGCTTAGTGATTTCGAATGGTCCGATGTAACGAGGATTTAACTTTCCTCGTTTCCCAAATCGGTTCACTCCCTTCCAAGGCGAGACTTTAAGAAGTACTCGATCTCCCACTTGGAATTCCAAAGGTTTGCCCCTTTTGTCGGCATAGCTTTTCTGTCGGTCCCGAGCTGCTGCCATTCTGTTACGTATTTGCACGATCTTTTCGGTTGTCTCGTGCACAAGTTCGGGCCCGGTCTGTTGGCTTTCTCCAACTTCTGCCCAACAAAGTGGTGATCAGCACTTACGCCCGTAGAGTGCTTCAAATGGTGCAGCTCCAATGCTGGTGTGGTAGCTGTTATTATATGAGAACTCAACCAAAGGTAGGTGAGTCTCCCAGCTGTTACCGAAGTCGATTACACGTGCCCGAAGCATGTCCTCCAAGGTCTGGATGGTTCGTTCACTCTGACCATCCGTTTGCGGGTGATAAGCAGTGCTCATATCTAACTTCGTTCCGAGTGCCTTGTGTAAGGACTTCCAAAAATGTGCCGTGACTCGGCTATCTCGGTCGGATATTATGGAGATTGGGACTCCGTGTCTGGAAACGATTTCCTTTAAGTATAGTCGAGTTAGCTTCTCCAACTTATCAGTTTCCTTGATTGGTAGGAAGTGTGCCGATTTTGTGAGTCGGTCTACGATGACCCAGATGGTATCGCAGCCACTTGCCGTCTTCGGCAACTTCGTGATGAAATCCATGGAAATTTGCTCCCATTTCCAAACTGGAATTTCTGGTTGTTGGAGTAAGCCTGACGGTTTCTGATATTCGACCTTCACCTTAGAGCAAGTCAGACACTTACTCACATAAGTCGCGATTTCAGACTTCATGTTAGGCCACCAGTACGTTGTCTTCAGGTCGTGGTACATTTTGTCAGAGCCTGGATGCACTGAGATAGTAAGCTCCATCGTCCTTTTGTTTCAATTGTTTATCCATACCCCGCATAGTTTCGAGGGTAAGGTTTTCCTTCTTCAGAGCTTCTTGTTGTGCGATGCGAATCTGATTAGGCAGCTCAAAGTGAACGGTGAGTTGTAGTGCACGTACGCGTGGTTGTTTCTTTTCTGCTTAGCGCGTCGGCTACTACATTAGCTTTCCCGGGATGATACTTGATTGCACAATCATAATCGCCTATCAGTTCAACCCATCTACGTTGTCTCATGTTTAACTCTTTCTGGTCGAAGATGTGTTGCAGGCTCTTATGATCGGTGAATATAGTGCACTTGGTGCCGTACAGATAGTGTCGCCAGATCTTCAATGCGAACACTACAGCTCCCAACTCCAAATCGTGAGTTGTGTAATTCTTCTCGTGCACTTTTAATTGTCGTGACGCATAAGCTATGACTTTCTCGCGTTGCATCAGCACACAACTGAGTCCTTGCTTTGATGCGTCGCAGTAGACTACAAAGTCTTCGCACCCGTCTGGTAGTGATAGGATCGGTGCGCTGCACAGTTTCTGTTTCAATAATTCAAATGCAGCTTCTTGCTTTTCTCCCCATTCGAACTTCTTGTCTTTGTGCGTAAGGGAAGTCAATGATTGTGCGATCTTCGAGAATCCCTCTATAAATCGTCTGTAGTACCCGGCCAATCCCAGAAACTGTCGCACCTCAGTTGGAGTCTTTGGTGCCGTCCAGTTCTTGATTGCCTCAATCTTGGCTGGGTCAACGTGTATTCCTTTCTCGTTCACTACGTGTCCAAGAAACTGAACTTCGCGAATCCAAAAATCGCATTTGGAAAATTTCACGTATAGTTGTTCCTTCTTCAGTAGTTCCAAGACGCGTCTCAAGTGATCGGCATGTTCTTCTTGCGTCTTGGAGTATATCAGGATATCATATATGAACACGATTACGAATTTGTCAAGATACGGCTTACACACCCGGTTCATGAGATCCATGAATACCGCCAGTGCGTTGGTCAGTCCGAAAGGCATGACCAGAAATTCGTAATGTCCGTATCTTGTCCTGAAGGCTGTCTTTGGTATATCCTCCTCTTGTATTCTAAGTTGATGGTAATCGGATCTTAAATCAATCTTCGAATAGTAGCTTGACCCTTGCAATTGATCAAACATGTCGTCTATTCGAGGTAGGGGGTATCGATTCTTGATCGTTACCTTGTTCAGTTCCCGGTAGTCTATACACATACGGAATGAACCGTCTTTCTTTTTCACGAACAAGACCGGTGCTCCCCAAGGTGAGAAGCTCGGTCGTATAAATCCTTTATCTAACAACTCTTGCAATTGATTAGATAGTTCCTGCATTTCAGTAGGAGCCAATCGGTATGGTGCCTTGGCTATCGGTGCTGCTCCCGGTGTCAGATCTATCTGAAACTCCACTTGTCGCGCTGGTGGTAGTCCCGGTAGATCGTCAGGAAAGAATTCTGGATAATCGCGAACGATAGCAATGTCCTCGATCTTTCGTTCCTTCTTTGGTTGTTCGGTGATAAGTTCCATGATAGCTGTGTATCCCTTCTTCAGGTATTTGTTTGCCTTCATGCAGGACATGATGTTTACTGGTATTCCGCGCCGTTCTCCTTGGATTGAGATCTGCTCTCCATTTGGCAATGTAATTCGCACAATCTTCTCGTTGCACACGATCTCAGCATGGTTTGTAGATAGCGAATCCATTCCAATCACCACGTCGAAGCTCCCGAGAGTTACCGGCATCAAGTCAATCATCAGTTGGTGGTCTGCTAGTGTCAAAACACAACCTTTGACGATATGTTGCGTTTCAATCAGCTTGCCGTCTGCTAACTCTACGGTGTACTTATAGTCTAGTGGTGTTGGTGTCATATTAAGCAGTTTACTAAAATCACTAGAGATGAAACTTCTATCGGCACCGGTATCAAATAATATACTAGCATAGACATTATTTAAAAGAAACGTACCGGTAACGACGTTCGGATCATCTTTAGCTTCTCCCGAGCCAATCACAAAGGCTCGTCCTTCGCTGCTCCACCTCCACCCTTTTTCAGTTGCGGGCAGTCCCTCCGCATGTGCCCCGGTTTGCCACATTCGTAACACCCCTTGAGAGTGTTTTGGTTTTTGTTGTTGGGGTTGGGATTGGATCGGCATTCCTTGGCCAGGTGCCCGTTTCTGCCACAGTTTGTGCATTTGATCCTTTTGCATGGTCCGAAGTGATGGAAGTTGCAGTTGTTGCATTTTGGGCTGTTGCCCTGATATCCCCCTTTGCCCTGAGTGTTCGGCTGGGTGGCAGTGAAGACCTTAGCAGGTGCTGGTCGGTGCTGGGTGGGTTGCTGTGGGGAGAAGGTACGGTTGTTGCTAGGCTCCCACTTTCTCTTGGGTTCTTGGGGTTTCATATGTTCACCCCTCTTCGGCAGCTTCCACTGGGCTACCGCCTGATCGGTTAATTTATGAGCCAAGCGAATCAGTGGTTGGATGGTGGTGTGATCGGATGCAGTCACTGTGCTCTGGATTTGTTCCGGCAATCCACTAATGAATTGCTCAATCTTCTTGTACTCCGGCGTCACCATTGCTGGGCACAGTTTGCACAGTTCATGAAATCGAGTACAGTATTTCTCGATTTCGGATCCTACCATCTTGTGTACCCAAAATTCTTCCTCGAGCTTTCTGATTTCGTCACGAGGACAGTATTCCTCGTGAAGTATCCGGGTGAAGTTCTCCCACGGGATGGAGTTTGCCGTTTCCAGTCCAAGGGTCTGGACGTGTGTGTTCCACCAGGTGAGGGCTGGTCCCTCCAGAGTCCTGGTGTCATACTTTACTCGGTTTTCCTCCAAGCACTCAGACATGGAGAATACCGACTCCAATTTCTCGATCCAGCGAAGCAGTCCCACTGCTCCCTCGGTACCCTGGAACTTGTGAGGGTGGCAGCTCAGAAAAGCTTTAAACGAGCATCCCTTTGCTGCGCTCCCTTGGGATCCGTTATTGGTGCCGCTAGTCTCGCTAGCAAGTCGGTTTGCTTCGTACTCAGCGAGTATTTTGTTGACCTTACGTTCGACCATCATATTGATCCTCGCCTTCTTGGCCTTACGTTTGAGATTGCGAGCATTGGGTCCCCTTCCAGACATGATTCTATATGGAAAGGTTAGAACGTTAGTTAGCATGAGTTAGAGTGTTAGCCGATTGTCATGTCAGAAGTCAAGTTAGGTGTCATGTTATCAAGCAATCATAATCAAGACGTAATAAGTAAAGCAAAGCATCATTTCATTAATAATAATAACTTGAAGTACAATGATTTTTAAAAGAGATACTTCTACCAAAGTTTCTATGAGCACATCCCGCTCATCTGAGAATACAAAAGCAATATACTGAAAGAAATAAAATACTGAAATAGGAAATCTAACTAGACAATCGTGGAGTGCGAATCTCCACTGTCGGCAGGACCATCATCGTCCTCCTCCTCGGGATCCCCATCAGGATCCTCGTCGAAATCTCCCTCTTCGAGGTCCTCCGCCTCGAATTGGGGCTCTGGCTCGGGCTGTTGTTCCTCTAGGAACTGTTCGACCCATGCATTTAACATGGCATCGCTGGCCTGAATCATGGCCTGGTTCTCTTCATTGGCAACCTCCACGGCTGCCAACCGTTCACTATGTCCATGTGTCACTGCAGCTAAGAAATCCAGCTGTTCCTCGAGCATCGTAGTCCTGTCACGGATGTCCGTGACGTCCGCTGTGACCTCCTCCTGTCGCTGGATCACGTCCTGAGTCCTAGCGACCACATCATCCTGTGCTCCCTCGATATGAGCAAGTCTCTCCTCTAGCTGTTCCACACGGCTCTGGAGCTGCTGGCTATGCTCCAAGAGATCCCTAAACCCATCAGTCATAACGCGTAGCTGACACGACTCACGCCTGTAACGCGAGATCAGTGCAGCGAATGCCCGCTCCATGGGCATGCCAATCGGTGGTAGTGGTGGTCCAGTAGATGCGTCACCTAACAAAGGTAACTTAGGTACTCTCTCTTCCCTCGCCCAAACAGTAAGGGTAGTGGGGTACCAGTCCCATGGTCCCCTGCTGGTCGAGGGTCGGAGCCTCTTGGGCTCCTGAGCATGTACCTGCTCCACCATATCCCGGATCCTCTGCTTATCCTCCTCGGTAAGCTCGTACTCATATGGACGCTTCCTTGAGTCCTTCCCGTCCTGATCATTGTTGTTGTCCATTCCTGCGTTCTAATCAAATAAGTAATAGCACATGATAGTAGATAATATTGTTGTGCGATTTCTAGTGTAGTGTCTAGTGTAGAGCAGTGGCTATAGTCTAAGTTTACTACATGCTAACCTAGTTCCCTATAACCAAGGCTCCGATACCAGTCTGTCACACTCCCAAATTCCCACTCGTGGTGTCAGTCCACGTGGGTGTGACGTGGCCAGGATCACAGCTCATGGTCATATAGAACGACCCTATATGAGTTATACAATCACACAATCTTTGTAAAGTAAACAAGTTTTCAAGTAAAGCAGCGGAAATGTTTTAATATCATAATAAATAAAGTTTGCAGCGGAAAGTAAATTGTATCAAACACTACATAAATAAATATTGTTTTCAAAATGAACACATCAACACAAAGCCTAGGAGTCTAATATGCATGAGACTCTCTTGTACTCCTCCTTTGTGTCCAAGCATGTGCTCCATTAGCTACCTGAGAATACATGCGAAAAGTGTCAACTAAAAAGTTGGTGAGTTCACAGGTTTAGACAGACTGAAAAGTAAACAGACATATACTGGATATGTTAAGTTTTGTTTTTGGATACTACGATCCGTGGAGTGTGTCAGTTCATCTTACCGAAACTAGACTGTTCCCGTTTGCCTCCGCAGGTCATCGCTGAACCAGCATTCCCATCGAAATTACACTCGTTATGACCTCCAATCAACATTGGTGTCGAGTGGGGCTAGTCAAACCCAGTAGTACTACGTAATTACGACTCGTTTGTGATACAACTAACGGTAAGGATAAGTGAGGACTTTAAGCAATAATAGTTACACTCGAAAATGGTTTTCACAACATACCAGTACTACATCTAAAACAGTTGCATAGTATTCTCACCCCGAATTTTAGTAAAACAGTATAAGAATAAAAGTGGGGCTGTAAAACTCACCTGAGTTAAGTAATGCGTTTGCTCAAAAAGAGATAGTGTAGCTCGCCGGCTAGTAGTCACCTATATCACATAGGTACTATGAGTTCGTGTTTACACATGTGGGCCTCACAGGACCGTGTTCGTGTTTAACAACACCGAGTTGTTAAGTGGGTCATGTTGACCGTGTTTGACCGTGTTGACCGTGCTTGACCTAACGACCCGTTGGTGACGGTTTTGGATCAAGTGTTAGTGTAACGTGCGGTTTAGTGTCGTGTAGAGTGTACGGATACCAAAAATCATTCCCTTGAGGAATCTTACTATTTATAGTAAGTTCCTATCGTAGGAAAGTTTCCACATTAGGCAAGTCATGCAAAGAAAATCACATTTCGATTATTCTAACTTGCATAATTATCCTAAATGAGCATGTTATCACATAGCACATAGTTACACATAGCCGGTTTAGCAGAGTTTGCGCGTAGAAGTTTCCATAATTAGAAAGTTACTAAAATAAGCATGTGTCACAAGGTCTAGATATAAATATCCTCATAATATCATCATCCTAGTTCTAAATAATCATTCAATCGCATTTGTCACAACGAACTTGATAACACTTATAGGCTTTGCAAAATAAAGTTACTATTTATAGTAACTTGTAACAATGTGCACATATATCATTCCTTCAAAGCATCTATCCTTCAATATTATCATATTGACATTAAACGAGCATGTTAGACTCTAAGAATTATCAATCCCATCATTTTAGAGCAACATTGCAACAAAAAGTTTCTATATTTAGTAATAATGCCCAAGTGACCATTACATGACATAACTCGTCATTCTAATCATGTAGAACATCTCAAATATCATTTCTAATAACATTTCAATGTCAAATGTCATGCTAATAGTCTTAGATCATACATGCATGTTACTAGAGACACCCATTTGTGACCAAATAATCAATATATATGTTAACATCATCATGGATCGTCATAGAAACTCATTTAATCAATCTAGATCATCTAATAACACAAGATTATCATCAAACCCAGATCCAAACAAAGAAAAATTTGTGCATGTGAAGTGTTAGTGATTGCATGTGGGTATTTCCCATTGCATGTGTGATTAGAGGTGTTTCTAAGCTATTAGTGATGTAGAACTACCTTCTTGGGTTCCAAGACACTGAGATGATGCACCCAAGCAGCTCCCAAGCTTCCTGGATCGTGGGGTATTGCAGAATCACAAAGGTGGTGATGGTGTTCACGCTTCAAATCCTCCTTCAAGCTTCCAAAGCTTCAAACCTTGCAACTATGGCTTCCAAGAGATGATTGGGGGTGTGTAAGGCTGTAATCAGAGGTTCTTGGGGGTTAAAATCGAGCTGGTTGCATGTGGGTAAGTATAAAATGAGTATAGTAGGGTAATGATGGCTTTGTTCTTCTCAAAAAGATTTTTCAGCGATTTAGGTTGCCAGGCGTATCGCCTGTCGAGGGGTCCTGGTATCCAGGCGTTACGCGCAGGTCAACCGTTTGAGAGGCGCCCTTCCCTCGTCCGCGCGCATCGCCAGGGGTCAGTGTGTCGGGTCAGGCGTACCGCCTGGCCCATTTTTCAGGCCCAATAAGCTTGTTTTGTTGATCTGGACCCATTTTTCGCGTATTTCTCGATTACGATCATCGTTTCTCGACATGTAAGCATAGGCCCAACTACTTTAGGCCTCCTAGGACCTAAGTGCAATGAAAGTGTACTGTGATCTGATCCGTTCACCAACGTTCGTCATTCAAGATACGTACGAGAGTTGTGCGATAGTTCCTCGAACTATCGGTGTGTTTGGTCGGTTGTGCCATGTGTCACACTAAATACAATTATTCTAGTGACACGTATGAAATAATAACACACATTATTATTAAAATAATATAAATGCTGACCTGGAATTTGCGAGGTGTCACATAATGTGTATTATTATTTCATACGTGGCACTAGGAATATTAATATCTAGTGTGACACGTGGCACAACAGTCCAAACACACAGATAATTCAAGGAATTATCGTAAAACGCACGCATGTGTCTTGAATAACGAACGTTGGTGAATTTATCAAACCACAACCCACTTGCACTACACTTGGGTCCTAGGGAATCCAAAATGGATGAAACGATGTTTACCAGACTCAAAAAAATGATCGTGATCGAGAAATACGCGAAAATGGGCCAAAATATGAAAATGGGCCGGATCCAGGGTCCAGGCGGTACGCCTGACCCGGTGCTCCACACCTGGCGATGCGCGCAAGGCAGGAAAACGCCTCGGTAGCCGCTCATCCGCGCGGTACGCCTGGAGTTCGGGTTGCCTGCTAGGCGGTACACCTCGCAACATAAAATCGCAGAAAATCTTTTTGAGAACCCCAAGACCATCATTAACCTAACCACATAATTGTTGCTTGCAATCAGACGCCATCTACTCATTTTAAACCCCCAAAGACCCCATGATATCACCTCTACAAACCATACTACACCCATTTGAAGCCATTAGAAGCCATAGTTGGAGCTTGGGAGCTTGGAAGCCATAGGAGGAGCAAAGAGAAAGGCTTGGGGAGTTGATTGTACCACATTATCTTCCTGTTGTTGCTGTCCAGGAACATTTGAGGCTTATTCATCCTCATCTTGGTGCATTTTGGAGCCATAGAAGGTAGATCTCGAGTCTATGTAGCATAAAACACACATGCAACACACACAAACCCACATGCAAGTTCAAAGCTTGCATGCACACACTAGATCTTCACATGCATGAATTTTTCTTAGGTTGAATCTGGGTTTGATGATGTTTCCATGATTATTGATGGTCTATGATTGTATTTTGATGTTTTATGACGATCCATGATGATGGTTATATGTATGATGTTTGATTTGGTCATGAATGGGTGAAATACCTACATGCATGTATGATCCAATGTGATTTAGGTGATTTTGGTTGAAAACATATGACTATGGATGATAATGATGATGATTCATATGATCAAGGATGGTAGATTTAGTGAAAAGATGGTTATTTGCAATTATTTCTATTTTTAGTAACTTTATTATTGCAAAATATGACTAGATGATGAAATGACAACATGCATGTGATTGAATATAAGATTTATGTTTAAAATGATGATTAGAATATATTACGATGAACTCTTGATGCATTTGATTGGTTAAAATTACTAGAAAATATGATTTACACGTTTATTTCTATAGATAGTAAATTTTTAGTTATAAATCTCTAAAGAATGATGAGATTATGTTGTAATACGTTTAACATGCTTATTTTATGATAACATGATGATATTAAATGATTTGAGTTATTAGAATCATTTGACAAATGGATATTTGTCACAAGTTTCTATAAATGGAAACTTTGGTTTATAAGACTTGCTCATGAAACTTGAATTGGTTAAGTTGGAGTTACCATGATAATGTCAAGAGTCCTAGGATCATGAAAGAACGAATTATTGATGACTAGGATAATGTGTTATGTGAACTTTCTATATTTAGAAACTTTTGAACGCGAAACATGCTTAATCGTCTAAGTATGACTAAGTGTTAAGTGATAACATGCTCATTTAGGTTAACTATGCATAATAGAATAATCGAAAAGTAACTTCTTGCATAACTTGCTTAATTTGGGAACTTTCCTAAAATAGGAACTTACTATAAGTAGTAAGTTTCCTTACGGATGCGACTATAGTATCCGCACAGGGACACCATATCGCACGTTACACGATCATTAGAACTAAAACCGCCACCAACGGGTCGTTAGGTCAAACGGGGTCAAACGGTCGAACACGGTCAACACGACCCACATAACAACTTAGGGTTGTCTGGACACCAACACGGTCTTATGAGACCAACACGAATGTGAACACAAACTCATGACACCTATGTGATATAGGTCACCGGTGAAAGAGGCACTCTACTCCGTTCATGTACGAACGCACTACTAGACTCAGGTGAGTTTACAACCCCCACTTTTACTCTTTAACTGCTTTCCTAAATTTTTGGGGTGAGAATACAATGCAACTATTTTAGATATATGACTGGTATGTTGTCAAAACTATTTTGAGTGAATCTAATATCGCATTAAGTCCTCACATACCCTTACCGTTAGTTGTGTAACAAATGATTTGTTATTACGTAGTACTACTGGGTTTGACTAGCCCCATGTCACACCCTGAGCCGGGGGGGTTGGATCGGAGTCCCCGTCGGGTAGAAGGTTCTCGGGGCGCGATATCGTGAGTGATAATCGGAATGATCAGTTTGTTTACATTGCACATGATATATAAATGAGAAACTGCTAAATAAAATAGAATTATAAAGTTAAATTACATTAGTTAAGTTTATAATTTAACAATGTAAATCTACTATCACATCATAATTCTTCTATCTTGTATCTGCACAAGATATACAAAATAACCTGTATAATGATGCTTCCAAAATATGCAGGTCCAAAAAGCAGGGTCCTCTATCCAGTAACCTAATCCAAAAGAAATAACTCTTCAGTTGACATGTTCGTCACCAGAGAAGTCATGCAAAAATAAAGTCAACACATGGTTGGTGAGTTCATATAGTTTTATAAAAATGAATTTGAATAACCTGAATGACAACCTTAACCTCACCATTAACCACCTACACCATCCAATTCAGTATGCTTATATATAAGGCATATGTAGGGGAACAAGCCCCAGCCAACATCCCACCACATACCAAACCACATGATATATTGTTTCTGGTGATAATTAAGCATTTCATCCCATACCTTTGATTTCTTAACCTTTGATTTCTTAATAGCACTTGTAGAAGTATGTTTAAGTAACTAATAATTAAGCATATAATTACAACTAAGACACGATGATTGGTCTTTATTTAACTCAATCAATTAGACTTAGTTGTTAGTGGTTGTCCAAGTTGTACCCTCTCACACGTGACCCATATCAGGTATAACTCACAAGGAGTCTACCTGAGCGTGCTGGGATTTTAATGATTCCCATATCAGCTTGACCCACTGGTCTAATGTACATGATGGGACTTTACGGATATCCTTTAATTCTTGATCTCTTGATTCTCTTAATATTGATTTCATTTGATAGTTCACGTTATTGCCCATATAGCTTGACTACAAGAGTCTACTATTTATGCCAGAACTTTATGTGTGTTACACGTGGTCTTGATTTCTATACAACTGACATCCATCTTAACTCAAGTATTAATGATTTCATTAGATCTTAATGATTTCATTATTTCAATGATTCACACACAATTATAAATTCTGATTTCCTTGAGTCTCTTGATTTTGCTCTTTAGAATTTCCATGATTTCACAATGATATTTGATTCTTGATTAGGATCCTTTAATTTCATATCACACACTGAATTAGATTTATTTGAACATGATCTTTAGCTTTAGTTCTTTTGATTTCACTTCACATTTAGATTTTTGAATTTGAGCTTGATGGACTAAGGGTTTGTTTATAGATTTAGAATTAAGTTATTACACATAAGAGTAAATTTAATTAACTTGAAAGTTAATACTGCATAGCAATTACCTAGATGGGAGTCTAGGAGTATAAACAAACATACATATATAGAACATATAATAAATAAAGCATTTTAGTAAACAATTTAAATAAAACAGTTTATGCATGCTTCTCAGCCCCGCGTTTTAAAACAAAGATGTTTAAAAAAAGGGGCAATGAACTCACGTGTGTTGCTGTGTAAATGATCTATCACAAAATGTGCGCTCGTTGTTGTTGCCTAGGTTTCTTCAGTTCCTGAGTTGTTTTAGAATAATTCGAATGCGATAAGTATATGTATTAACCGTCGTATATAGGGTTTGGTCTTGTGTGCCACCAAGTGTCCTAAGTTACTATAGTGCTTCTATGATTTAATATGGATAATCTAACTTAATTACCCATTGACACCCCGAATCCCATGATTAATCATATCAGTTCAAAAATCATTTATTTTAGTTCACTTAAGTTTATAAATCATTTTCTTTGATTACAATGTCATTAACTTTATTTAAATTAACATATAACATATGATGGGCTTTAATTAGTCTCATTGGGCCCACTTAGGCCCATTTATGTCTTTAACTTCCATTTAATCACCAATCAACTTCTTTGATTAGTTATACATAGACATTTAATTTACATCATCTATATTAATTTCACTTCCAAAGAAGTGCCCCTAATAATTCCCAAATGTCAATCCCTTTCAATTTAGATTAACAACTTATATTAGGTTGTTAGTGTGTTGAAGAAGCCCATTTTTAATTACACTATCCCATGGTTGCATCAATAACCCTATATCACTATGATTAGTCTTGGTGTGATTTCCATGCACCTACAAGACATTCCCATACACTCTCGCATACCTACCTATGTGATTATTTATTTTACATCGTATCATATGATCCAATTCCCATATTAAAAACCTAGGTTATTCTCATGCACTCATATCCATACCCTATTATTTCATGCGTGTTAGTATACCCAAACTCCCATGCATTCCACCGTTCTAGCATCACCATGTTTGTTGAAATTAATTCCAAGTCTCACTGGCCAGCGAACCTAGGGATAGTCCCAGTAGGTTCGGCTCACTAAGGTTCGCCACATAGGGCTTCGTTGGTCTAGGGTTCGACGACTAAGGGTTCGGCTAACATGCGACACCAACGAACCCTCAAGGTTTGGCCATGATGGCTGTTGCTAGTTCTAAGTTTAAGGGTTCAGTTAGAGTTCGACACTTAGGTTCGTCCCTTCCTTGCCATAACTTCGCACCTCATCAAGGTTCGGCCACATAATATTTCACTACCCACCTAGGTTTGGCTGCACCTGCAACTCAGTCGAGGGTTCGGCTATCCTAGGTTTGTTGGCCGGAGGTTTGTTAGGGTTCGCCGCACCAGGTTCGGCTGCAGGTGGTGATGTACGTGAAACTATATATTTATTAAATGGGTTTTTCACACAGATTTTAGTTTTAAAAATGGTTTTTACTACGAACTAAATCACACCCAATAGGCAAGTGTACCTATGACATAGCAATATAGCTTATGGTAAGAACCGAATATCAATCCGTGGACACGATAGCTCTCGATACTAAATCTCGGTCAATGTTTAGCAAACACATGAAAAGTTGGGTTTTGTGAATTTGAAAATAATAACTAAAAGAAGGATTTTTGGAGAAATCTAAAGTCATAGAAAATTGCCTAGATCATGAATCCACTTAGTCTAGTGATGTGATTATTATGAATTGGTAACCCAAATGTTAACTAGATTCCGGTCAAATATATATCTAATCATATAATCTTTTGGAAAATTAAAATGATAAACACATTCTAATCACCTAGGATTATTTTATGAAGCCTAATGTCAAGGTCTATGTCAAGATTTAATCAAGAATTAGTCATCCGTCAAGAATCTTAATTCTACAACTTAAGGAAAACTAATATGACTTATACACACTAATCACCCTAAGTTGCATAAATTCAACAAAGTCATAATTTCTTCCAACTTACAATCTATGAACACAATCATGCAAATGAGGTCATTTGGCCATAATTTCCTAACTCACATGTTAATCATATTCAACAAATTATAATATCACCATGGTTTTTCCAAACATTAGTGAAAGAAAGTATACTTGTGCAAGTTTTATAACATTCAAGAAACCAATTATCATTCCTAATCTCATGGCTTAATCTTAAAAACAAGTTGTAAGATTATAAACAAATGCTTGAGCATGGTTTTCCAACATAGTATGATTAAACATTCATCATTCTTGAACACTAATCAACCTACACAAATTTACAACATCATTGGAATAGAATCATAATTTCATCTTGAATCTTGGCATAAACCCATTTGACCAATTCATAAAATCATCATCACATAAACAAAAGTTTCATCATAATCTAGACAATGAATTGTTTAGCCCATAAGGATTACAAGAACAATAACAAAGTAGCTAGAATTAACAAGAGACATGATTAAAATAACAAAATGCAAACCACTAGCAAGAAAGGATTGAAACAAGATGGTGTTAGATGCTCCTTGGATCTTCAAGACCTTCACAATCTCCCTTAGACAGCTTCAAGAAATCTGAACAGAAGGTATTTTGGCTCCAGGAAGTCCAACCCTTTGAAATGAGGTGAAAAGCTCAATTTATAGAAATTCTGGAACTTGGCACGGTCGTGCACCATAGGTGCACGGTCGTGCAAGGTGATACAATACTCTACTTTTGGTCTGGGACGGTTGTCGAAGTTGCCATTTTCAGCTAAGTATCAAAAATTGACTCGAGGTGTGAGGAACTGTCGTGCCAAAAGTTGCACGGTCGTGCGCAAGTCGTCATGGCCGGCACTACTTCCATCTGGCCCGGCACTGCCATGCTTTGGCCTGGCACTGGCTAGCTTGCACGGTCGTGCTTGGCTTAAGCACGGTCGTGCATAGGCCACCACTGCCATGCATGGCCTAGCACTACCTGGTTGCACGGTCGTGCAACATTGTGCACGGTCGTGCATAGGCCAGCACTGCCATGCATGGACTAGCACTGCCTAGTTGCACGGTCGTGCAAAGTTGTGCACGGCCGTGCATGGGTCGGCACTGCCAGTGCAAGATTTGGCATGACAGTGCGCATCTGGGGATTTGCTCAGAAAATGCTGAATTTCCATACAAAGCTTGATTTTCTTCCGAGCAAGGCCGTTTATTCTACAAATTCACAAAAACAATAATTAGGACTATTTGCGAATGAATTTGTATGTTGTTAATGTAAAAACCGGGGGAATTTGAGTCGAATAATATGTATAATTTGACGTATATCAAACATCCCCACACTTGAACTTTGCTTGTCCTCAAGCAAACAATGAAACTTAATGGTGAAACCAATTCGCAAAAATCAACTTGTAAGCAATGATGAATCAAATAATCAAAAGCTTAGATTGTTTTTTCAAAGGTTTACCAAATTTGAAATTTTAAGCAAGAAAATAAAATCAAAATTATCAACAAGAATTTATACACAAGAGGATTCACTAACATGTTACACCCAATATTTCTCACAATGTTCACACATACTCGGTTTATTTCGGATTCATACATGTAATGTGTATGTATAGAACACTCAATTGCCAAGACAATGGATCAACAAATATGATATTTGTAATAAAAATCAACTCTAAATCAATTGGCAAAAACAAAGCATAATTTAATCCAAAGGCCTTTTATTGGATTGTGTTTAGGTTGAAGGATGGTTGGGGATAAAAGGATGGACAAAATGGAAATCCGTTGGCTAAGAATTCGAACACAAAAGATATATTACAAAGCCTTTTTGGCTTAAACAACAATTTTTTTTTGACTTATTTACATCAACAAGCAAACATTGTGTTGCTTAATTATTAGTTTCACAAGAACTACTAAAAGGAAATAGAACTTCTTGCCAACTTTGAATTTGGATTTCAATAAAAGAGATGGTTGATGGAGAAAGTGGTGATGAGGGTTTATTCTAATGCCTTGATTAAATATAACTTTGTTCAAGCTTATGACTTTGGAGATGTATGTTTTAAACAAATATTAATTTGTATGAAACATCCAGCACACTCAATCCATAAAATATGCAATAACTACTAATGTTCAAGGTTTCAAATGCTCACAAAAAAAAAGGGAAGGAATGGGTAAAAATATAGGATATAACTTGTAGTTCCTCCTTTGTCTAATCACAAATGATGATAACAAAAAATTTATTTCACTTGTTAAGAATTCCAAATTAAGATACCCTTTATTAAAACAAGCCTCGTTTCAATTATCAAAAACTTCTTTGCTTAACTTGTTGATTACAAAACAAATTAATTGCACCAAAACAATAAAAGGTTCTTTGCAAAAATGCTTATTACTCTTGGACAAACAAAGTTATATTAACAATAAACATATACCCCGAAAATATACCCCTCCCCACACTTGAATTGCACAATGTCCCTATTGTGCAACAAAAACATGCGAAAAATAAGAGTGATCTTGCACAAGCGTGAAAAGGAAGAAGACTTCCCTACGGGTCTTTGGAGAGACCGGCGTGTAAAATCTGCATGAACCTTGCAACTGTAAGGGCATTCCGTGTAGCTGCACTGAAAATCATCTACAAAACAAAGCTGAAAGCAACAATTCACAACAACCAAGGGACCAAAACCAAAGCACCAGATCCAACAATCCATAAAACAACCAACAAAAAAAATTGTTTACAACCCAAAAAAATAAAAATAAAAACTACAATAGGCAGAGTTAATACGGACAACAAAATGTATAACTCTCAAAAATATAGATAACACCCAGACTAAACTAGACTGCTGGGGAGGGAGGACATCAGACTAGTCCTCCTCATCATCATGCGGTACGTCCCGAACCGCTCGCTTCTCCATCATGACCTCCCCTAGAACATTTCTGTGCACCACCTGAAGAATAGCCATAGTCAAACCGTGGTGGCTCAATAACGTCGAACTGATGAAAAGCCGCAGCCGACTGAGGAGACGCAAAAATCCACTCAAAGCTCCGTCTCTGGTTGTCCTGTATCTGTTGCAGCAAGTCATACTGCCTGGTCTGCTCAGTCTGAAAATTATCTATACGCTGATTAAAGCTTTGCTGCTCAGCGTGCAGCTCCTCCTGGGACACCTGCAATCCCGAAAATCTGTGCCACAAATCTATATTGGACGGGGGGTCCGGACCATGAGTGGGTGCAAAGTCCAAATACTCATCATGGGGGGATACACGTAGTCAAACCCCCCAGTCCCATACCATGTGGCCCCCTCCGTTGGGACCCCTCTCCTCCTCGTGTTCCTCTTCCTCTTCATCCTCCTGCTCCTCTAGGACGGGATCCCAAATCCACCCGTCCTGACCTCTCAGACGCATACCCACTGGTGTCTACTCCACTATCTGCATGTAACGCAGAGTCCGCATATCAAGCGGAGACGTATCAAACACATGAGTAAAACTAGCAATGTTCTCTTCGATCAAGAGACCGAACGAGTCTGCCGGCTGTGTGATGTAAGCGCCCCCGCAAATGTGGCTGGACGCCAGTTTTCCTGAACTGGTCGTGAGAAAATAGGTTAAGCAATGGGCAATATTGCAATGGATGCCCCTAATCAAGCAGTAGAGATAAAACAAATCTCTAGTGGGCACATTGCCCAAGCTATCACCTCGCTGCATAATAGTGCTGACCAGGATCCGATGAATGAACCTGTGAAGTGGGTCTCTTAGTTTTGTGGCCTTAGCTCTTGTGGGATCATATACCCCCTCAGCAACCTCGGCCCAGAACGTGGCCTTCTCAATTTCATCTTCAAAATCATGCAGTCCATCAAAACCTTCCGAATCAAGTTCCCCCTCCGTGTACAAACCCATCCTAGTCGCGAACTGCGCGACTGATAATCTCCTCCATCTCCCCCCCAGACGGAAAGTCAACCCAAAACGTTTTAGGTAAACGTTCTGTAAGGGGAAACTAAAGGAGTATGAGGCAAAGAACTCCAGTAGCAGCTCGCGATATTGCGAACGGTTGAAGTAGAATAGGCGAGACCATGTTCGGTTATTAATGGCTGTAGTCTCGTTTGTTGATTGAGGCCGACTACCAAGTCCCAACTAAGACACTTCATAGGCTCGATTTGGCGCCGACGCCCCCATAGAGAATGAAGCATAGGAATACATGGAGCGTCGCGCTCGTCGTTTGGATCGAAGCGCAGGAACGGGTGATCCATCTGTTCAATAAAATTCCTAAAAATATCAGTCACCAAAAAATATAAATCAAAAACAGAAACTGGGCTGATCTGGAAACTGGCACGGTCGTGCTTGAACCTTGCACGGTCGTGCAGAGCCTACAAAGACTAAGCACAGGTAGTGCAGAACTGGCACTGCCTAACCGCACGGTCGTGCGGCTTGGAGCACGGTCGTGCGCCTCTCGAGTTTGTTCATTGCATAGGCAGTGCCATAAGGAGCACTACCTAGGAGCACGGCCGTGCACCGTTAGTGCATGGTCGTGCGCCTTTGTTTTTGGGTCTGCATAGGCAGTGCCAAAGAAGCACTATCAAGGTGCACGGCCGTGCGTACCAGCCGCACGGTCGTGCACGGTGCAAAAAAAAAAGTGAACAAACAAGAGATTTTCCATCAACAACCCAAAATTTAACTAAATTTATATAGAACCTAACATTCCTAAACCAAAATGGTGTATTTACAAGCCCTAACTTGGACAAATCTAATAAGTTTAGGAATTTCATGGAAAAGAAAGATCAAAGAAGGATTGGAGGAGATTTTTATCTTTGATTCTTGAATTGGAAGAGGAAAATCGAGAGGGAAATGATGGGGAACCGTTTCTAAAAATGTGGAAGAGAATAATGGGAGAGATGGTGTCAAGTGGGGTAGTTATTGGGCAAATCTGACACGGCGCATGGTCATGCGTATGGGCCGCACAGTCGTGCATCAGCAAAAGCGCACGGCCGTGCAGCTAGTCGCACGGTCGTGCGAACCTGCAGAATTTTTTTTAAATACCGAGAAACTCTCGGTATGGCTAAGTTTACTGAGTCCTCAGCTAGACTCGAGTCCCCGAATTCATTTGTCCTTGGGGTGGAGTACGACTACCTCCAATGCCGGCTCGACGGGTCCGGACAAGTATTTCTTCAACCGATGGCCATTGACTTTGAAAATTCTGCCATCCTCATGCTCAATCTCCACAGTTCCATACTGGAACACTTGACGAACTGTGTACGGACCAGACCAACGAGACTTCAGTTTGCCCGGGAACAACCTAAGACGCGAGTTATAAAGCAAAACATGATCACCCACTTGGAATTGTTTGTTGTCCTTCAAGTGGCTATCGTGTAGCGTCTTGGTTCGTTCCTTGTACCTCTTGGAGCTATCATAAGCATCATTCCTTAGCTCCTCAACCTCGTGGATCTGCAAGAATCGGTTTTCCCCCGCACTAGTCAAATCCATGTTTATGGATTTCAGCGCCCAATAGGCTTTGTGTTCGAGTTCAACGGGGAGGTGACACGTTTTCCCATAAATCAATCTAAAGGGTTTGGTTCCTATGGGAGTTTTGTAGGCTGTTCGGAATGCCCACAACGCGTCGTTCAACTTCACCGACCAATCCTTGCGGTTTTGACCAACCGTCTTCTCCAAGATGCGCTTGATGCCCCGATTAGTGACCTCTACCTGTCCACTGGTCTGTGGGTGGTATGGCGTTGAAAATCTATGGTTCACTCCATAGCGTGACAACGCCTTGTCGAGTTGGGAATTGCAGAAATGAGTCCCGCGGTCACTAATGAGTGCTTTGGGGGCACCAAAGCGAGAAAACAACTCTTTCAGAAATCTCACTACCACTTTAGCATCATTGGTGGGCAAGGCTTGAGCCTCCACCCACTTGGAAACATAGTCGACTGCAACTAGAATGTATCGGTTACCGTGAGATGTTGGGAATGGCCCCATGAAATCAATACCCCAGACTTAAAAAATTTCACAGACTTGGATTCCATTCTGGGGCATCTCATCCCGTGATGAGATGTTGCTTGCCCTTTGGCAAGCATCGCAAGCTCGGACCATATCATGAGCGTCTCTAAAGATGGTGGGCCAATAGAATCCGGCATCAAAAACCTTCTTCGCAGTAAGAGTCGCTTCATGATGACCACCAGTCGGTCCCTTATGACAATGCCTCAAAATCTTGTGCGCTTCACCTCCATACACGCACCTACGCACAATCTGATTAGCTGCAATCCTAAACAAGTAAAGATCCTCCCACAGGTAATACTTGACATCAGAAAAGAACTTCTTCTTCTGTTGATGTGTCAAGCCCTTAAAAACAATCCCACACGCGAGATAATTCGCGAAATCAGCAAACCATGGACGATCCTCATCCTGCGTCTGTATGTACATAAGAAACTCGTTGGGGAAATTGTCATTTATGTGTGACCCCACAAGTTCTGATGAAGCTGAGCACTCGAGACGGGAGAGGTGATCTGCTGCAACATTCTCGGCTCCCTTTTAGTCACGGATTTCAATGTCGAACTCTTGCAACAACAGAATCCAACGAATCAGCCTAGGTTTAGCATCTTGCTTGCTAAACAAGTAACGGAGGGCTGCATGATCCGTAAACAAAATAGTCTTTGAAAGTACAAGATAAGAACGGAATTTATCGAACGCAAAGACTACGGCTAGGAGCTCCTTTTCAGTGGTGGTGTAGTGCTCCTGGGCATCATTCAGAGTTTTGCTTGCATAGTAAATTGGGTGGAATTGCTTGTCCTTCCTTTGACCCAAGACTGCCCCCACCGCAAAATCGCTTGCATCGCACATAAGCTCAAACGGGAGTGCCCAATCAGGGGCGATCATGATAGGAGCATTAACCAACTTCTCCTTCAACAACCTGAATGCATGAAGGCATTCATCAGAAAACACGAACGGGGCGTCTTTCTCAAGAAGCTAAGTCATGGGGCGAGCTATCTTTGAGAAGTCCTTGATGAAACGCCTATAAAACCCCGCGTGTCCTAAGAAACTCCGAATAGATTTCACAGAAGTGGGTGGCGGGAGCTTGACAATGGTCTCAATCTTGGCTCGGTCGACCTCAAGTCCGTCACGTGAAATCTTATGCCGTAAAACAATGCCCTCCTTCACCATGAAGGGGCATTTTTCCCAATTCAACACCAAGTTAGCTTCTTCACACCTAGCTAACATCTTCCTCAAATTTTCCAAACAATGATCAAAGGAACTCCCAAAAACAGAAAAGTCATCCATGAATACCTCCATGGAGTCCTCGATCATATCATAAAAATACCCACCATACAACGCTGAAATGTGGCAGGGGCATTGCACAGTCCAAAGGGCATTCGCCTGTACGCGAATGTGCCATAGGGACATGTGAATGTCGTCTTCTCCTGATCCTCAGGAGCAATTGGGATCTGAAAATACCCAGAAAAACCATCTAAGAAACAATAATACATCTTACCCGACAATCTCTCCAACATCTGATCAATAAAAGGCAAGGGGAAGTGGTCTTTCCTAGTGGCATCATTCAGTTTGCGGTAATCGATGCAAACTCTCCATCCGGTCACAGTACGAGTAGGAATCAACTCGTTTCTCTCATTTGTAATCACTGTCATCCCACCTTTCTTTGTGACAACCTGCACCGGACTCACCCAAGGGGAATCAGAAATAGGATAAATCAAACCTGCATCAAGTAACTTGAGAACCTCCTTCTTCACGACCGCTTGCATGTTGGGATTGAGATGTCTCTGATGCTGAACTACAGGCTTAAAAACCTCCTCCATCAAAATCTTATGGGTACAAAAAGATGGATTGATCCCCTTAATATCCATGATCTTCCACGCAATCACCTTCTTATGCACTTTCAGAACCTCAAGCAACTTAGCCTTCTCTCCACTCGTCAACGCAGACGAGATGATAACGGGCAACCGAGACTCACCATCTAGGAATGCATACTCCAAATGACTGGGAAGCTCCTTAAGCTCAACAGATGGTGGATCTTCAACAGAAGGTAATGCTTTAGGTTCATCCTTGCGATCCATGACTTCAAATACTTCATCCTGAGGGGGAGGATCGTGGCTCAGCAATGCCACCATCTCTTCATCAAATCGACCCTCAGAGACTGGGTCTACATCCTCCCCTCCTAACAATTGGGTGTCAAACACCTCCACAACACACCCATCCTGTGATAGATCACTCATACATGAATCAACAACATCAATGAAGTAGAGTGAATCGTCCTGACTCTGTGGATGCCTCATTGACCTTCCTATATCAAAGGTCACCTCCTCATCATAAACTCTAAGTGTCAGTTTGCCCGAGCAAACATCAATGAGGGCTCTAGCAGTGGCTAGGAATGGATGACCAAGAATGAGAGGTACATTCTTATCTTCATCCATATCGAGGATCACAAAGTCCACATGAAACACAAATCGATCAATCTTAACCAACAAATTCTCAACTATACCTCTCGGATATTTGATTGACCGATCGGCAAGCTGGATGCTCATTCGGGTTGGCTTAAGTTCCTCAACACCAAGTTTCTCAAACACAGCATAGGGCATTAGATTGATGCTAGCCCCCAAATCAGCCAATGCATTACTGACTGATAAACTTCCAATCAAGCATGGGATAGTGAAACTCCCAGGATCATTCATCTTCTGAGGAAGTTTGTTTTGAAGGATCGCAGAACACTCCTCACTCAATGTAACATGAGATAACTCCTCCAACTTCTTCTTGTTGGTGAGGATGTCCTTCAAAAACTTGGCATACTTAGGCATCTGAGCAAGTGCCTCAACAAATGGCAGATTAATGTGCAACTGCTTGAACAATTCCAGAAATTTACCATATTGTTCCTCAAATTTCTGCTTCTTCAACCTGCTGGGGTATGGAACAGGAGGAGTGTAGTCCTTGACTGGTTCCTTTGCTTGTGCTGTACTTGCTGGGCCTGGCCTGGAATGCACCTCAGCAGGAATCTCAGTCGCAACCTCCTCAAGCACCGGCGGAAAAGAAGAAGAAGGGGAAGCCGGTGGAGGAGGTGCAGTGGTGGATTTACCACTCCTCAGAGTGATGGCCTTAACATGAGCATTAGGATTCGGCTCAGTGTTACTCGGGAGGCCACCTTGTTGCCTTTCAGATAGCAACTTAGCAATTTGTCCAACCTGATTCTCGATGGTCTGCATCGATGCCTTTTGGTTTCTCAACTCCGTCTCATGCTTATGGAAGCGGTCTTCCATATACTGATTCTGTTTCTGAGCCAACTGGCTTTGGCTCTCGGAGTTAGCTAGCAACCGTGCAACCATGTCCTCCAAATTGGATCGCTTTTTAGGAGCGGGTTGTGACCCACTGCTAGAACCTTGATTTTGGAACTGGTTCTGTGGAGGACGAATCTGTGAGGACTGACCGTGAGACTGATTTTGGAATGGGGGACGCGGATTGAATCCGGGTGGTTGCTGGTTTGTGGTACCAGACTTCCAACTGAAATTTGGGTGATTCCTCCACCCCGGATTATAGGTGTTACTATAGGGATTATTTTGGGACTGATTTTGGTTGCCCATGTAGTCAACCTGCTCGTGAACGGATCTATCCCTAATCGAACACTCCCCACTATGGTGTGCTCCCCCACATATCTCACAACAAGATTGGACTTTGTTCACAGACATCTGCTTGATTTTGTTGGCGAGGGCCTGCAACTGTGCAGTCAAAGCAGAATAGGAATCAACCTGATGGACACCCTACTTGGGTGCCTTGGCTCTCGGGGCCTGTTGAGAATAACTCTTCCTAGCTGCTTTCTTGAGCAATTCAAACGCCTCTCGCGGTCGCTTCGCTCCAAAATCTCCACCCGCATAACTGTCAAGCCACTGTCGTCCGCTCACGTCGAGACCATTGTAGAATGTCTCACACTGCCTCCATAACTCCAAACCGTGATGTGGAACCTTTCTCATCAGATCCTTGAACCGCTCCTACGCCTCATAGAACGTCTCTCCGTCATCCTGCTGGAACGAAAGAATCCAAACTCTCAGCTTCGCATTTTCTCGGGAGGAAAGTATTTCTCAAAGAATTTTTCAGACATCTGATTCCAAGTGGTAATACAGCCCGAGGGAAGGGAAATCAGCCATGCCTTGGCTCGGTCACGTAGAGTGAATGGGAATAACCAAAGCCAAATGGCATCATCAGACGCGCCATTGATCTTGAAAGTGGCGCAAATCTCCAGAAATCCCGCGATATGGAGATTAGGATCCTCGTGATGCTTCCCATCAAACTGAACAGTGTTCTGAACCATTTGAATGATACTCGACTTGATCTCGAAATTGTTGGCTTCCACAGTCGGTCGTGTGATGCTTGGCTCCAATCCTCCAAGTGATGGTTTCGCGAAGTCAGAAATCATCCGGTCATCATCTTGGTCTGCCATGGTCGTGTCTCCCGTGCCAAAGATATTGTCGGTCTCTCCGTCCCTTTCGATGGTATTTGCTACAACGCGGGACCGCTCCCGCAACCTTTGCCGAAAATACCGCTCCGGTTCCTATCTAGGCTCGACAATGTCTGGCTCGGAGGTTGAGGACATACACACTTAATGCATAAACGAGTTACCGAATCAAACCTGTTAAAAATAAAAATAAAATAAAATAAAAATAAAATAAAATAAAATGAAATAAATTAAAAAATCTGAAAAATAATAAAAACTAAGAGTCAAAAAATAAACTAGTGAAATAAAATAAAATAGAATAAAAAGAATATTTTTATACTAAAAAGTAAGCTAAATCACCAACTCTGAATTTTTCTTGAAATCACCGTGTCCCCAACAACGGTGCCAAAAACTTGATGTGCGTGAAACTATATATTTATTAAATGGTTTTTTCACACAGATTTTAGTTTTAAAAATGGTTTTTACTACGAACTAAATCACACACAATAGGCAAGTGTACCTATCGCATAGCAATATAGCTTATGGTAAGAACCGCATATCAATCCGTGGACACGATAGCTCTCGATACTAAATCTTGGTCAATGTTTAGCAAACACATGAAAAGTTGGGTTTTGTGAATTTTAAAATAATAACTAAAAGAAGGATTTTTGGAAAAATCTAAAGTCTAAGAAAATTGCCTAGATCATGAATCCACTTAGTCTAGTGATGTGATTATTATGAATTGGTAACCCAAATGTTAACTAGATTCCGGTCAAATATATATCTAATCATATAATCTTTTGGAAAATTAAAATGATAAACACATTCTAATCACCTAGGATTATTTTATGAAGCCTAATGTCAAGGTCTATGTCAAGATTTAATCAAGAATTAGTCATCCGTCAAGAATCTTAATTCTACAACTTAAGGAAAACTAATATGACTTATACACACTAATCACCCTAAGTTGCATAAATTCAACAAAGTCATAATTTCTTCCAACTTACAATCTATGAACACAATCATGCAAATAAGGTCATTTGGCCATAATTTCCTAACTCACATGTTAATCATATTCAACAAATTATAATATCACCGTGGTTTTTCCAAACTTTAGTGGAAGAAAGTATACTTGTGCAAGTTTTATAACATTCAAGAAACCAATTATCATTCCTAATCTCATGGCATAATCTTAAAAACAAGTTGTAAGATTATAAACAAATGCTTGATCATGGTTTTCCAACATAGTATGATTAAACATTCATCATTCTTGAACACTAATCAACCTTCACAAATTTACAACATCATTGGAATAGAATCATAATTTCATCTTGAATCTTGACATAAACCCATTTGACCAATTCATAAAATCATCATCACATAAACAAAAGTTTCATCATAATCTAGACAATGAAGTGCTTAGCCCATAAGGCTTACAAGAACAATAACAAAGTAGCTAGAATTAACAAGAGACATGATTAAAATAACGAAATGCAAACCACTAACAAGAAAGGATTGAAACAAGATGGTGTTAGATGTTCCTTGGATCTTCAAGACCTTCACAATCTCCCTTAGACAGCTTCAAGAAATCTGAACAGAAGGTATTTTGGCTCCAGGAAGTCCAACCTTTGAAATGAGGTGAAAAGCTCAATTTATAGAAATTCTGGAACTTAGCACGGTCGTGCACCATAGGTGCACGATCGTGCAAGGTGCTACAGTACTCTACTTTTGGTCTGGGACGGTTGTCGAAGTTGCCATTTTCAGCTAAGTATCGAAAATTGACTCGAGGTGTCAGGAACGGTCGTGCCAAAAGTTGCACGGTCGTGCGCAAGTCGTCATGGCCGGCACTACCTCCATCTGGCCCGGCACTGCCATGCTTTGGCCCTGCACTGGCTAGCTTGCACGGTCGTGCTTGGCTTAAGCACGGTCGTGCATAGGCCAGCACTGCCATGCATGGCCTAGCACTACCTGGTTGCACGGTCGTGCAACATTGTGCACGGTCGTGCATAGGCCAGCACTGCCATGCATTGACTAGCACTGCCTAGTTGCACGGTCGTGCAAAGTTGTGCACGGCCGTGCATGGGTCGGCACTGCCAGTGCAAGATTTGGCATGACAGTGCGCATCTGGGGATTTGCTCAGAAAATGCTGAATTTCCATACAAAGCTTGATTTTCTTCCGAGCAAGGCCGTTTATCCTACAAATTCACAAAAACAATAATTAGGACTATTTGCGATTGAATTTGCATGTTGTTAATGTTAAAACCGGGGGAATTTGAGTCGAATAATATGTATAATTTGACGTATATCTGGTGGCTACAGGTTTGTGGATCAGGTCTCACAGCTTCGTTGTAGGCTACAGGTTCGCGACTCAATCATATAGGCTCGTCTCCCTATGTTCGGCTAAGGAAGATGCTAGGTTCGTTCCCTTATTTTCCCGCTCACAAGAGGTTCGGCCAAGAATATAGGGTTCGATCTTTATGCTTGCCACGAACCTGTGATCATCTTCATGTTCCTCACCATCAAAACCTGTACAAATTCAGCTCCTAGTACTTCCTAATTGTTAACCACGGCTAAATCTCAAGTTATTAAGTGTTTACAACCGGTTCTTATAGCAATAACAACAAGGAGTCGTGAAACCCTATAAAACTGAAAATAAAGTCAAGGTTTACCTCGAATTCGTCGGGTGAAATGCTAGATACCTTGTACTTCCAAAATCTACGTGATGAGAGGATCGTTTTGGCTCCAAGAACACTCAATTCCGTGAAGAATCGAGCAAGATGTTGTAGAGAGAAGAAGGAGAATTTGTTTCTAGAGAGAGAGGGGTTAGGACGAAAATGGTGGAAAATGGAGGTTGGTGGTGGTTGTTGTGGGAGTAAATGACTCCATTAAATGATTTCAAATTACCCGGTGGTTCAGTTTTGCTCGGCTTCGCGTAACACGCTGTTTCCATAGTTTCTCGTAACGAACCCACACGAATTTTAAAATAGAATTTATAAAATTAATTTAAGTTGTGATTCCTAATAAATTAACTAATTATCTTTCGTTTGTTTTTAAATTTTATTAAATTTACTTGTTTAAATTGAATCGTACGGTCGTTGCGCGTGTTCGTTCGAATCGTCACTCGTACGAACACGACGATAACTATACTTTTCAATATTGTTTTCTAATTATTGGATATCATTTCAGAACGTTAAATCTTCAGGTTTATCCGTACATATCGTCACCTATACGAATAATCTGTCGGTTTAGCATTCGTGTAACGACATCTGTGTTGTTTTGTTCTGTACAGCCTCACATACGTTTATACATAATAAAATCCTAACACATAATCACAGGATGGTTCTGTGTTGCCAGATAATTATTTGACTGGTGAACCATGTTTACTGAATTTAGTTTCTCTGAAATGATTTTGAATTCACTGTTTGTTACATGAAATGATAATGATATATGAAATAGAATGAAATGCGTAGAGTTTGTACCTGATTACTATTCATGGTAGTGTTTGAGATCACTGTTCTGGTACGATTCCGGCACTATGTTACAGTCTCCCCTTGTTAGAGAAATTTCGTCCCGAAATTTAAGAATTATCATCGGGTACAGCTTCCTCTTCAAACAGTTGGGGATACTTTGACTTCATGTGATCTTCACGTTCCCAAGTAAACTCGGATTCGCGCCCTGAATTCCATCGAACCTTTACAATCAGAATACGGCTTCGCCTCAGCTGTTTAACCTTGTGATCCATAATCTCTAAAGGTTCCTCGATAAAGTGTAACTGTTCATCGACTTGAATCTCTTCGATTGGAATGACAAGTGATTCGTCAGCAAGGCATTTCTTTAAGTTCGAGACGTGAAACACGTCATGCACACCACTGAGTTCATCTGGTAATCTCAGTTTATACGCCACAGGACCAATACGTTCGATGATTTCGAACGGTCCCACGTATCGTGGTGCCAATTTGCCTTTCTTTCCAAAGTGTACAACGCCTTTCCATGGGGATACCTTCAACATTACACGGTCTCCCACTTGGAATTCCAACGGCTTACGCCGTTTGTCGGCGTAGCTCTTTTGTCTGCTCCTTTTTGCTTGTAGTCTTCTTTGAATCTGGGCAATCTTGTCAATGGTTTCCTAAATCAGTTCTGGCCCAGTTATTCGATTATCTCCAACTTCAGTCCAACAGATCGGTGATCGACATTTCCGGCCATAAAGAGCCTCGAATGGTGCACATCCGATACTGCTATGGTAACTGTTATTGTAAGAGAACTCGATCAGTGGAAAATGGGAATCCCAGTTCCCACCCAAATCCAACACACATGTTCTTAATATACCCTCCAGGGTTTGAATAGTACGTTCGCTTTGACCATCCGTTTGTGGGTGGTAAGCTGTACTCAGGTTTAACTGCGTCCCTAGAGATTTCTGCAATGATTGCCAGAACCTTGATGTGAATCTGCTATCTCTATCAGAAATAATAGACAGTGGCACACCGTGGCGTACCACTATCTCATTGATGTAAAGTCTTGCCAGTTTATCCATCGTGAAGGTCTCACGCATCGGTAAGAAGTGAGCAGATTTTGTTAAACAAATCGTATCATGACCACTGGAAGTGCGGGGTAACTTGGTAATGAAATCCATAGCTATTTGTTCCCACTTCCAGAGCGTAATTTCTGGCTGTTCCAGTAAACTAGACGGTTTCTGGTGTTCCGCCTTTACCTTCGCACACGTAAGACTCTGACCGACGTACTCGGTTATGTCTTTCTTCATTCCAGACCACCAATAAAATCCACGCAAGTCTTGGTACATTTTATTAGCGCCGGGATGAACAGAGTATTTAGTTTTGTGTGCTTCGTCGAAGATAAGTTTTCTTAATTCTTCTACTGCCGGAATCCATATACGATCCTGGTAGTAGATCATTCCATCTGGCTTAGTCTTAAGGTGTTTCTCTGCTCCACAGTCTAGCTCCTTCTTCAAATTTCCTCGATCCACTGATTCTTGCCGTGCTTGAATAATCTTGTCTTTTAAGCTGGTCTGGACAGTCATTCCCATTGCTCTAACGCGCAAGGGTTTGACCTGTTCCTTCCGGCTCAAGGCATCAGCTACAACATTCATCTTTCCCAAATGGTACTTGATCTCACAATCGTAATCATTCAGAAGTTCAACCCAGCGGCGTTGTCGCATGTTGAGCTCCTTCTGATCAAAGATGTGTTGCAGACTCTTGTGATCGGTAAATATGGTACACTTAGTGCCTTATAAGTAATGTCTCCAAATCTTCAATGTGAAGATTACAGCTCCCAGTTCAAGATCATGAGTAGTGTAATTCTTCTCATGAATCTTTAATTTTCTTGATGCATAAGCGATGACTTTGTCCCGTTGCATCAATACACAACCAAGTCCCTGATGGGAGGCATCATAGTATACAAAAAAGTCATCACAACCTTCTGGGAGTGATAGAATTGGAGCATCACATAGTTTCTGTTTCAATGTCTGAAAAGCATCTTCTTGTTTCTGTTCCCAGACAAACAGTTCACTCTTCTGGGTTAACTTAGTGAGAGGCAAAGCTATTTTAGAAAAGTTTAAGATAAACCTTCTGTAATAAGCCGCCAATCCCAGAAAAGACCGTATCTCTGTCGGTGTCTTCGGAGTGTCCCATTTCTTTATCGCCTCAATCTTAGCAGGATCTACGTGTATTCCTTCGCTCGTGACTACGTGACCCAGAAATTGAACTTCTCTTAGCCAAAATTCACATTTAGAGAATTTGGCATAAAGTTTTTGTTCTTTCAACAGCTCCAAGATCTTCCTGAGATGTTGTTCATGGTCTGCTATGCTCTTAGAATAAATCAGTATGTCATCAATAAAGACAATGATGAACTGATCCAGATACGGCTTGCACACTCGGTTCATGAGTTCCATGAAAACCACTGGTGCATTTGTCAATCCGAAAGGCATCACCATGAATTCGTAATGCCCGTATCTGGTTCTAAATGTCGTCTTTGGTATGCCTTCGTCTTGAACTCTAAGCTGATGATATCCAGACCGTAAGTCAATCTTTGAGAAGTATTGAGCTCCTTGTAGTTGATCAAACAAACCATCGATCCTCGGCAATGGATGCCGATTCTTGATGGTCAGTTTGTTCAGCTCCCTGTAATCTATGCACATTCTGAACGATCCGTCTTTCTTTTTCACGAACAGGACCGGAGCTCCCCAAGGTGCGTAGCTCGGTCTAATGAAACCTTTATCAAGTAGCTCCTGTAATTGATTAGACAATTCCTGCATCTCTGAAGGTGCTAACCTATAAGGAGATTTAGCAACCGGAGTTGCTCCAGAAACTAAGTCAATACGAAACTCTACTGGTCGCGCAGGAGGCAAGCCGGGTAGATCTTCAGGAAACACTTCTGGATATTCCTTCACCACAGGTACATCTTGAATCTTTTTCTTGTCCTTCTCTTTTTCCACAACATGATCCAGAAATGCCACGAACTGCTTTTGTAGACACTTACGTGCCTTTGTGAAAGAAATGATTTTGACACTGCGTTTTGCTTGATCCCCTCTAACTTCCAATACCCGATCATTCGACAATGGAACTCGAAGCAGCTTTTCGGAGCAGATGAATTCCACTAGATTAGAAGAAAGCCAATCCATCCCAACAATGATGTCAAAACTACCCAACTCCATCGGTATCAAATCGATGGTAAATGTGTGACCATTAAGTGTTAGTGGGCAATTCCTATAAACTATACTAACTGTGATCTGCTTCCCGTTAGCTACTTCTATAATGTAAGGGAATTCTAACTGTTCCTCTATGAAATCTAGTTGGCATGCAAAATCGGTAGAGATAAAACTCTGATCCGCACCAGTATCAAATAGAACAGATGCATAAAAGTCATGTAAGAGAAATGTACCTGTGACCACATTCGGGTCTTGGCGTGCAGCTGGTGCTCCAATGGCAAAGGCTCGTCCACGGGGTGCTTGAACTGCCTGTTGAGTCTTCTTCGGACAGTTCTTTGCAAAGTGACCTTGTTCGCCACAGTTGAAGCATCCACCGTTGCTTGCTGGTGGAGGGAGAGCCAACGTAGCATTGTTGACTGCTGGATTGGGTGTCAGTCTGCATTGTTGGACCCAGTGTCCTTTTCTTCCACAACCCGTGCATTGAAGGCACTGGTTGCTTGTAGCATTGTGATACTGGCATTTGGTGCACAAAGGATGTGGGGCAGTGTATTGTTTCTTGGGCACATTTTGCTGTGCCACTGCTACTTGGTTGAGGGGAGTAGCCACAATGCAGTTCTTGATAAGTTTCTGCTTCTTCTTCGGCTGTTGATGGTGATGGGGTTTCTTGGATGACTCTTCTTTTCGCTTGCTGGTGTCAGCCTCTTTCTTCAAAACTCCAGAGGCAACCATCAGATCAGTAGAGTTTTCTAGACAAACTCACTGTGGACTCCACAGTAACAGGGTTTGCAGCAACAACTATACCCTGAATGCAGGCAGGAAGTCCACCTACATAACGATCAATCCTCTTTTCCAACATTGGTACCATATCCAGCACCAAAGCAACTAACTCGTGGTAACGAGTCGTATATCCCATATGATCAGCTCCTTTCATCACATGGTTTGACAATTCAAACTCCAACTTTTGCAGTTCATTCTTGGGACAGAACTCAGTTCTCAGTAGAGACTTAAAGTCTTCCCAGGTCATTGACATAGCTTCTTCCCGACCTCTTGCATTGATTTGACCATTCCACCAAGTCAAGGTGCGTTTGTTGAAAGTTCCAGCAGAGTAACGAACCTTGTGGTGCTCTGGACAACTGCAGAGGTCCAGAGTGGTCTCGATCTTTTCAATCCACTGGATTAAAACAACAGCTCCTTCAGTCCCACTAAAACTTGGCGGCTTACAACCTACAAATGACTTGTAGGAGTACTGTGAGGAACCACCAGTATTTCCACTGGCTTCTCCTGATGAGTTGCCAGTGTTGTTGATTTCATTACGAAGACGGTTGAACATCTCCGGTATCGCCTCTTTCATCTGATTAGTCATCTGACTACTCAGTAGGGTCACAGGGCAATAGTAGTAGGATCCAATATAGGAGTTATGCTCGGGCCTGGTGGTAGGTTGAGTGGAGGAGGAGGAGGTGGAGGTAGTGGAGGCATTGTTGGAGGAGTGTCGGACGGTGATGGTGTAGATGAATGTGGAGCCAAGTCTTGGGGTGGTGGAGGTAACGAGGGAATCTGTCTTCTCGGCAGCATTCTGATCATAACCAATAAAGCTATCGGTTAGTGCAATGATCGAATACGGAAGGCAATATGCAAGTAAGTCTTAAGTTCTATATTCTCTACATGGAGGGTCCCTAGGTTATAGTCTAGGCCAAACCGTTTAAATAAGTGACCTATATTTCTCTATGACCATGGCTCTGATACCAATCTGTCACACCCCGAGCCGGCGGGGTAGGATCGGAGTCCCCGTCGGGCAGAAGGTTCCCGGGGCGCGATATCGTGAGTGATAATCGGAATGATCAGATTGTTTACATTGCACATGATATATAAATGAGAAACTGCTAAATAAAATAGAATTACAAATTTAAATCACATCAGTTAAGTTTATAATTTAACAATGTAAATCTACTATCACATCATAAATCTTCTATCTTGAATCTGCACAAAATATACAAAATAATTTGTATAATGATGCTTCCAAAATATAAAGGTTCAAAAAGCTAGGTCCTCTATCCAGTAACCTAATCCAAAAGAAATAACTCTTCAGTTGACCTGTTCGTCGGTTGGTGAGTTCATATTGTTTTATAAAAATGAATTTGAATAACCTGAATGACAACCTTAACCTCACCATTAACCACCTACACCATCGAATTCAGTATGCATATATATAGGGCATATGTAGGGGAACAAGCCCCAGCAACCATCCCACCACATACCAAACCACATGATATATTGTTCCTGGTGATAATTAAGCATTTCATCCCATACCTTTGATTTCTCAACCTTTGATTTCTTAAAAGCATTTGTAGAAGTATGTTTAACTAAATAATAATTAAGCATATAATTACAACTAAGACATGATGATTGGGCTTTATTTAACTCAATCAATTAGACTTAGTTGTTGGTGGTTGTCCAAGTTGTACCCTCTCACACGTGACCCATATCAGGTATGACTCACAAGGAGTCTACATGCGCGTGCCGGGATTTTAATGATGCCCATAGCAGCTTGACCCACTGGTCTACTGTACATGCCGGGACTTTACGGATATCCTTTAATTTTTGATCTCTTGATTCTCTTGATATTGATTTCATTTGATAGTTCACGTTATTGCCCATATAGCTTGACTACAAGAGTCTACTATTTATGCCGGGACTTTATGTGTGTTACACGTGGTCTTGATTTCTATACAACTGACATCCACCTTAACTCAAGTAAAATGATTTCATTAGATATTAATGATTTCATTATTTCAATGATTCACACACATTAATAAATTATGATTTCCTTGAGTCTCTTGATTTTTCTCTTTAGAATTTCCATGATTTCACAATGATATTTGATTCTTTATTAGGATCCTTTAATTTCTGATCACACACTGAATTAGATTTATTTGAACATGATCTTTAGCTTTAGTTCTTTTGATTTCACTTCACATTTAGATTCTTGAATTTGAGGTTGATGCACTAAGGGTTTGTTTATAGATTTAGAATTGAGGTATTACTCATAAGAGTAAATTTAATTAATTGAAAGTTAATATTGCGTAGCAATTACCTAGACGAGAGTTTAGGAGTATAAACAAACATACATATATAGAACATATAATAAATAAAGCATTTAAGTAAACAATTTAAATAAAATAGTTTACGCATGCTTCTCAGCCCCCCGTTTTAAAACAAAAATGTTTAAAAAAAGGGGCAATGAACTCACCTGTGTTGCTGTGTAAATGATCTATCACAAAATGCGCGCTCGTTGTTGTTGCCTAGGTTTCTTCAGTTCCTGAGTTGTTTTAGAATAATTCGAATGCGATAAGTAGACGTACTAACCGTCGTATATAGGGTTTGGTCTCATGTGCCACCTGGTGTCCTAAGTTTCTAAAGTGCTTCTATTATTTAATCTGGCTAATCTAACTTAATTACCCATTGACACCCCGAATCCCATGATTAATCATATCAGTTCAAAAATCATTTATTTTAGTTCGCTTAAGTTTATTAATCATTTTCTTTGATTAGAATGTCATTAACTTTATTTAAATTAACATATAAGATATGATGGGCTTTAATTAGGCTCATTGGGCCCACTTAGGCCCATTGATGTCTTTAACTACCATTTAATCACCAATCAACTTCTTTAATTAGTTATACATAGACGTTTAATTTACATCATCTATATTAATTTCACTTCCTAAGAAGTGCCCTAATAATTCCCAAATGTCAATCCCTTTTAATTTAGGTTAACAACTTATATTAGGTTGTTAGTGTGTTCAAGAAGCCCATTTTTAATTACACTATCCCATGGTTGCATCAATAACCCTATATCACTATGATTAGTCTTGGTGTGATTTCCATGCACCTACAAGACATTCCCATACACTCTCGCATACCTACCTATGCGATTATTTATTTTGCATGGTATCATATGATTCAATTCCCATATTAAAAACCTAGGTTATTCTCATGCACTCACATCCATACCCTATTATTTCATGTATGTTATTATACCCAAACTCCCATGCATTCCACCGTTCTAGCATCACCATGTTTGTCGAAATTAATTCCATGTCTTACTGGCCAGCGAACCTAGGGATAATCCAGTAGGTTCGGATCACTAAGGTTCGCCACATAGGGCTTCGTTGGTCTAGGGTTCGGCGACTAAAGGTTTGGCTAAAATGCGACACCAACGAACCCTCAAGGTTCGGCCATGATGGCTGTTGCTAGTTCTAAGTTCGTTAAGGGTTCGGTTAGAGTTCGGCACTTAGGTTCGTCCTTTCCTTGCCATAGCTTCGCACCTCATCAAGGTTCGGCCACATAATAGTTCATTACCCACCTAGGTTTGGCTGCACCTGCAACTCAGTCGAGGGTTCGGCTGTCCTAGGTTTGTTGGCCAGAGGTTCGTAGGTTCTAGGTTTTGCATGGCCATGGTGCGACCATGCAAGGTTCGTTTCCATGTATAGGTTCGTCGGGCAGGTTAGGGTTCGCCGCACCAGGTTCGGCTGCAGGTGGCTACAGGTTCGTGGATCAGGTCTCACAGCTTTGTTGCAGGCTACAGGTTCGCGACTCAGTCATGTAGGCTCGTCTCCCAATGTTCGGCTAAGGAAGATGCTAGGTTCGTTCCCTTTTTTTCCCGCTCACAAGAGGTTCGGCCAAGAATATAGGGTTCGGCCGTTATGCTTGCCACGAACCTGTGATCATCTTCATGTTCCTCACCATCAAAACCTGTACAAATTCAGCTCCTAGTACTTCCTAATTGTTAACCACGGCTAAATCTCAAGTTATTAAGTGTTGACAACCGGTTCTAATAGCAATAACAACAAGGACTCGTGAAACCCTACAAAACTGAAAATAAAGTAAAGGTTTACCTCGAATTCGTAGGGTGAAAGGCTAGATACCTTGTACTTCCAAAATCTACGTGATGAGAGGATCGTTTTGGCTCCAAGAACACTCAATTCCGTGAAGAATCGAGCAAGATGTTGTAGAGAGAAGTAGGAGAATTTGTTTCTAGAGAGAGAGGGGTTAGGACGAAAATGGTGGAAAATGGAGGTTGGTGGTGGTTATTGTGGGAGTAAATGACTCCATTAAATGATTTCAAATTACCCGGTAGTTCAGTTTCGCTCGGCTTCGCGTAACACGTTGTTTCCGTAGTTTCTCGTAACTAACCGGCACGAATTTTAAAATAGAATTTATAAAATTAATATAAGTTTTGATTCCTAATAAATTAACTAATTATCTTTCATTTATTTTTAAATTTTATTAAATTTACTTATTTAAATTGAATCGTACGGTCGTCGCGCGTATTCATTCGAATCGTCACTCGTACGAACACGACGATAGCTATAATTTTCAATATTGTTTTCTAATTATTGGATATCATTCCAGAACGTTAAATCTTCAGGTTTATTCGTACATATAGTCACCTATACGAATAATCTGTCGGTTTAGCATTCGCGTAACGACATCCGTGTTGTTTTGTTCTGTACAGCCTCACATACGTTTATACATAATAAAATCCTAACACATAATCACAGGAGGGTTCTGTGTTGCCAGATAATTAAATGACTGGTGAACCATGTTTACTGAATTTAGTTTCTCTAAAATGATTTTGAATTCACTGTTTGTTACATGAAATGATAATGATATATAGAATGAAATGCGTAAAGTTTGTACCTGATTACTGTTCATGGCACTGTTTGAGATCACTGTTTCGGTATGATTCCGGCACTGATGTTACACCCCACTCGGAATCAATGTTGACCGGAGGTCATAACAGGTGTAATATCGATACTGATTGCCGGGTTCAGCGATGACCTGGGGAGGCAAAGGATACAATCGAGTTTCGGTAGGATGAACTAACACGCTCACAGATCATAGATCCAATAACTAAACTTAACATACCCAATATATGTCTGTTTACTGATTTAGGTCTGTCTAAACCTGTGAACTCACCAACTTTATAGTTGACACTTTTTAGCATGTATTCTTAGGTAACTGATGGAATCCAAGCTTGGATGCACACAAGGATGCACTAAGGAGTCTGACATGCATATAGACTCTAATCCTAGGCTTGTTTTGTTAATTCTTAAAACAATTATCATGTTGTACTGTTTGATACAATTTACATTTTTCACTGCAACTTTTATTTAATTATGCTATTGCAAACATTTTCCACTGCGTATTATTGAAACCTGTGTTATTTTACAAAAATTGTATGTTGTGTAACTCATATAGAGTCGTTCTATATGACCATGAGCTGTGATCCTGACCACGTCACACCCGCGCGGTCTGACACCGTACGTGGGAATTTGGGGGTGTGACACATACAAGCCTGTGTACACACCAATCTTGTGTTGACTATACTTGTATGTTTTATCGGGATGCTAAGTCACAAGCACGAGCAAGCACAGACTAGGATGTTAAGTCTCATGCGTCATTTCAATTCAATTGTTTTGGATTTGGTTATTTAAGACATTTAACATTGTGATTTATATTTTTGCAAATGTCATGGTTTGATATGGATTTTCAAACGCTTCCACAACACCCCTTTGGTTTATTACATTTGTGACCTAATTTATGTTTGAAAAGCATTTAGATGTCTTTCGTTATGTCTAATGCCTAAGATATTGGTTTGTCATCCCTAAACGGTATGATTCTGTTAGTGGGAAATTGAGGGTGCGACATTTATCACCATTAATATTATTCATAGACTATAACAATATTAGTAAAATAAATGAATATAGATTATAATATTATATTTCATTTTACAATATTGCGAGAATATTTCATTGAATACCTAAATAAGTATTCCATGTAATATCATTCAAAAACTTAGACATATATTATAGGATTTCCATAGTATGCCATAGTCCTAAGGCACTGAGCTTGAACTTTTAGGAATATCAAACTCGCTAAGTTAATCGTATAAACTTTAGGTTGACGTGTGTCTTTTGGCTTAAAATCTATGTCCAGCATTTCGGATAACTAAGCAAAAAGTCATGTGAGTATTAATACTCCCTATTTTACTTTTAGTATATTGGGATGTTACATATGTTCTATTCAAATCAATTTTTATAATCAAAACTATTCGATGGAAGAATTTAGTCTATTTTAGATATAATTCTTACTGTGTGAATACCTGCTTTGTTAAATATATGATTCATATTCATGTGTTATCAATTGCAAACAAAATTGACATAGTAGATGGTATGATAGTATTGAGAGACGATAATCTATTAAAAAGCATGGTTTATGTCCTAGCTATTATGTTGTTAGATATGCGATGTCCGATCATCAATAATATCAACGTTTCTATCGGGGTACAATCCAAAGAGTTACACCTTGGAAGATAGTAATGCGTTTATGTCTATAATTTGTTATATACATATTCAATTTCACGAATTATATAAACAAGGTGTGTTATTATTATTTATGAAATAATTATAATATTGGAGAAATTAATTATTGTGATAATTAATTATAATTAAATTGATAAAGTTTAATTAGTTAAACTTTAGACATTTAATTAAATGTTACTAACTAATTGTTAGTTAGTAATTTTGAGAGTAGTAATTAAATGGTTTAATTACTAAAAGAGTTTAATCAAACTAAAAGAGTTTAATTTAATAATATGTGAAATAAAAGGGTGGGAATTAATTTTGAATTAGTAAATTCAAGATCCTAAAAATTTGGATCTAGTTTTGACTATTAAAACTACATCCAACCTCTCACATTTTCACCACATTCTCACATAACTCTTTCACTTTCCTTCTCCCCTTCTCTTGGCTGTACACCCCTCCTCCCCTCTCCTCTTGGTTTCGGCCAAACACTACCAAGGAGCCACCACCATAGCTGAACCACCACAACTGGTTTTGAGCACGTGGTTGTTGCGATGATACAATAAGGAGATCATGGTTCATGATTCAAGTCATAGAGAGACTACGATCGAATCCAAGGTGTGTTATTGGGAGTTCTTCATTGAGGTCAATTCTAAACACCCTATGGTTGTTTTTCGTTTATTCGTTTGTAACTGGATTCCTGGTTTTTGGGAATTTTGTTTATGAAACAAAATGTGTAACCTAAACACTTTCGCTATCACAAAATCTAATTTTATAATTAATATGATTAATTAAAAGTTTAAAATGGTTACCACAATTCCCAACAGTGGCATCAGAGCCGCTTTTACACACGTATAAACGTTTTGTTAATCGATCTTATGTTTTATTTGTCAAAAAAGTTTGGTTTGACAAAAGATCGAGCCTTTAATTGTTTGATTATGACTATGATGATTCAAGCCCTAGGTTTTGACCCATTTGAATGATTGTAATGTTTGGTTTTTCAATTTTTGAGTGGATGTATTTTTTAGGGGTATTTGGACCCGATGTAATAGATTAGATTTCTATTTTTTGTAAATAGATAGAATTTATTCTTGTAACCGATTAAATGTATTTGAAGACCAAAATGAAGACATTCAAGGAGCATGAAGATGAGATCTTGGATCAAGTGGGAAATTACGATCAAGTGGGAAATTACAATCAAGGCGTTGATTTATAAACCCTAGACCTAATTCGGTTTACATTTGATGGCTCGAACGAAACTGAATAAATTAGATTATGGCTCGATCCATAGTTATATTTTTTTGTTTGTGGTTTATAAATATTTAGGAAATATTAAACCGACAAAAAAAACATTTGTCACAGTTTTGAAAACAATAGTGAATATAAAAGGAGTTTCATAATTACTAAAAAGGCATTTAAGTAAAAAGTTGTTTTATTTAAACGATAAAACATGTTGTAAAATAAAAGAGTTAATTTTATGATAATATTTTAAACTTGATTACATTAAAATTGGTTCGCGCAAAATACCGACTTAGATTAAAATAGGGTATATAAAATTAATCGAGCCATACGTAAAATTGGATTTTACTATACGAAATTGCACGACTTGATTCATGCTACAAGTCGTCCAATATGTTTTTGACCTGAATGGTAAATAAAGATATAAAGAAATCCCAATTATGAAAATGGATATTTTGCACCATCATTAATGAGTAACACTTTAACCAATTTATCCGAACCCTCGGTGTTAGAGATTTACCCTGCATACGGGCCCGCAGTTTTGGTAAAAGGAAAAATCGCAATTCCTAAGTTACTTAGGCCGGTTTTTCAGTTACAAATTGAGGAGGAATAACACTTAAATAGTTAAGTAGGTGAAATTGGGGCTAAACATACAAATGGTCTACTAAACCCGTCAACCAACCCAAAACCGAGAATTGTGTGGAGACCAATTGGTAATAGTTACCTACCTAGTCATAACAATGGAGAGTGCTAAAGCCATTCATTGATTATAACGAAGCAAGATCTTATTGATAATAATATATTTTGTGTATGGGTCATAATATAATTAGGACAATCATGAAAATACTAAATTCGATAATGTTGAAATTCGTAGATGTATGCGGACGCAAAATCAACTAATTCCTCGTTTACTCTTAAGTCTATCCTTGAGAAGGATAAGCTCAACAACTCCAACTTCATGGATTGGTATTGTAACCTGAGAATTGTTCTCAAGGTTGACAACAAGTTGTATGTCCTTGAGACAGCAATCCCAGAATAACCTATTAATGCAACAGGTGCAACCCATTAAGCCTTTGACAAACATGTAGATGATTCTGTCAAGGTTTCTTGCTTTGTCACACCTCCAAGTTCCCACTCGTGGTGTCAGTCCACATGGGAGTGACATGGTCAGAATCACAGCTCAAGGTCATATAGAACAACTCTATATGCAATTTCAAAACACTGTTTGACATACACTTAGTAAAATAGTTTGCAGCGAAATAATAAATCATATTGCAGCGGAAATCAAATGTTTAACAAATGTAGCGGAAAGGTAAATAGTTTAATACAACATTGTTTCAAACAACATAAAAGCTAAATTGTTTTCAAAAGCTAAACAGAAATGCATGAGGTTCCTAATGCTCGTCCTTTAAGTGTGCATTCCTGAGTATCCATAACCTTGTCAGTTACCTGAGAATACAAGTTTAAGAAAAAGTGTCAACACAATAGTTGGTGAGTTCACAGGTTTTGTTATACATATAGTGATAAAATGTGTCATGATGTTTATCAAATGTTAGTACTGAGCCCTAGGCTCCAAGTGTTAGTGCGTCACTACCGAACTAGACTTCATCTTGGGTCTCTCTACCAGGTGTTCTGCCTGTAGCTTCGGGGACTGATGTTGAAGAATCAGCGGATGAGTTGTGGTTAGGGGTGAGTTTCATTAGGTCGGATATAGGAAAAGGAAAATCTTCCTTGCCTCCACTGTGTCTTGTGCACATAGTAAGTTAGGTCAGAGTTTCACGGGTTATGACACTCAGTCAATATTGTGCCCTGTGGGTTAGTCACACCCAAACGGATCCATCCAAACCTACCACGTTGTTCGTACATTAACAATAAGACTTTGTGAGGGCATGTTATGAGTTCAACACTTAGGTTTGTCTAATAAACCATCATACATGGTAAAATGTTTGTCATAGTACAAATGTTTGACTCGATGCAACTAGTATTCTCCCCCCTATTTAAAAAGCAATTGAAAAGATTAAAGAGGGGCCGTAAACTCACCTAAGTGAAGAAAGTTTAAATCAAGCGTAAGTTCCAGCGTCGAACGGCGTGTCGGTCACTGGCGACCTATATCGTATACCGTACATGAGTTTGTGTAAGTGACCGTGCTAGTGTTTGTGTTAGTGCTCGTGTTTGTGCTCAACAACCCTTGGTTGTTCATGTTTGTCCGTGTCGGTCCACAATGACCATGTTTGCTTGTGTTGGTCCATATTGACCGTGTTTGACCAAAGTTGACTATGTCAAGTCAAAGACCCGTTGGTGAACCGTGTGACAGTTGTGAATCCTGTAGCAATCGTGTAAGTGCTTGTTGTGTGCAAAACGCGTAAGTCGCGTCTTTGGACAACTTACTAATTATAGTAAGTTTCCATTTATGGAAAGTTTCATGAAGCATATCGATTTTAGAGTTCTAGCATGCTCATTAGTCCTACGTGGTCATGTTAACACATAGCACATCATCATACGAAGTTACATAAGTCATTTATATCATGTTTGCACGTAAAAGTTTCCTAAAATGGAAAGTTTCCATTTATAGCATACGTGATATCGGAAACCATCTAATTTAGCATACAATCATCATATTACCACATATTAAACCATTTAGCATGATTAAATCATACAAAGTATTCACACGGCGGTTTTTGTAAAAATAAAGTTACTATAAATAGTAACTTTGTAGTTTTGCAACAAAACGACCATTCTAACATTTCTAAGCCATTTTCATATCACCATTCATTCTAATAAACCATAACTATCATCTAGATATGCTCATATAGCCAAAATTATCATTTAACAATATTTCACCTTCAAAAGTTACTAAATATGGTAACTATGTCAAAATGACCATAACCAACATCTAAATCATGTTCTAAGTATCAACATCATCCTTATATCATCCTATTAGCAAAACCATATACATGCAAGTTACTAATATCACTCCTAACATTTTGTAACTTAAATGTTACTATAAATAGAAAGAATTCAATACAATCATATTTTAGCCATTTTAAACATAACTAATCATGTAGATCATGTGACAATCCGGCATTTTCGGATTAACTCAGTTAAATCAAGACTATCCGAAATCTTACGAAATTGAAAAAAAACAACAACGAGGGTTAAAATTTAACAAAATAAATTACAAACATCAAAAATTACAAGAATAAGGTTAGTATTTAGGTTAAAATGCAAGGTTTGACTTTTACAAGTCAATAATTCAACCAAATCACAATTAAATTCGAAATTTATATTTGAATAAGGTAATAATCGAATTAAATTAGTTAAAATCATCACCTTGGTGATTACTAACAGTTTACATACGTTATGGACCCATTAATTCGTCGAATTAAGTCCACAATGAAACCAAAAGGTTGTAACCGTTCGATATGGGTATCCAATTCGTATAAGCCGGTCATAATCCATTCGATTAAACAAACGAAATTAAATACGTACATACTTTCGTATGTACGTTTCACATAATTTAAGGTATGTGTGTAGACACGTATGTAACCACAAACATAATTTGACTCTACGAATAACACAATCTTATTGTTACAACACAGATTCTTCGTAGAAGTTAATTTACGTGGTTTCGCGGACGTTTGATCATTCTACTCACATTCACAGGTGCGTACACGACCCCTTTTCTTATTTTACTGTTTTGGGGGAGAAAACATGTGCAACAAACACTTTTAGATACATATCACTTGCATGCGTTAGCTATTTACATTAAGTGCGAACATAGCATTACAAGTCCTTACATATCGAACCGTTTAGTTTGCCGTAGTGCAAAGCGTGGTAGTTGAAGATAGATCTATTGGGTTTGACAAACCTCACTTGGTAGATTGTAGGTCTACGCAAGTGTTTGACTAGCCAATTCACATTACTATTGTTTGTGCTAGACAATAGTGGAAAAGGCAAATTACATTCTAACAGTCAGCTTTGGTGTCGACCGCTTATGTAAATAGTACAAATGACTAGCTATCATGACTATGCATGTGTGATTATGTTATCTGCAAACATTTCTTTTCAAACAGTTGTTTCAAACATTTGTGATTAAACAAACCTGTGTGTGCACCAACCTTTGTGTTGACTTGATTTACATGTTTTCTCAGGACGTTAAGGTACAAGAACAAGCAAGCATGGACTAGGATGTGGAGTCGCATGCATATTTTAATTCTTGTGTTTTGGATTTTGGACATTTAAGATTTTGAATTGAAATTTACAGTTTTTAAACCGTTACGTTTGTTATTGTTTTAAAAATGCTTCCGCAACGATAGAACTTTGATATTACAGTTTTAGACCAAAATTATGTTTGAAAAGCATATAGAGGTCTTCGCTATGTCTAATGATCTGAGATCCTGGCTTGTCACGTCTCAAACGATATGATTCCGTTAGTTGAAATTTGGGGGTGTGACAGATTGGTATCAGAGCCATTGGTTATAGCGAACTAGGTTTGCATTAGTAGACTTAGACTATAACTGTTAGACATTAGCCACTTGTTTACACATCTGGGTTTTGCATAGTATTTACATATGGTATTATGTAACAGATATGGCAGCACCATCACCACCGCACGTGATCGTACTTGAGAATGAGGAGTCGATAGCTCCAGCATTTCAGGATTATGAGGAGGATCCCGATGAGGACGACCCGGAGGAGGATCCTGAGGAGGCACCGCAGGAGGACCCACAGGAGGCTTCTGAGGAGGATCCCGCTGAGGAGTTTTCCGGCCGTATGCCACCTAGATTTCGTGCCTCTAAGAGACCACGATTTGAGTCTGATGATATCGCCCGGCTGATCTGGGAGTCAAAGTGGGCTAATGATAGGATCGAGCACATCGTGCAGGAGCTCAGAGATGTGAACGCTCAATACGCAGAGCTTCGTAGTGTAGTCCAGGGGATGGAGTCTCACATCATACATCGGACTACACGAGTCCAGAAGTAGGAACACCGAGCTGACATTGATGAGGGGAGATTGATTGCATTGGAGGAGCAGTTTATATCCGACGCAGAGGAGGAAGAGGAAGAGGAGGAGATACCAGCACAGGATGTTGATTCTGATACTGATTCTACTATTGAGGATGCTTGATTTTTTTTAGTTTAAACCTAGAAGGGGCGGGTTGTGTCCCTGTATTAGATGTTTGAAACCTGATGTTTTGATATTAGAAGTATTGTAATCACTTTGAATTATTATCTATTGGAAAGTTATTACTTATTGCCAACAGTTGTGTTAAATCATACAGTTACATGTTTGTTTGTTGTGTTGTTTACACATTTCACATTAGATTTTGATAATACTCTAAAACTTATTCTAACTATGAAGATAATGGCCGGGGAAAACATCAATATGACAGTCACTGAGCTCAATGAGCTGATCAACAGTAGGGTCACGGAGGCCATCGCGAACTACACTCAAACACACATGACAGACCACACGGTTCAACAGGGGGCTTGGTGAACCCACCTGTATGCACATTCAAAACATTTTTGGAATGAAAGCCTCATAATTTCAAAGGATTGGAAGGGGCCATTGGGCTCCTACGATGGATTGAGAAGGCGGAATCAGTGTTCGAAATGTGCAACTGTCATGAAGAAAACAAAGTCAAATATGCTACGGGTACGTTGGAGGGTCCAGCGTTGACCTGGTGGAATTCTAATGTTCAGACTTTGGGATAGGAAGAAGCTAATGTCTTAACATGGAATGGGTTCAAAACATTACTGCGAGAGGAGTACTGTCCTTGCAGTGAAATACAGAAGCTGGAAGATGAGTATTGGCATCTGAAGATGGAGGGATCTAATATTGAGGAGTACACTACTCGATCACATGAATTAGCCAGACTCCTACCTCACATAGCTACTCCATCGAGCAAGTGGATTGAGAGGTTTATTGGAGGGTTAGTGCCTCAGATCCAGGGGTTTGTTACTTCTGCAAATCCCACGACCATCCAACAAGCTGTTCGGTTGGCGCATCAACTGACTGACCAGGCAGTGCTACAAGGAACTCTGCCTAAACGAATAGCAGCAACTAAAGTGGGAGACCACAAAAGGAAGTGGGAGAGCAACAATTTCAAAAACTCTTCTCAACTAATCGTTTCAGCAGAACCGCAAGCAGGATTCAAACAAAACTTATCACAATTCGGTGGTCAACAGTCATCCGGGGGGTATATTGGTAAATACCCGAAGTGCAACAAGTGTGGATTCCATCATGTTGGGAATCAATGTGATAAGTATCGGTGCCAACGGTGTGGTAAAGGAGGGCATGCAGCCAAAGATTGCCGCGGGGAACTGCAAAACAACTCCAACAATCAGAACAACACTCAAAAGGGGTGCTATGAGTGTGGCAAGCCGGGGCACTTCAAAAAGGATTGCCCATTACTCAAGAAAGGCGGGACTAATGATACTAACGGCGACGACAATGGCAACCGCACCAATAACAACAATAACAACAACAACAATGGTGCTAGGGGCAGGGCGTTTGTGATTGGAGGACGACAGTTATCATACAAGTATTCAGGCAGCACCGTTTGAAGCTCTATATGGTCATAAATGTCGTTCACCGGTTTGCCGGGCTGAAATTGGTGACAATGATATTACACGTCCTAAATTAGGGCACGAAACGACAGAGAAGATAGTTCAAATCCGGAATCGTATGGCAGCGGCCCGGGATCGACAAAAGAGTCATGCTGACAAACGTCGCAAGCCATTGGAATTTCAAGTTGGAGACCGAGTTCTTCTAAAGGTATCACCTTGGAAAGGTGTGATACGATTCAGAAAGCATGGGAAGCTTAGCCCACGTAACGTAGGACCTTTTGAGATCCTAAAAAGGGTTGGTCCGGTTGCGTATCAACTTCAATTACCGGCTGAACTCTGTGGAGTTCATGATGTTTTTGACGTTTCGAACTTAAAGAAATGTCTTTCTGATGAGACATTGATTGTACCACTTAAGGAAATACAAGTGGACGAAAAATTACGGTTCATCGAAGAACCAGTTGAAATCATGGACCGAGAGGTCAAACAACTTAAACAAAGCAAGATCTCGATAGTCAAAGTCCGGTGGAATTTAAGACGTGGATCTGAATTCACATGGGAAAGGGAAGACCAAATGATGAAGAAGTATCCTCATCTGTTCAAAATGACAACTGCAAACACTACGAAGACACGTTAAATTTCGGGACGAAATTTCCTTCAACAAGGGGATGACGTGATGCTTCACATATCAACACGTCATATTTCAAACGGTAAGCACAAATACAAACACTTTATGCAATTGGTTTTGTTACAAAAATTTGTGCTACATTTCATTTTATGTGCTACATTGCATATGTTACATGTGATGGTAGTACAGACTAAACATTTGCTATGTGTGAGCTTACATAGTGCAAACAGTTGCAAACATTCACTATGTGTAAGGTTACATAACACGTGATGATCAAACAAAAACATTCGCAGTTAGGTATACTAACTGGTGTGCACGCATACATTGAACTTAAAACAATCACACATAGATGTGATATTACAAACATTGGGTTTTGCGTGTGAGTACATACAAGCACACAGAATGATCAGACATCGCACTAGCACGTACAATTTGAAACCCACAAGTAGTTTTCTAACTACTTCTAACATTTAACAATTTTCAGGATGAAAATTCCTTCAACAGAGGGATGATGTGACAATCCGCCATTTCCGGATTAACTCAGTTAAATCAAGACTAACCGAAATATTACGAAATTGAACAAAAACAACTACGAGGGTTAAAATTTAACAAAACAAATTACAAACATCAAAAATTACAAGAATAAGGTTAGTAATTAGGTTAAAATGCAAGGTTTGACTTTTACAAGTCAAAAATTCGACCAAATCACAATTAAATTCGAAATTTATATTTGAATCAGGTAATAATCGAATTAAATTAGTTAAAATCATCACCTTGATGATTACTAATAGTCTACATACGTTATGGAGCCATTAATTCGTCGAATTAAGTCCACAATGAAACCAGAAGGTTGTAAATGTTCAAAATGGGTATCAAATTCATATAAGCCGGTCATAATCCATTCGATTAAACTCTAACATACACAAGTCGGCATCCTTAGAGGTGTTTACAAACAACAATTCGATCTTAGAACCATCAGGAGACGGATTTGAATCAAGGGACGGCCGAATATCAAGCTCTAGTCGATCGGTATCAATTCTACATCAAATCAAGTAAGTGTGCACTCCTAAACCACCTAAAATGGCCGACTAAACTAACCCCTATGGTTAATTCATGAATAAACATCGAATTCCATGGTTTTTATTTCTAGGGTTTTGAAACAAACGGTTTTGGGGGTTTTGATCGAGTTGGGTTTAAAAACTAAAATAAATTGTATCAACAGTTTCGCAACATCATACTAAATGAAATCCCTATGATGATCTTGTATGATTATAACGAATTTTATGAAACCTAGTTCTAGGGTTCATTACTTTCAACGATTTGGGGATTTCTATTTGAATAAGTTTAAAAACCAAATTAATATACTCAGAGAGTTTCATGAACCTCTCTATAATGAAAACCCTACGTCTATTTTATCAAACCACAACGAATTTCATGAGTTCTAATACTAGGGTTCTTAAGTTAAAACGTTTTTGGGGGTTTTTGTTCTAACGAATGTGAAACTCAAATTAAACAATCAAAAGATAGTTTCGGATTCATCACTTTAATGAAAATCATATGTTAATTTGATCAAACAACCTCGAATGGGACATGATCTTATTTCACGTTTTCAAATAAAACACGAGTTGGGATTTTCTAAGTAATTGACATTCAAAATTAAATTAAACTATACCCTTGGGTTCGGTTTGATCTTGTGATGAAAAGCCCTATGAATATGAGGCTTAACAGAATTGAATTTGGTTTAATTGAATCTAAGGGTGTGCCGTCAAAGTATTCGTATTCGGGATCGATTGGGACATAAGAAATTAATCAATAGTCAAATTGAAATCACCATTGGGTGCGCCTCAACCAAGGGAATAAAAGCCCTAAGGTTTGGTGATCGATCTTGTTCGAATTGAGGCTCAATTGAGAACCATTTGGTTTGGTTATCTATAAAATAAAGGGGAACCGGTTAGGTTGAGATTAAAAGCATTTGAATATCAGTTTGTTAACGAAAGTTGAAGCAGAGCAGTTGGTTAGAGGTTTGGGTTAAGAGGGGAGGGTCATGGGTTCGAACCCGGGGATCCACCTATTTTTGATATTTAAACCATTTTTAGTATTTTTATCATAAATTGCTCGTTTTAACTCCGTTTCGATCCGTTCAAGTTGCGTTGGAACCATAACAGAATCCCGAATAAAATAATTTGATAAAGTATTTATTTTCAATCAAAAGCGCAATCACGTATATTTACGCGTGTTTAAGTTTAAATGTATACGTTTATACGATTTAAACAAACGAAATTAAATACGTACATACTTTTGTATGTGCGTTTCACACAATTTAAGGTATGTGTGTTGTCACATCCCGAGCCGGCGGGCTGGATTGACTTTCCCGCCAGGCGGAAGGTTCCCGGGGCGCGATATCGTTTGATAATCGAATTGATCAGATTGTTTGCATATCACATGATATATAATTGAGAAATGCTAACATGAAAATGATATAGAATTAAAAAGTTAAATTACAATGTATCGTTTATAATTTAACTAAGTAAATCTACCCAAAAGAATCAATGTGTTTATATCTTGTTATTGTACAAGATCTACAAAATATGATTCATTGTTTTGTCATTCCAAAAGTATGATCACACAAAATGTAGCTAGGTCTTCTAAAAGTCCACTAGCTATGTTCTTGATGTCTGGTGACTAAACCTGTTCGTCACCTGAGAAAGCATGCATTTAAACAAAGTCAACACTAGGTTGGTGAGTTCATAAGTTTGATAGTTAATAACCTTGAATTGTTCATGCACACAGTCATAATGTCATATTTGATACTTGTAATGATTGATTCACATGTTCCACTCAATGGCCTCTCCTTAGTTATATGTACAAGTAGGGTATCGCCCGGTCAAGCATGCTTATATATAGGGCATACGAAAGGGTCAAGCCCAGACGCCATCCCACCACATGCTTAACAGGATTAAAATCCACTTGCTATACAACTATGGATACCCATCTCTATCTCACATGTGTTCACCCTATTTGTTATTCCTATCCCTAATGTTTCTCCCATATTTTATAATTGTCTCATTTGTCTCCCACGATGTCCTCTCCATAGTTATGCTTACAAATAGTATTTCACCCAATCAAGCATGCTTATATATAGGGCATACGAAAGGATCAAGCCCAGACGCCATCCCACCACATGCTTAACAGAATTAAACACTACTTGCAATACAACTATGGATACCCATCTATACCTCACATGATTTCACATAGTCTCATCGCGTAGTCTCATATTGTCTCATCACCTAGTCTCATGTAGTCTCATATAGTCCCATCATGTAGTCTCATATAGTCCCATCACATAGTCTCATATAGTCTCATCGCATAGTTGCATATAGTCTCATCAATTAGCCTCGTATAGTCTCATAAAATAGTCTCATATAGTCTCATCAAATAGTCTCTTATAGTCCCATGACATAGTCTCATATAGTCTCATATAGTCTCATAGAGTTTCATATAGTCTCATCACATAGTCTCATATAGTCTCATCCCCTAGTCCCATATAGTCTCATATAGTCTCATATAGCCTCATCACATAGTCTCATATAGTCTCATCCCCTAGTCCCATATAGTCTCATATAGTCTCATCATATGGTCTCATCACATGGGTTCACATAGTCTCATCACATAGGCACATATAGACTCAACACATAGGCACATATAGACTCACATTGCATAAATTCATATAGATGTCACCTCCTAAACACGTAGTCACAATTTATGTGGTCTCACACAAATCGGATCTAACCTAACCCTAAGACTGTCACCTTTTGATCTCATAGGTGTTACCGGTAGGGTTTCATAGATTTCACTATGTTACAAGCATGGTGTTATAAGTTCATGTCTTATAATGTAATGTTAGCATGCATGGGGAATGACATTCTTTGAATTAGGTTTTCCTGATGTCACCCTTGATATCACAGGTAATAGTCTCATATGTCATCTATTTTCAGTGATAAGAGTTTTCATGTTTAACCATGTGTGATAAGAACTAGTCTTATTACACATCGTTAGTATTAGTGGTGAATGATGTTGTTATCATGAAGTTACATTATCATGATTATCATTCCTTGTTATTCCATAAGGTCACCATGTTGTCACTAAGCTGTTGTAAAAGCTAGTCTTACTTCACTTCGTCGACTCAGGTGGTGGATGATAGTCATTCCATGTTATCTTGTAATATGTTTCGAGTTGTAATCTAAATGTTATAAACACTTGACTTATTACACTTAGTTAACTCTAGTGTTGAATGATGTTATAAAGATGTGTTATCTTCACATCATTCATGTGTTTTGTTTCTCAATGATTGTTCTTGTAAGAATAACCAAGTGTTGTGAGATATAATCTTACAACTAGGTTATTCTATTGTGTTGATGAGATATGAAATTATTTTATCATATTCATCTTAGTTATCTTGGTCATATCATGATCATACAAGCGTTAGAAAAGGGGCGTATGAACTCACCTTGTTGTTGTAGTGGTTCACTAAGACTCAAGAATGCACGCGCTCGCTGTTGTTGTACTGATGTTGTATTCACAGTCCTGTGTTTGATTAAATCTTATTTGAGTTATGATCCCTTATTTGATTGTTCTTTTTGAAATTTGAGTTGTTAGTTGAGTTGGTGTAGTGAAAATGACTCATTCTTGTGATTTTCATAAGAATGGCTCATGCTAATGAGTTTTCATCCGAATGAGTCATTCTCCCGAATGAGTCCCAAATGAGTCATTCTCCCGAATGAGTCCCAAATGAGTCCCGAATGAGTCAGTCACCCGAATGAGTCTCCCGAATGGGTCCCGAATGAGTCATTCGCCCAAATGAGTCACCCGAATGGCTCATTCTCCCGGCTCATACTCCCGACTCATACTCCCGACTCATACTCTCCACTCATTCTCCCGACTCATTCTCCACTCATTCTCCCGACTCATTCTCCCGACTCATACTCCCGACTCATACTCTCGACTATTCGTCCGAATGGCTCATTCTCGTGGGCCATTCGCCAGAAAGGGTTTTCAGCCATGGGAGAAGATGATTTCGAGGTATAGTCGTATATATAGTCGTTTTGAGTGGGTTTAGATGAGTAAACTCATTTAGAAGGTGTATGGGTCGAAAAAAAGGGTGTTTTAAACCGGCTAAAGTTCGGTTTTTGTCGGGTTTGTAGAAAACCCTAAAAACCGAAACTTCTCTCTAAGATTTCGAGAGTTTGAGATGGAGATAGGGCCGAACCTTGGTACCTTTGTGTAGGGAATGTCGAGAGCTTCGATTTGGCGCAAAAATGAGGTGATTTGGTTGAGTTTTGAGTGAGTTATAGTAGAGAGAAGGTAGAGAGAGAAAGTGTGGCCGGGATTAGGATTTTAGAGAGAGAGAGTGTGTGTAAAAATGAAGAAGATGAACTCTTTAAGGGTATTTATACCCCGAGGGTGTTCGGGTTCGTTTCGGTTGCTCGGTTTTCGTCTTCGCGTATTTTTACGCGCGTGTTATTACGGTTACGTAATTAAATAATTGAACACGTAATTTAGTTTTCTTGGACTATTTTTGATGAGTTTCAAAATTGTAAAACGTAAAATAATATATTTTACTTCTTTTTACTGTTTCGTTCGCGATCAGACCGGTAGACCTCGTTAATGCGTCGTTTTACCATAATAGTTTATAAAATTCTTTTTAGGTAATAATTCAAAATAAATCTTTAAAATTTATTTTTCTTAATTTATTACCGTTTTGAAATCGTTAAATTATTTCGTTTCGTCAGATCGCGTCACCTTCGCGCGTATTCGTCCGAATCGTCACCCGATCGAACACGACGATTGTTTTGCTTTCTGACTTTTGTTTTCTACTTGTCAATCATCATTTCAGAACGTTAAACTCACAGATATGTTCGTGTGAATCGTCACCCACGCAAACACACTGTCAGTTCGTTATTCTGAAACGACACTGATATTATGTTTTGAATTGTGTTTCCTCACTGACGGACTCAACTAAACTTCCTGTTTTCACTTTGTTTTCACACTGAATCATCGGCCATCTGATTCATGTCGTCTGTGGGTATCAGATCGCAACCGATATGTTCTTGTTATTGATTTGAACACTATTGTTTCTCTTGATTCGTTGTATTGATTGTACTTAGGTTTTCACCAAAATACATACAACTAATGTTTATCATGAGTTGTTGTACTTACGGTGTTTTAGTTTTCACTTAAACACGTACAACTGTTTTCTTGTTTTCTGATTTATGTTATCACAAACACTGTTCATATAATGTATTTGCACACGGTAAATAGTGAAAGTACACACACCGTAAGGATTTGCCGGACGATGAGGTACCGGATGTCACATGTGTAGACACGTATGTAACCACAAACATAATTTGACTCTACGAATAACACAACGTTATTGTTACAACACAGATTCTTCGTAGAAGTTAATTTACGTGGTTTCGCGAACGTTTGATCATTCTACTCACATTCACAAATGCGTACATGGCCCCTTTTCTTATTTTACTGTTTTGGGGGAGAAAACATGCGCAACAAACACTTTTAGATACATATCACTTGCATGAGTTAGCTATTTACATTAAGTGCGAACATAGCATTACAAGTCCTTACATATCGAACGGTTTAGTTTGTCGTAGTGCAAAGCGTGGTAGTTGAAGATAGATCTATTGGGTTTGACAAACCTCACTTGGTAGATTGTAGGTCTACGCAAGTGTTTGACTAGCCAATTCACATTACTATTGTTTTTGCTAGACAATAGTGGAAAAGACAAATTACATTCTAACAGTCAGCTTCGGTGTCGATCGCTTATGTAAATAGTACAAATGACTAGCTATTATGACTATGCATGTGTGATTATGTTATCTGCAAACATTTCGTTTCAAACAGTTGTTTCAAAAATTTGTGATTAAACAAACCTGTGTATGCACCAACCTTTGTGTTGACTTGATTTATATGTTTTCTCAAGACGTTAAGGTACAAGAACAAGCAAGCATGGACTAGGATGTGGAGTCGCATGCATATTTTAATTCTTGTGTTTTGGATTTTGGACATTTAAGAATTTGAATTTTAATTTACAGTTTTCAAACGGTAACACTTGTTATTGTTTTAAAAACACTTCCGCAATGATAGAACTTTGATATTACAGTTTTAGACCAAAATTATGTTTGAAAAGCATATAGAGGTCTTCGCTATGTCTAATGATTTGAGATCCTGGTTTGTCATGTCTCAAACGGTATGATTCCGTTAGTTGAAATTTTGGGGTGTGACAGATCATCATCAACAACATTTATATTCACCAAAATCTCATCTAGCAACCTTAGATGATGCATGCATGTTCATATTTCATCCCATAATAGCAACATGTAACTAAAAGGTTACTAAAAATATCAAAGTTGTCACTTATTCCCATTTTATCCATAAAAATCATGATCTAATCTTGCAAGAACACTTATACATTATCAATAATCATTTCTACATAATCAAAACCATCTACAATGCTCTAGATCATACGTGCATGCAAATAATTCATCAAGTTATGACTAAATCATGATATTTATACAAACACATCATCATAGATCTTCATAAACATTAATCTAAAAATCATAGATCATCATGAAACTCTTCTAAATCAACAAACCCAGAACTAAAATTCGTGCATGTGCCTCAAAGGTGCTTGCATGTGGGTTTTACCCATTGCATGTGAGCTTGTGAGTGTTTCTAAGCTACAAGGGAGGACATACTACCTTCCGAAGCTTCAGGAATCCTTAGATGAAGATGAGAACAGCTGTTGGACCTCCTGGTTCCTTGGTTTCAACAAGCACAAGAGAGTGGTGATGGTAGATGGAGCTCTATAGGTCTCTCTAAGCATCCTCCATGCTTCCTTTCCTTTAACAATGGCTTCCTTGGTGGTATTTCAGCTTTCCAGAGGTTGAAGATGACTCTAGAGGGTGATGATGTCGAGTAGCAGGTGCTGGAAGTTCGAAATGGGGGTTATAGGGTGGTTAAACATGATTACACCTTGGTTTTATAAAGATTTTGCGTGCTGGCTTTGCCGCATACCGTGGAGAGAGCTCCAAGATTCTATCCACGTAGTACGACGGATTTCGGGATTCAAATTCTCCCCAATCTCGTCGCGTACTGCTATGAGGCTTCTTGAGGTCCATCGCGTACCGCGATGAGTCCACCGGGAGCCCAATAGGCCCAATTCAATGTGTTTGATCCGTTCGTCGTCGTTTTCACGTTTATGAATCATCGTTTGGCCTCGTCTGAACTTCCAAGTTCAATGTTTGAGTATTTCGTGAGGTTTTGAGTGTTGTGTTACACAATGTGCTTGACGTTCACCAACTTTCGTGTGTTTTGACACGTGTGTGCGGTTTTTCGATAATTCCTCGAATTATCTAATCATGTGCCAGTGTTTGTTCCGTTGTGCCATGTGTTACACCAAATTAAACTAATTCTAGTGCCACGTATACATAATGTTGGGAATTATGGTGGTATTCGGTTTGACTTTTAGGTAAGAAAAGTTTGACCAATTACTATATTAAATCAATATTTAATATAACGCAGCGGAATTAGGGTTTCAAACTTTTCACTTTTAAAATTCCCAATCAGGATCATAGTTACAAACATACAAACACGAATATAATATTAACTAATCTAATCTACCGATGAGAAAAGATTATACCCTTTAGGTTAATGATTAACCGTTTAAGCCACCGAGGTTCAACGAATGAATTCTAGAACACGAGCACGAACGAATTCTTGGTTCACGGTGGAAGCAAGAGATGGTTTAGGTTGGTTGATCGGAAATCACAAACTGTTTTTCTTTTTGATATCTTCGACTACACCAAATGAAAAGGAAAATTCCTTTTGATGTTCGACTGCAGCAATCCCAAAGAAAAACCAAACATAAAAATTCCTTTTTGTTTTCTTCCTTGTGTGTTGACGGCAACCACAAAAATAATAAAACCACCTTTTTGTTTTTGACGGCAGTAAGGGTTAGGGTAGTCACCATTAAGATTAAACTCTTTTAATCTTATATATACTTATTTTGGGCCTTAAAGCCTAATCTAATTAGTTTAGGTCCAATACAAAACATTAAGCCCAACACTATTAGTTTAATTAAATTAATAATTAAACTTATATAATTTATAACACTTATAAATTATAAACCTGTTCGTGAATACCAGTTAATCAAATTAAGTGGATTTAATGTTCGTTGACCAAGATGTAACTCTTACGGGTCACATCTCGGTTAGTTACGTTAATTTATCGGGTCCGTACATATAAATACAACACATAAATCATATAAATAAACATTTAAATAAATAAAATCTAACCTGGAATTTGCGGGGTGTCACATCCTCCCCTTGTTAAAAAGAATTTTGTCCCGAAATTCAACTTGTGTTGCCAGTGTTTGCCTGTTTCACGAACAGGTGTGGGTATTTCGGTCTCATCGGGTCTTCACGTTCCCATGTGAATTCCGGTCCTCGTCACGAATTCCATCGCACTTTCACAATCGGTATCTTGCTGAGTTTGAGCTTCTTGGTTTCCCGGTCCATGATCTCCACCGGTTCCTCAACGAAGTTGAATTGTTCGTCGATCTGTATCTCTTCAAGTGGAATGACAAGTGTTTCATCGGATAAACACTTCTTGAGATTTGAGATATGAAATACGTTGTGTACACTGTTCAGCTCGTTTGGTAGGTTCAGTTCATAGGCTACAGGGCCTATTCGTTTGGTGATCTCGAAAGGTCCAATGTAACAAGGCTTCAACTTTCCTCGTTTGCCAAATCGTATGACTCCCATCCAGGGCGAGACTTTGAGTAACACTCTGTCTCCCACCTGAAACTCCAAAGGTTTGCGTTGCTTGTCAGCATAGCTTCTCTCTGTCCCGAGCTGCTGCCATCCGTTTGCTTATTTGCACGATCTTCTCAGTTGTTTCGTGCACAAGCTCTGGACCGGTCAGTTGGCTGTCCCCAACTTCCGCCCAGCAGATGGGTGATCGGCACTTACGTCCATAAAGTGCCTTGAATGGTGCAGCTTGTATGCTAGTCTGGTAGCTATTGTTGTATGTGAACTCAACTAACGGTATGTGAGTTTCCCAGCTACTGTCAAAATCAATAACACATGCTCGGAGCATGTCTTCCAGTGTTTGTATGGTGCGTTCACTCTGCCTGTCCGTCTGCGGGTGGTAAGCGGTACTCATGTCCAATCTCATGCCTGATGCCTTATGTAAGGATTTCCATAAATGTGATGTGAATAGACTTTCGTGGTCAGAGATTATCAAGATTGGTACACCATGTCGAGTGACCACTTCCTTTAGATAGATACGAGTGAGCTTGTCCGACGTGTCAGCCTCCTGGATGGATAGGAAATGTGCAGACTTCGTTAGTCGGTCTACGATAACCCAAATGGTATTGCAACCACTTGCCGTCTGAGGCAGTTTGGTTATAAAGTCCATGGAAATTTGCTCTCATTTCCACATCGATATCTCAGGCTGTTGAAGTAACCCTGATGGCTTCCAGTACTCAACTTTGACCTTTGAGCACGTTAGACACTTACTTACGTAAGTTGCTATCTCAGCTTTCATGTTTGGCCACCAGTAAGTTGTCTTCAGGTCATGGTACATCTTGTCAGAACCCGGATGTATAGAATATTGGCTTTTGTGTGCTTCATCCATCACCACATTCCTCAGTCCCCTATGGTGTGGAATCCAGATTCGATTCATGAAGTAATACGATCCATCGGGTTTTACCTCCATATGTTTTTCCATGCATCGCAAGGATTCCTGAGGGAGGCTTTTGGCTTTCAGAGCCTCCTGTTGGGCATTCCAAATCTGTTGTGGCAACTCGGAGTGAATTGTAAGTTGTAGAGCTCGCACACGTTTGGTTGTCTCTTTCCGGCTCAATGCGTCGGCCACTACGTTTGCCATGCCAGGGTGATACTTGATAGCGCAATCGTAATCGCCTATGAGTTCAACCCTTCTTTGTTGTCTCATGTTCAGCTCTTTCTGGTCGAATATGTGTTGTAGGCTCCTATGATTAGTAAAGATAGTGCACTTCGTGCCGTATAAGTAATGTCACCAGATCTTCAATGCGAATACTACAGCTCCCAACTCATGGTCATGAGTCGTGTAGTTATTCTCATGCACCTTCAGTTGTCGTGAAACATATGCTATGACCTTCTCGCGTTGCATCAGCACGCAACCGAGTCCTTGTTTCGAGGCGTCGCAATACACTACGAAATCATTGCATCCATCCGGCAAGGATAGGATGGGTGCAGTACATAGCTTCTGCTTCAGCAGGTTGAAAGCAGTTTCTTGTTTCTCTCCCCAATAGAATTTCTTGTCTTTATATGTCAAGGATGTCAGTGATTGGGCGATCATTGAAAATCCTTCAATGAATCTTCTGTAGTACCCGGCCAGACCTAGGAATTGTCGCACCTCGGTTGGAGTCTTTGGTGCTTCCCAGTTCTTAATGGCTTCAATTTTAGATGGGTCTACGTGTATTACCTTCTCATTAACCAAATGTCCAAGGAATTGGACTTCGCGAATTCAAAAATCACATTTTGAAAATTTCGCGTACAGCTGTTCCTTTTTCAATAACTCCAAGACTAGCCTCAGATGTTCAGCATGTTCTTCCTGATCCTTTGAATAAATCAGAATATCGTCAATGAACACTATTACGAATTTGTCAAGATAGGGTTTACACACTCTATTCATGAGATCCATGAAAACAGCTGGTGCGTTGGTCAGTCCAAAGGGCATAACCAGAAATTCGTAGTGTCTGTATCTGGTTCTGAAGGCAGTCTTAGGTATATCGTTTTCCTATATCCTTAGTTTATGGTAACCCGATCGTAAATCGATCTTCGAATATTAGCTTGACCCTTGCAGTTGGTCAAACAAGTCATCTATTCGTGGCAACGGGCATCAATTCTTGATCGTCACCTTCTTCAGCTCTCTATAGTTGATACACATACAGAATGATTTCTTCTTCACAAAAAAGACCGGTGCTCCCCAAGGCGAGAAGCTCGGTCTGATAAATCCCTTGTCTAACAGCTCTTGTAACTTATTACATAGTTCTTGCATCTCGGTCGGTGCTAGTCGGTACGGAGCCTTAGCAATCGGTGCTGTTCCGGGAGTGAGGTCTATCTGGAACTCGACTTGTCGTTTTGGTGGCAATCCAGGTAAATCCTCGGGAAATACTTCAGGAAAATCACGGACTACGGCTATGTCCTCAGTCTTCCCTTCTTTCTTTGGTTGTTCAGTGATAAGGGCCAATATTGTCACACCCCACCGTTGGCGGAAACGCGGGAATGCGACTGATCGTATATCGTAGCACATTAATATGAGAGAATATTAAATATAATACTAATAAATGTACCACGACATACGTTCGTCAAAACGACTAAGTATGCATGTTACATAGCAAGGTTCTAATGTTAATCAATCCACAAACAATCCAAAACAGTATAAGCAACCAAACAACATGCGCGGGCAGACATACAACCCGGAAAAATAAACTTAAATAGTAGTCCTCAAATGAGAAATTAAAAGAAACAGTAATAACTTGAAACTTTAGAATCTTGTCTCCTCAAGAATTGTTACCTGAAAAACACACTTAAAACGTCAACTAGAAAGTTGGTGAGATCATAGGTTTTGACTCAATAAAATGTTTATATGTATGCGCATTTCGTATGCCGAGTAATACAAGTACAAAATGTAAGATAGAAATGTAACATGGGCTCACAATCAAACCTATGACTGACTGCCCAAGACAACAACATCAAGCAATTGTCAAATGTAACCAAAAGTATCCAAATGTACCAAACGTTGGAGTATATTCATCTATTTGCCCACAACGGAGGCGATGGTTGGCGCGACCAAACCATAGATGAGGGTTGTCAACCCCGAATAGATCTATCCAATACCTGTCCACCGGCTCGTCTCGAGTTAAATGATTGTGAAATGAAATGGGACTTACGTTATTTCGTTGTTCGTAAATGTACAATAAGGAACACCCAAGCACATAACATTTCAAACACAAAGTAACATGTATACATAGGCATATATTTTGAATAAAAATTAATGTAATCGTAGTGTGTTTTTCACCCCGATGGTGAAAACAAAACAAGTAATAGGGGCTATGAAACTCACCTATGATAATAGTATGAACACACTTGAAATTTTGTTGCAATAGCAAATTCCTCTTCACACAAGAATATCTACAAGTACAATACACATGTGTCACTAACGTTGTCTAATGATCGTGTAATTACTTTTAATTTTCGATCTTAACAAATATCGTTTACAATTATTAGGTTAGCACATTACTTTAACTAAGCATAAATATGTGTTGTTATAAAATGTAACATATTGATTTGTTATGTATAAATATGTCATGTAAATTGTATCCCAAAATGATATCTTTAAGTCGCGTTAAATTCTATGTTACTTGTGCTAACCATGTGATAATACATGTCATGATTAAATTATGAAAATTTTATATGTGTAATATACATGTCTTATTATGTCATAAATTATTTTGCTATAATTTATTGGGTTTTGTAAGACCCTTGAATAACTAACACACGTTCAGGTCTCATAGAAATGAAATCTTCCTGAGCACTGATCTTGTGACTACTGCTTCGAAATACAAACTAAAATAAAATAAAGATATTACTGAAGGGTTTGAAAGTAGACTCAATAAGCTAGATTTTGATATAAAATTCACGAAATTTGGCTAAGAAATGAATTAGTTATGAATTTTCTAAGTCGACACATGAATCTGCCAGTTTCAGCACGAACTGGAGTAGTAATTTTGTATCAACTGTTTGACTAAGTAAAACTTGTCAAAAAAATACCAGACCATATGGGTTGGAAATATAACTCTTTGAACTTAATTTTAGACTCAAGAATCGTCCAAATTGGTTCATTTTTGACTGAGTTATGGTTTATCCAAATGAGTCCAAAATTTCAATCAGCAATCTGATTGAAAATGTATATAAGGAATCATGGAGTTTTTCACCCAAAAATCAAAATAAAAAGAATAAAAATAATAAAAATAAATTATTTGTAGTATTATTATGTGTTTCTAATCCACATTTTGTGAATGACCATCATTTTATCTTGATGAAATAAACATAAAATCAATAGTTTTTGAAAACCGATAAAGAACATATATATCATTTTACATAATTTGCACATGGAATATGGGTGATTTCATATGCACTTATGTTTGATGATTAAGAACACATACAAATGATTATGAAATCATTATACATGTTCATGAACTCCTTGCTTTTAGCCGCAAGAAATGCATCTAAAATTAAATAAAATGACAAAGCAAAATGACTAAACTCTTACCAAGACACCAAGATTGCTGCTACCACCTTTTTGATTTCTTTGCTAGACTCTAGAAAACTTCAAGAAGGGCTGAAGTTGTTGTGAAAATAGTGAGAAGAAGTTGAGGTTTCTTAACATATATTTAAACATAAAAATTAAAATAGATTTAATGGAAATTAAATGTAGTTATGGTGGTAATTCAAATGGTTGCAACCCCCATATAATTTACGTTCACATTAATTGATTTTTTTTTATTATGATTATTAATATTATTAATATTATTATTATTATTTTAATGTTACACAATAGAAATTATGTAAAGCTTCTTATGTGCTATATTGCCTTTTCATAATACCTTCTTTTTTTTTAACTTAAATAATCATATTAGTGATCTATTATTATCACTATTAGCGAATAATATGTGTTATTTGCATTTCCTCGATGTGTGCTCCTAAATTTAAAACTCAACAATATTGTAGTATTTTAACACTTTTACGGTCGATTCCTCGTCTGAAAATAGGAACACTATAAATATTATTTAGAACATGTTTAATACATGTCTAAAGTGTTTTCACATAAACTAAGTTAGTTTGTCACACTTTGATCACAGTCAAAGTCAAATTCAAAATAACGTTTAAAGTCAAAATAGAAGGTCAAAGTCAAACCTGAAATTCGTGGTGGATGTCACAGACTCCCCCCGTTAAAAGAATTTCGTCCCGAAATTCAACTGGTGTTGGTTTCAAGAGGTTGACTTTGAAAGAGATGTGGGTACTTGAGTTTCATTTGATCCTCTCGTTCCCAAGTGAATTCTGGCCCTCGCTTTGAGTTCCACCTGACTCTAACAATTGGTATACGATTTCGTTTCAGTTTCTTGATTTCTCGGTCCATAATTTCAACCGGTTCTTCTACGAAATGTAGTTTATTGTCAAGCCGAACTTCTTCAAGAGGAACACGCAAAGTATCATCTGCTAAGCACTTTTTCAGATTTGAAACATGAAAAACATTATGCACACTGTTGAGCTCTTGTGGAAGTTCTAATTTGTAAGCCACTTGTCCAACTCTTTCAATAATCTTGAAAGGTCCAACATATCTCGGAGCTAGTTTGCCCTTCTTCCCAAAGCGTACTACCCCCTTCCAAGGCGACACTTTCAAAAGAACTTTGTCTCCAATTTGAAATTCTAACGGCTTCCTTCGATTGTCGGCGTAACCTTTCTGTCTGTCTCTTGCAGCTTTCAGTCGGTCTTTGATTTTAAATATCTTATCAGTAGTTTCTTGGATAATCTCCGGACCTGTTAGTTGACTGTCCCCAATCTCTGCCCAACATAGAGGCGATCGACACTTACGTCCATACAACGCCTCAAATGGTGCACATTGAATACTCGTATGATAACTATTGTTGTAAGAAAATTCGATTAAGGGTAAATGGGTATCCCAATTACCACCAAAGTCGATCACACATGCTCTAAGCATATCCTCGAGTGTTTGAATTGTTCGTTCACTTTGCCCGTCAGTTTGAGGGTGATAGGCTGTACTGAGATTTAATCGTGTTCCGAGAGCTTCTTGCAGCGTCTGCCAGAATCTAGAAGTGAACCGACTGTCTCTGTCAGAAATAATGGACACAGGAACCCCGTGTCTTGTAATGATTTCATTTAGGTAAATTCTTGCCAATTTATCCATTTTGTAATCTTCACGGATTGGCAAGAAATGAGCTGATTTCGTCATTCGATCGACGATAACCCAAATAGTGTCATAACCACTAGATGTCTTTGGTAATTTTGTTATGAAATCCATGGTAATGTTTTCCCACTTCCATTCTGGTATTTCAGGTTGTTGTAATAGTCCAGATGGTTTTTGATGTTCTGCCTTGACTTTGGAGCAAGTCAAGCATTTCCCAACGTATGTGGCAACATCCTTTTTCATTCCAGGCCACCAATAATTGTCCTTGAGATCATGATACATTTTATCTGATCCTGGATGAATGGAGTATTTCGTCTTGTGAGCTTCATTCATAACTAATTCTCTTACGTTGTTGAAGAAAGGTACCCAAATTCTGTTGACAAAGTAACGGACTCCGTCGGGTTTAACTTCAAATTGTTTGTCTAATCCATGTAACGCTTCATTTCTTAGATTCTCTTCTTGCACTGCTTGTTCTTGAGCTTCAAGAATTTGAGTTTTAAGGTCTGTCTGTATTGACATTCCCAAAGCTCGTGTTCTCAATGGCTTATTTCTTTCTTTTCTGCTCAGTGCATCCGCTACCACATTAGCTTTTCCCGGGTGATACCGGATATCACAATCATAATCACTGAGTAATTCAATCCAGCGTCGTTGACGCATATTTAATTCTTTCTGATCAAAAATATGTTGAAGACTTTTGTGATCAGTGTATACAGTACATTTAGTACCATACAAATAATGTCTCCAAATTTTTAATGCAAATACTACAGCTCCCAATTCTAAGTCATGAGTTGTGTAATTTTTCTCATGAGTTTTGAGTTGTCGGGATGCATATGCAATGACCTTATCATTTTGCATCAAAACACACCCAAGTCCTTGATGAGATGCATCACAGAATACCACAAGATTTTCAGTTCCTTCTGGTAATGCTAAAATTGGTGCATTACACAACTTATGCTTTAGCATTTTAAATGCTTCTTCTTGTTTTTCTCCCCAGTCAAATTTTCTATCCTTTTGGGTCAACTAAGTTAAGGGTTGGGCGATTCTAGAGAAATTCTCTATAAATCGACGATAGTACCCTGCTAGTCCCAAAAATTGACGAATTTCAGATGGTGTCTTTGGTGCTTCCCATTTCTTGACAGCTTCAATTTTACTAGGATCCACATGAATCCCTTTGTCGTTAATCACATGTCCAAGGAATCGTACTTCATTTAGCCAAAATTCACATTTAGAGAATTTGGCATAAAGTTTTTCCTTTTCGAGTAATTCCAAGGTTAATCTCAAATGTTGCTCGTGTTCCTCTTTTGTTTTTGAGTATATCAGGATATCATCAATGAAAACAATCACGAATTTATCCAAATACGGTTTGCAAACTCGGTTCATTAAATCCATGAATACCGCAGGTGCATTAGTTACCCCAAACGGCATTACTAAGAATTCATAGTGACCGTACCGAGTCCTGAAAGCAGTTTTAGGAATGTCATCCTCATGAACCCTCAATTGATGGTATCCTGACCGAAGATCTATCTTGGAGAAACACGTAGCGCCTTGCAATTGATCGAAAAGATCGTCAATCCTTGGGAGTGGATATCTGTTCTTAACGGTCAATTTGTTTAGCTCTCGATAGTCAATGCACATACGGAAAGATCCGTCTTTTTTCTTCACGAATAAGATCGGTGCTCCCCAAGGCGAGGAACTTGATCTGATGAAACCTTTATCTAAGAGTTCTTGTAATTGGCTTGACAACTCCTGTAATTCCGAGGGTGCTAGTCGATATGGAGCCTTGGCCACAGGTGCTGCTCCTTGAACTAGATCTATACGAAATTCCACTTGACGTGGAGGTGGCAATCCAATTAAGTCTTCTGGAAAGACTTTGGGATAGTTTTTGACAATTGGAATATCTTGTATTTGTTTCTCCTCCTTTTTCTTTTCAATTACGTGAGCCAACAATGCGTAGCATTGTTTTTGTAAATATTTTCGAGCCTTCATGCATGAGATAAGCTTCAATTCTCTATCGGGTCTCTCTCCTTGAATGTTAAGAACATCTCCATCTGGCAGTGGAATTCGAACAATCTTTTCGTGACATACTATTTCGGCACGATGTTTGGACAACCAATCCATTCCAACAACTAAATCAAAACTACCTAGTTCAAACGGTATAAGATCTATTCTAAATGTATGATCTTCTAATTGCAAGATACAATCCTTAATAATATTTCTAGCCTCAACCAATTTGCCATTCGCTAGTTCAACAGTAAATGAATTGTTTAAGCAACTAGGAGCAATATCAAGTAATGGGGTAAATTCAGTGGATACAAAACATGTATCGGCTCCAGTGTCGAATAATACTGAAGCGTAATGATTATTAAGAATGTACGTACCCGTAACAACGTGAGGGTCTTGGCGAGCATCATTCGCACCAATAACAAATGCACGACCTCGAGCTTGGTTCCCGTTATTGACCGGAGCTTGATTCCCATTATTGCTTGTTGCAGTCCGATTTAATTGTGGGCAAGTATCTCGAAAATGGTTTGGGTTACCACATTCAAAACACGCCCTCTGCTTGGCCTGTCCTTGATTGTTGCTTCGACAAAATTTAGCCGTGTGTCCTGGTTTATGACAAATGGTGCAAGTAAAGCATGGACCTTGATGATGAAAATTGCATTTGTCACATTTTGGTAGATTTCCCCCATACTGCTTCTTGGGTTCTTGAGTGGTCGCTGCAAAATTCCGTATCACTTTAGCTTTCTTCTCAGATTTCTTGAATGGATTCCCAGACTGCTTCCTTTTGTCACTGCTTTTACTCAGTTTCCCAATTCTCACCATCTCATCAGTTAGAGCAGCAGCTTTCAAAATTGCACTCTGAAGAGTTGTAGGTTCAGCTGCTTGTACCATACCTCGAATCTCGGGTGCAAGTCCCCATATATAACGATCGATTCTCTTGGTTTCTGGTGTAACTAGGTGTGGAACTAATTTTGCCAGTTCATAGAATCGATCAGTATATCCAGCATGATCAGCTCCAACCATGGTTAAGTTCCAAAACTCATGCTCCAACTTCTGCATTTCATTTTTGGGGCAATATTCATCAATCATCAGCATTGTTAACTCCTCCCATGTCATTTGTGCTATTGCTTCTCTACCTCTTGCCTGAACCTGTGTGTTCCACCATGTCAATGCTTTCCCTTGAAATGAGCAGGTAGCATACTTCACTTTTTGATTTTCTTGACAATCACTGATGTTGATAACTGTTTCCATTTTCTCTATCCAACGCAACACGCCTATTGCTCCATCCTTGCCATTGAAATCTTTAGGTTTGCACGCCACGAACTCCTTGTAGGTGCATCCTCGTTTTATGTTGTTTGCTCCTCCGGTACTACCTCCACCCGTGTGACCATTTCCATTTGAATTATTGTTATTACCACCATTATCTTCATTGCTGTTACCTCCCGTTCCATTGTCATTACCACCAGAATTTTCATTCTCTGATCCTCCTCCTGAGCCTCCATTGTTTCTGAGGCTAGCACTAACTTGAGCTACTATCGTTGGGATAGCAGCCGCAATTTGTTGTTCTATTATTGCTGCAAAATCTGGTGCGCTCCCGGATTCAGCCATTGTCTAATACAAAACATTAACTAATATTTAGACCTTAAAGTTATCAACTCATAGAAAAAAAATTTTCATATAGATAACACATAACCAACATATAAAACATAACGTAGTTCATAATAAAATAGAAGTAAATACGATAATATCTTGATAGCATAACCATTAGATGCAGTGTATTCACTTGTCATCCAATCACAAAATAGGTTAGCTATTGTACGTTCCACTTAAAATAAATGGAAAATAATAGACACGATTATCACAACAAAAGCTGCAACAATCGCAGTAACACCAAGGATCCTAGCGATCTTCGCTTGCTTCTGAACCAATACAAATGCCTCCACCATGTTGTCCATGGCTCCCACAAGGTATTCAGTACTGTCCTTCTGTTCGTCCAACACTTCGGAAATGTTGTTCAAACGCGTGTTCTGCAAGTTTTGCCTTTGACTTATCTCCTGCTCCCACAGAGTGAACTCAGAGTGTTGTAGATAACTCTGAATCACACCTTGTCGCGAACATTCCCCGATTTCACGGGTAGGTGTCTCAGACTCCGTGTCTGGTTTTGGCAGGTCTCGTGTGGCGAGTGTTCTCTTGCGAGGTAAACCAGTCGTCTTCCGGGCAGTTACCCGATAGTTACCGTAAAAACAAGTAACACGTGGTGGTGGTGGCGCTACGGGTGGATTCACTGGTGCGATCGGTGCTGGAACAGGGCTAGCAGGAGCCCTACTGCTAACTTCTTCCTCCTCACTTGGTGGGGCCGTATGTTCAGACGGATCAGATTCGCTATCAGAAACAAGGTTGATGATGGGAATCTTCTTGATGAAAAAGTTCTTAGAACTTGACGACATGGCTGCAAAAGTTTAATGATAAATACGGGTATGGCAAAAATAATCCCAAGATGAGCGATAGTTATAGTCTGGGTCTCTAGGTCAACCTAATTCTCTATAACCAATGGCTCTGATACCAATCTGTCACACCCCACCGTTGGCGGAAACGCGGGAATGCGACTGATCGTATATCGTAGCACATTAATATGAGAGAATATTAAATATAATACTAATAAATGTACCACGACATACGTTCGTCAAAACGACTAAGTATGCATGTTACATAGCAAGGTTCTAATGTTAATCAATCCACAAACAATCCAAAACAGTATAAGCAACCAAACAACATGCGCGGGCAGACATACAACCCGGAAAAATAAACTTAAATAGTAGTCCTCAAATGAGAAATTAAAAGAAACAGTAATAACTTGAAACTTTAGTATCTTGTCTCCTCAAGAATTGTTACCTGAAAAACACACTTAAAACGTCAACTAGAAAGTTGGTGAGATCATAGGTTTTGACTCAATAAAATGTTTATATGTATGCGCATTTCGTATGCCGAGTAATACAAGTACAAAATGTAAGATAGAAATGTAACATGGGCTCACAATCAAACCTATGACTGACTGCCCAAGACAACAACATCAAGCAATTGTCAAATGTAACCAAAAGTATCCAAATGTACCAAACGTTGGAGTATATTCATCTATTTGCCCACAACGGAGGCGATGGTTGGCGCGACCAAACCATAGATGAGAGTTGTCAACCCCGAATAGATCTATCCAATACCTGTCCACCGGCTCGTTTCGAGTTAAATGATTGTGAAATGAAATGGGACTTACGTTATTTCGTTGTTCGTAAATGTACAATAAGGAACACCCAAGCACATAACATTTCAAACACAAAGTAACATGTATACATAGGCATATATTTTGAATAAAACTTAATGTAATCGTAGTGTGTTTTTCACCCCGATGGTGAAAACAAAACAAGTAATAGGGGCTATGAAACTCACCTATGATAATAGTATGAACACACTTGAAATTTTGTTGCAATAGCAAATTCTTCTTCACACAAGAATATCTACAAGTACAATACACATGTGTCACTAACGTTGTCTAATGATCGTGTAATTACTTTTAATTTTCGATCTTAACAAATATCGTTTACAATTATTAGGTTAGCACATTACTTTAACTAAGCATAAATATGTGTTGTTATAAAATGTAACATATTTATTTGTTATGTATAAATATGTCATGTAAATTGTATCCCAAAATGATATCTTGAAGTCGCGTTAAATTCTGTGTTACTTGTGCTAACCATGTGATAATACATGTCATGATTAAATTATGAAAATTTTATATGTGTAATATACATGTCTTATTATGTCATAAATTATTTTGCTATAATTTATTGGGTTTTGTAAGACCCTTGAATAACTAACACACGTTCAGGTCTCATAGAAATGAAATCTTCCTGAGCACTGATCTTGTGACTACTGCTTCGAAATACAAACTAAAATAAAATAAAGATATTACTGAAGGGTTTGAAAGTAGACTCAATAAGCTAGATTTTGATATAAAATTCACGAAATTTGGCTAAGAAATGAATTAGTTATGAATTTTCTAAGTCGACACATGAATCTGCCAGTTTCAGCACGAACTGGAGTAGTAATTTTGTATCAACTGTTTGACTAAGTAAAACTTGTCAAACAAATACGAGACCATATGGGTTGGAAAGATAACTCTTTGAACTTAATTTTAGACTCAAGAATCGTCCAAATTGGTTCATTTTTGACTGAGTTATGGTTTATCCAAATGAGTCCAAAATTTCAATCAGCAATCTGATTGAAAATGTATATAAGGAATCATGGAGTTTTTCACCCAAAAATCAAAATAAAAAGAATAAAAATAATAAAAATAAATTATTTGTAGTATTATTATGTGTTTCTAATCCACATTTTGTGAATGACCATCATTTTATCTTGATGAAATAAACATAAAATCAATAGTTTTTGAAAACCGATAAAGAACATATATATCATTTTACATAATTTGCACATGGAATATGGGTGATTTCATATGCACTTATGTTTGATGATTAAGAACACATACAAATGATTATGAAATCATTATACATGTTCATGAACTCCTTGCTTTTAGCCGCAAGAAATGCATCTAAAATTAAATAAAATGACAAAGCAAAATGACTAAACTCTTACCAAGACACCAAGATTGCTGCTACCACCTTTTTGATTTCTTTGCTAGACTCTAGAAAACTTCAAGAAGGGCTGAAGTTGTTGTGAAAATAGTGAGAAGAAGTTGAGGTTTCTTAACATATATTTAAACATAAAAATTAAAATAGATTTAATGGAAATTAAATGTAGTTATGGTGGTAATTCAAATGGTTGCAACCCCCATATAATTTACGTTCACATTAATTGATTTTTTTTTATTATGATTATTAATATTATTAATATTATTATTATTATTTTAATGTTACACAATAGAAATTATGTAAAGCTTCTTATGTGCTATATTGCCTTTTCATAATACCTTCTTTTTTTTTTAACTTAAATAATCATATTAGTGATCTATTATTATCACTATTAGCGAATAATATGTGTTATTTGCATTTCCTCGATGTGTGCTCCTAAATTTAAAACTCAACAATATTGTAGTATTTTAACACTTTTACGGTCGATTCCTCGTCTGAAAATAGGAACACTATAAATATTATTTAGAACATGTTTAATACATGTCTAAAGTGTTTTCACATAAACTAAGTTAGTTTGTCACACTTTGATCACAGTCAAAGTCAAATTCAAAATAACGTTTAAAGTCAAAATAGAAGGTCAAAGTCAAACCTGAAATTCGTGGTGGATGTCACAGACTCCCCCCGTTAAAAGAATTTCGTCCCGAAATTCAACTGGTGTTGGTTTCAAGAGGTTGACTTTGAAAGAGATGTGGGTACTTGAGTTTCATTTGATCCTCTCGTTCCCAAGTGAATTCTGGCCCTCGCTTTGAGTTCCACCTGACTCTAACAATTGGTATACGATTTCGTTTCAGTTTCTTGATTTCTCGGTCCATAATTTCAACCGGTTCTTCTACGAAATGTAGTTTATTGTCAAGCCGAACTTCTTCAAGAGGAACACGCAAAGTATCATCTGCTAAGCACTTTTTCAGATTTGAAACATGAAAAACATTATGCACACTGTTGAGCTCTTGTGGAAGTTCTAATTTGTAAGCCACTTGTCCAACTCTTTCAATAATCTTGAAAGGTCCAACATATCTCGGAGCTAGTTTGCCCTTCTTCCCAAAGCGTACTACCCCCTTCCAAGGCGACACTTTCAAAAGAACTTTGTCTCCAATTTGAAATTCTAACGGCTTCCTTCGATTGTCGGCGTAACCTTTCTGTCTGTCTCTTGCAGCTTTCAGTCGGTCTTTGATTTTAAATATCTTATCAGTAGTTTCTTGGATAATCTCCGGACCTGTTAGTTGACTGTCCCCAATCTCTGCCCAACATAGAGGCGATCGACACTTACGTCCATACAACGCCTCAAATGGTGCACATTGAATACTCGTATGATAACTATTGTTGTAAGAAAATTCGATTAAGGGTAAATGGGTATCCCAATTACCACCAAAGTCGATCACACATGCTCTAAGCATATCCTCGAGTGTTTGAATTGTTCGTTCACTTTGCCCGTCAGTTTGAGGGTGATAGGCTGTACTGAGATTTAATCGTGTTCCGAGAGCTTCTTGCAGCGTCTGCCAGAATCTAGAAGTGAACCGACTGTCTCTGTCAGAAATAATGGACACAGGAACCCCGTGTCTTGTAATGATTTCATTTAGGTAAATTCTTGCCAATTTATCCATTTTGTAATCTTCACGGATTGGCAAGAAATGAGCTGATTTCGTCATTCGATCGACGATAACCCAAATAGTGTCATAACCACTAGATGTCTTTGGTAATTTTGTTATGAAATCCATGGTAATGTTTTCCCACTTCCATTCTGGTATTTCAGGTTGTTGTAATAGTCCAGATGGTTTTTGATGTTCTGCCTTGACTTTGGAGCAAGTCAAGCATTTCCCAACGTATGTGGCAACATCCTTTTTCATTCCAGGCCACCAATAATTGTCCTTGAGATCATGATACATTTTATCTGATCCTGGATGAATGGAGTATTTCGTCTTGTGAGCTTCATTCATAACTAATTCTCTTACGTTGTTGAAGAAAGGTACCCAAATTCTGTTGACAAAGTAACGGACTCCGTCGGGTTTAACTTCAAATTGTTTGTCTAATCCATGTAACGCTTCATTTCTTAGATTCTCTTCTTGCACTGCTTGTTCTTGAGCTTCAAGAATTTGAGTTTTAAGGTCTGTCTGTATTGACATTCCCAAAGCTCGTGTTCTCAATGGCTTATTTCTTTCTTTTCTGCTCAGTGCATCCGCTACCACATTAGCTTTTCCCGGGTGATACCGGATATCACAATCATAATCACTGAGTAATTCAATCCAGCGTCGTTGACGCATATTTAATTCTTTCTGATCAAAAATATGTTGAAGACTTTTGTGATCAGTGTATACAGTACATTTAGTACCATACAAATAATGTCTCCAAATTTTTAATGCAAATACTACAGCTCCCAATTCTAAGTCATGAGTTGTGTAATTTTTCTCATGAGTTTTGAGTTGTCGGGATGCATATGCAATGACCTTATCATTTTGCATCAAAACACACCCAAGTCCTTGATGAGATGCATCACAGAATACCACAAGATTTTCAGTTCCTTCTGGTAATGCTAAAATTGGTGCATTACACAACTTATGCTTTAGCATTTTAAATGCTTCTTCTTGTTTTTCTCCCCAGTCAAATTTTCTATCCTTTTGGGTCAACTAAGTTAAGGGTTGGGCGATTCTAGAGAAATTCTCTATAAATCGACGATAGTACCCTGCTAGTCCCAAAAATTGACGAATTTCAGATGGTGTCTTTGGTGCTTCCCATTTCTTGACAGCTTCAATTTTACTAGGATCCACATGAATCCCTTTGTCGTTAATCACATGTCCAAGGAATCGTACTTCATTTAGCCAAAATTCACATTTAGAGAATTTGGCATAAAGTTTTTCCTTTTCGAGTAATTCCAAGGTTAATCTCAAATGTTGCTCGTGTTCCTCTTTTGTTTTTGAGTATATCAGGATATCATCAATGAAAACAATCACGAATTTATCCAAATACGGTTTGCAAACTCGGTTCATTAAATCCATGAATACCGCAGGTGCATTAGTTACCCCAAACGGCATTACTAAGAATTCATAGTGACCGTACCGAGTCCTGAAAGCAGTTTTAGGAATGTCATCCTCATGAACCCTCAATTGATGGTATCCTGACCGAAGATCTATCTTGGAGAAACACGTAGCGCCTTGCAATTGATCGAAAAGATCGTCAATCCTTGGGAGTGGATATCTGTTCTTAACGGTCAATTTGTTTAGCTCTCGATAGTCAATGCACATACGGAAAGATCCGTCTTTTTTCTTCACGAATAAGATCGGTGCTCCCCAAGGCGAGGAACTTGATCTGATGAAACCTTTATCTAAGAGTTCTTGTAATTGGCTTGACAACTCCTGTAATTCCGAGGGTGCTAGTCGATATGGAGCCTTGGCCACAGGTGCTGCTCCTTGAACTAGATCTATACGAAATTCCACTTGACGTGGAGGTGGCAATCCAATTAAGTCTTCTGGAAAGACTTTGGGATAGTTTTTGACAATTGGAATATCTTGTATTTGTTTCTCCTCCTTTTTCTTTTCAATTACGTGAGCCAACAATGCGTAGCATTGTTTTTGTAAATATTTTCGAGCCTTCATGCATGAGATAAGCTTCAATTCTCTATCGGGTCTCTCTCCTTGAATGTTAAGAACATCTCCATCTGGCAGTGGAATTCGAACAATCTTTTCGTGACATACTATTTCGGCACGATGTTTGGACAACCAATCCATTCCAACAACTAAATCAAAACTACCTAGTTCAAACGGTATAAGATCTATTCTAAATGTATGATCTTCTAATTGCAAGATACAATCCTTAATAATATTTCTAGCCTCAACCAATTTGCCATTCGCTAGTTCAACAGTAAATGAATTGTTTAAGCAACTAGGAGCAATATCAAGTAATGGGGTAAATTCAGTGGATACAAAACATGTATCGGCTCCAGTGTCGAATAATACTGAAGCGTAATGATTATTAAGAATGTACGTACCCGTAACAACGTGAGGGTCTTGGCGAGCATCATTCGCACCAATAACAAATGCACGACCTCGAGCTTGGTTCCCGTTATTGACCGGAGCTTGATTCCCATTATTGCTTGTTGCAGTCCGATTTAATTGTGGGCAAGTATCTCGAAAATGGTTTGGGTTACCACATTCAAAACACGCCCTCTGCTTGGCCTGTCCTTGATTGTTGCTTCGACAAAATTTAGCCGTGTGTCCTGGTTTATGACAAATGGTGCAAGTAAAGCATGGACCTTGATGATGAAAATTGCATTTGTCACATTTTGGTAGATTTCCCCCATACTGCTTCTTGGGTTCTTGAGTGGTCGCTGCAAAATTCCGTATCACTTTAGCTTTCTTCTCAGATTTCTTGAATGGATTCCCAGACTGCTTCCTTTTGTCACTGCTTTTACTCAGTTTCCCAATTCTCACAATCTCATCAGTTAGAGCAGCAGCTTTCAAAATTGCACTCTGAAGAGTTGTAGGTTCAGCTGCTTGTACCATACCTCGAATCTCGGGTGCAAGTCCCCATATATAACGATCGATTCTCTTGGTTTCTGGTGTAACTAGGTGTGGAACTAATTTTGCCAGTTCATAGAATCGATCAGTATATCCAGCATGATCAGCTCCAACCATGGTTAAGTTCCAAAACTCATGCTCCAACTTCTGCATTTCATTTTTGGGGCAATATTCATCAATCATCAGCATTGTTAACTCCTCCCATGTCATTTGTGCTATTGCTTCTCTACCTCTTGCCTGAACCTGTGTGTTCCACCATGTCAATGCTTTCCCTTGAAATGAGCAGGTAGCATACTTCACTTTTTGATTTTCTTGACAATCACTGATGTTGATAACTGTTTCCATTTTCTCTATCCAACGCAACACGCCTATTGCTCCATCCTTGCCATTGAAATCTTTAGGTTTGCACGCCACGAACTCCTTGTAGGTGCATCCTCGTTTTATGTTGTTTGCTCCTCCGGTACTACCTCCACCCGTGTGACCATTTCCATTTGAATTATTGTTATTACCACCATTATCTTCATTGCTGTTACCTCCCGTTCCATTGTCATTACCACCAGAATTTTCATTCTCTGATCCTCCTCCTGAGCCTCCATTGTTTCTGAGGCTAGCACTAACTTGAGCTACTATCGTTGGGATAGCAGCCGCAATTTGTTGTTCTATTATTGCTGCAAAATCTGGTGCGCTCCCGGATTCAGCCATTGTCTAATACAAAACATTAACTAATATTTAGACCTTAAAGTTATCAACTCATAGAAAAAAAATTTTCATATAGATAACACATAACCAACATATAAAACATAACGTAGTTCATAATAAAATAGAAGTAAATACGATAATATCTTGATAGCATAACCATTAGATGCAGTGTATTCACTTGTCATCCAATCACAAAATAGGTTAGCTATTGTACGTTCCACTTAAAATAAATGGAAAATAATAGACACGATTATCACAACAAAAGCTGCAACAATCGTAGTAACACCAAGGATCCTAGCGATCTTCGCTTGCTTCTGAACCAATACAAATGCCTCCACCATGTTGTCCATGGCTCCCACAAGGTATTCAGTACTGTCCTTCTGTTCGTCCAACACTTCGGAAATGTTGTTCAAACGCGTGTTCTGCAAGTTTTGCCTTTGACTTATCTCCTGCTCCCACAGAGTGAACTCAGAGTGTTGTAGATAACTCTGAATCACACCTTGTCGCGAACATTCCCCGATTTCACGGGTAGGTGTCTCAGACTCCGTGTCTGGTTTTGGCAGGTCTCGTGTGGCGAGTGTTCTCTTGCGAGGTAAACCAGTCGTCTTCCGGGCAGTTACCCGATAGTTACCGTAAAAACAAGTAACACGTGGTGGTGGTGGCGCTACGGGTGGATTCACTGGTGCGATCGGTGCTGGAACAGGGCTAGCAGGAGCCCTACTGCTAACTTCTTCCTCCTCACTTGGTGGGGCCGTATGTTCAGACGGATCAGATTCGCTATCAGAAACAAGGTTGATGATGGGAATCTTCTTGATGAAAAAGTTCTTAGAACTTGACGACATGGCTGCAAAAGTTTAATGATAAATACGGGTATGGCAAAAATAATCCCAAGATGAGCGATAGTTATAGTCTGGGTCTCTAGGTCAACCTAATTCTCTATAACCAATGGCTCTGATACCAATCTGTCACACCCCACCGTTGGCGGAAACGCGGGAATGCGACTGATCGTATATCGTAGCACATTAATATGAGAGAATATTAAATATAATACTAATAAATGTACCACGACATACGTTCGTCAAAACGACTAAGTATGCATGTTACATAGCAAGGTTCTAATGTTAATCAATCCACAAACAATCCAAAACAGTATAAGCAACCAAACAACATGCGCGGGCAGACATACAACCCGGAAAAATAAACTTAAATAGTAGTCCTCAAATGAGAAATTAAAAGAAACAGTAATAACTTGAAACTTTAGTATCTTGTCTCCTCAAGAATTGTTACCTGAAAAACACACTTAAAACGTCAACTAGAAAGTTGGTGAGATCATAGGTTTTGACTCAATAAAATGTTTATATGTATGCGCATTTCGTATGCCGAGTAATACAAGTACAAAATGTAAGATAGAAATGTAACATGGGCTCACAATCAAACCTATGACTGACTGCCCAAGACAACAACATCAAGCAATTGTCAAATGTAACCAAAAGTATCCAAATGTACCAAACGTTGGAGTATATTCATCTATTTGCCCACAACGGAGGCGATGGTTGGCGCGACCAAACCATAGATGAGAGTTGTCAACCCCGAATAGATCTATCCAATACCTGTCCACCGGCTCGTTTCGAGTTAAATGATTGTGAAATGAAATGGGACTTACGTTATTTCGTTGTTCGTAAATGTACAATAAGGAACACCCAAGCACATAACATTTCAAACACAAAGTAACATGTATACATAGGCATATATTTTGAATAAAACTTAATGTAATCGTAGTGTGTTTTTCACCCCGATGGTGAAAACAAAACAAGTAATAGGGGCTATGAAACTCACCTATGATAATAGTATGAACACACTTGAAATTTTGTTGCAATAGCAAATTCTTCTTCATACAAGAATATCTACAAGTACAATACACATGTGTCACTAACGTTGTCTAATGATCGTGTAATTACTTTTAATTTTCGATCTTAACAAATATCGTTTACAATTATTAGGTTAGCACATTACTTTAACTAAGCATAAATATGTGTTGTTATAAAATGTAACATATTTATTTGTTATGTATAAATATGTCATGTAAATTGTATCCCAAAATGATATCTTGAAGTCGCGTTAAATTCTGTGTTACTTGTGCTAACCATGTGATAATACATGTCATGATTAAATTATGAAAATTTTATATGTGTAATATACATGTCTTATTATGTCATAAATTATTTTGCTATAATTTATTGGGTTTTGTAAGACCCTTGAATAACTAACACACGTTCAGGTCTCATAGAAATGAAATCTTCCTGAGCACTGATCTTGTGACTACTGCTTCGAAATACAAACTAAAATAAAATAAAGATATTACTGAAGGGTTTGAAAGTAGACTCAATAAGCTAGATTTTGATATAAAATTCACGAAATTTGGCTAAGAAATGAATTAGTTATGAATTTTCTAAGTCGACACATGAATCTGCCAGTTTCAGCACGAACTGGAGTAGTAATTTTGTATCAACTGTTTGACTAAGTAAAACTTGTCAAACAAATACGAGACCATATGGGTTGGAAAGATAACTCTTTGAACTTAATTTTAGACTCAAGAATCGTCCAAATTGGTTCATTTTTGACTGAGTTATGGTTTATCCAAATGAGTCCAAAATTTCAATCAGCAATCTGATTGAAAATGTATATAAGGAATCATGGAGTTTTTCACCCAAAAATCAAAATAAAAAGAATAAAAATAATAAAAATAAATTATTTGTAGTATTATTATGTGTTTCTAATCCACATTTTGTGAATGACCATCATTTTATCTTGATGAAATAAACATAAAATCAATAGTTTTTGAAAACCGATAAAGAACATATATATCATTTTACATAATTTGCACATGGAATATGGGTGATTTCATATGCACTTATGTTTGATGATTAAGAACACATACAAATGATTATGAAATCATTATACATGTTCATGAACTCCTTGCTTTTAGCCGCAAGAAATGCATCTAAAATTAAATAAAATGACAAAGCAAAATGACTAAACTCTTACCAAGACACCAAGATTGCTGCTACCACCTTTTTGATTTCTTTGCTAGACTCTAGAAAACTTCAAGAAGGGCTGAAGTTGTTGTGAAAATAGTGAGAAGAAGTTGAGGTTTCTTAACATATATTTAAACATAAAAATTAAAATAGATTTAATGGAAATTAAATGTAGTTATGGTGGTAATTCAAATGGTTGCAACCCCCATATAATTTACGTTCACATTAATTGATTTTTTTTTATTATGATTATTAATATTATTAATATTATTATTATTATTTTAATGTTACACAATAGAAATTATGTAAAGCTTCTTATGTGCTATATTGCCTTTTCATAATACCTTCTTTTTTTTTTAACTTAAATAATCATATTAGTGATCTATTATTATCACTATTAGCGAATAATATGTGTTATTTGCATTTCCTCGATGTGTGCTCCTAAATTTAAAACTCAACAATATTGTAGTATTTTAACACTTTTACGGTCGATTCCTCGTCTGAAAATAGGAACACTATAAATATTATTTAGAACATGTTTAATACATGTCTAAAGTGTTTTCACATAAACTAAGTTAGTTTGTCACACTTTGATCACAGTCAAAGTCAAATTCAAAATAACGTTTAAAGTCAAAATAGAAGGTCAAAGTCAAACCTGAAATTCGTGGTGGATGTCACAAATATAGCAGTGTATCCTTTCTGTATGTACTTGTTCTCCTTCATGCAAGATATAATATTTAGTGGTACTCCCCGTCGTTCCCCCTGAATTGCGATCTGTTCTTTGTTCTGCAACGTCACTCGTACGATCTTCTTATTGCATACGATCTCAGATTGGTTAGCGGATAACCAATCCATTCCAACGACCACATCGAAGCTCCCGATAGTCACCGGCATTTGGTCGATTTCGAGTTCGTGATCCGCCAAAACCATGATGCATCATCGAAAGATGTGTTGTGTTTCAATCAATTTGCCATCGGCTAACTCTACGGTATACTTATAGTCTAGTGGTGTTGGGGTAATATCTAGTAATTTACTAAACTCACTAGATATAAAGCTCTTATCTGCACCGGTATCAAATAATATACTAGCATGGACATTATTTAAAAGGAACGTACCGGTTACGATGTTAGGATCATCCTTGGCTTCCCCTGAGCCAATCACAAACGCTCGGCCTTTTGCTGCTCCACCGCCGGCCTTTTTCAGCCGAGGGTAATCCCTCTTCATGTGGCCCGGCTTCCCACACTCGTAACACCCCTTGGGTGTGTTCTGATTGTTGTTCTGGTTGTGGTTGAAGTTGTTGTTGTTTGGAAGCTTTGACCTGCAATCATTGGCCATGTGGCTATGTCTTCTGCACTTTAGGCAACGGTATCGCTTGCATTGCCCAAAGTGGTGGTATGAACATCGGTTGCACAGAGGGTACTTCCCTTAATATACACCCTTCCCCTTGTCGTCAGGTTGGGTGGTAGTAAAGGCTCTTGCTGGTGCAGACCGTTGTTGTTGTTGCTGAGATTGGTGAGACTGATGGTGACTGGGTTCCCATTTCCGTTTCTAGCTCTCCTGAGGCTTCAGGTGTTCTCCTCGCTTGGGTAGCTTGCCCTAGGCTACTGCTTGGACAGTTAACTTGTGAGCCAGTCTGATCAGTGGTTGGATGGTGGTGAGGTCAGACGCAGTCACCATGCTTTGAATCTGCTCGGGCAGCCCACTAATGAAGTGCTCGATCTTCTTGTATTCCGGCGTTACCATTGCCGGGCATAGCTTACACAGCTCGTGGAATCGAGTACAATATTGCTCGATTTCGGAGCCCACCATCTTCAACACCCAGAATTTGGCTTCCAGCTTCCGGATCTCATCACGAGGACAGTACTTCTCTTGCAGTAGTCTGGTGAAATCAGCCCAGCTCATGGAGTTGGCACCGTCCAACCCCAAGGTCTGAACATGGGTATTCCACGTGGTAAGGGCGGGTCCCTCCAGTGTACCGGTCGCGAATTTGACCTGGTTCTCTTCCGTGCATTTGCACATTGCGAATACGGATTCGACTTTTTCCACCCAGCGGAGCATACCGACAGCCCCTTCAGTTCCCTTAAAGTTATGTGGGTGGCAATTCAGGAAGGATTTGAATGAGCACACTTTGTTGTTGTTGTCGTGTGATCCTGTTCGTCATAAACCAATGACGTGTGTTAGTATCGTGTTAGCTACGCTATGTTAGTCATGTTAGGCGAGTGTTAGTACCGTTGTTTTTTCCACTGGTCTCACTGTGCTGGCGATTCGCTTCATATTTGGCGATCGCCTTGTTGACTCGTCGGTCAACCATCATCTTGATGACAGCTGCATCCATTGTTCGCTTAGTGGATCGCGCGTATGGTCCTCTTCCCACCATAGATGGTTTCTATACGGAAGGGATAGAATGTTAGTTAGCATAAGTTAGAGTGTTAGACATATGTCATGTTAGATGTCATGTTAGGGGTTATGTTATCAAACAATCATAGTCAAGAATACGATAAATAAGACAAAACATCATTCTCATTAATATAAGATTTTGAAGTACAACAATTTTTCAAAAGGTAATAATAATACGAGTTTGTACGAGAACATCCCGCTCGTCTAGGCAATACATAAAGGAAATACAAGATAAACTATCTAATCGGAGTCTATGGTAACATGCGAGATGTTACTATCGGCTCCATCATCGTCCTCTGCCTCCTCGGGATCCTCATTGGGATCCTCATCAAAATCTCCATCCTCGAGGTCGTCGACCTCGAACTGTGGTCCGTCTTCAGGTGGCGGCTCGACAATGAACTGCTCAGCCCATGTGTTAAGCATGACATCATTAGCCTGAATCATAACATGATTCTCCTTATTAGCAACCTCATTCGCCATAATGCGACCATCATGCTCCTGCATGACCTCGACGATATGCCCGTGCTGCTGCATCAGCTGCGCCATCTAAAGTTGCAGCGTTTCCACTTGCTCATGCAGGCTGTCATTACGCCTTTCCAGGCGTTCATTCTTCTCGCAAAGAACTCGAACTTCGTCCGATAAATCGTGACTCCTCCTGATCTAACGCCAGGTGTAGGCGACGTGAGCTGCGAAAGCTCGCTCTAATGGTACCCCGAGTGATGGTGGTTGATGTCCCGTCGATGTGTCACCAGGATGTCGCGGCGGAGGTACTCGCTCCCCTACGATCCACTCGTGTATGATATTGGGATACCAGCCCCAATATCCGTCTCGCAGAGCCTGTCGGGCTCGTCGATCCATCTCGGCATCAACCTGTGCCACAATGTCATCGACTCCTCGGTCAGCTTGTCAGTTATCGGGCGCTTTCCCGGGTTTCTCCTGTCATCGTCGTTATTATCGGCCATCCTGTAAGTCAAGTAAGCAACAATTTAACATAACTAATAACATCATCAATGTGCAAGTTCTAAGTGTAGTGTCTAAAGTTGAGCAATGGCTATAGTCTAAGTTCACTATATGCAAACCTAGTTCTCTATAACCAAGGCTCTGATACCAGTCTGTCACACCCCCAAATTCCCACTCGTGGTGTCAGTCCACGTGGGCGTGACGTGGCCATAATCACAGCTCAAGGTCATATAGAACTACTCTATATGCAATATCAAAACACTGTTTTACATACACTTAGTAAAATAGTTTGCAGCGGAATAATAAATCATATTGCAGCGGAAATCAAATGTTTAACAAATGCAGCGGAAAGGTAAATAGTTTAATACAACATTGTTTCAAGCATCATAAAAGTTAAATTTTTCTCAAAAGCTAAACAGAAATGCATGAGGTTCCTAATACTCGTCCTTTAAGTGTGCATTCCTGAGTATCCATAACCTTGGTTGTTCATGTTTGTCCGTGTCAGCCCACAATGACCGTGTTTGCTTGTGTTGGTCCATATTGACAGTGTTTGACCAAAGTTGACCGTGTCAAGTTAATGACCCGTTGGTGAACCGTGTGACAGTTGTGAATCCTGTAACAATCGTGTAAGTGCTTGTTGTGTGCAAAACGCGTAAGTCGCGTCTATGGACAACTTACTAATTATAGTAAGTTTCCATTTATGGAATGTTTCACGAAGCATATCGATTTTAGAGTTCTAGAATGCTCATTAGTCCTACGTGGTCATGTTAACACATAGCACATCATCATACGAAGTTACATAAGTCATTTATATCATGTTTGCACGTAAAAGTTTCCTAAAATGGAAAGTTTCTATTTATAGCATACGTGATATTGGAAACCATCTAATTTATCATACAATTATCATATAACCACATATTAAACCATTTAGCATGCTTAAATCATACAAAGTATTCACACGTCGGTTTTTGTAAAAATAAAGTTACTATAAATAGTAACTTTGTAGTTTTGCATAAAAATGATCATTCTAACATTTCTAAGCCATTTTCATATCACCATTCATTCTAATAAACCATTTACTATCATCTAGACATGCTCATATAGCCAAATTATCATTTAACAATATTTCACCTTCAAAAGTTACTAAATATGGTAACTATGTCAAAATGACCATAACCAACATCTAAATCATGTTCTAAGTATCAAAATCATCCTTATATCATACTATTAGCAAAACCATATACATGCAAGTTACTAATATCACTCCTAACACCATTTTGTAACTTAAAAGTTACTATAAATAGAAAGAATTCAATACAATCATATTTTAGCCATTTTAAACATAACTAATCATGTAGATCATCATCAATAACATTTATATTCACCAAAATCTCATCTAGCAACCTTAGATGATGCATGCATGTTCATATTTCATCCCATTCTAGCAACATGTAACTAAAAAGTTACTAAAAACAACAAAGTTGTCACTTATTTCCATTTTATCCATAAAAATCATGATCTAATCTTGCAATAACACTTATACATTATCAATAATCATTTCTGCATAATCAAAACCATCTACAATGCTCTAGATCATACATGCATGTAACTAATTCATCAAGTTATGACCAAATCATGATATTTATACAAACACATCATCATAGATCTTCATAAACATTAATCTAAACATCATAGATCATCATGAAACTCATCTAAATCAACAAACCCAGAACTAAAATTCGTGCATGTGCCTCAAAGGTGCTTGCATGTGGGTTTTACCCATTGCGTGTGAGCTTATGAGTGTTTTTAAGCTACAAGGGAGGACATACTACCTTCCAAAGCTTCAAGAATCCTTAAATGAGGATGAGAACAGTTGCTGGACCTCCTGGTTCCTTGGTTTTGACAAGCACAAGAGAGTGGTGATGGTAGATGGTGCTCTAGAGGTCTCTCTAAGCTTCCTCCAAGATTCCTTTACTTCAACAATGGCTTCCTTGGTGGTATTTCTGCTTTCCAGAGGTTGAAGATGACTCTAGAGGGTGATGATGTCGAGTAGCAGGTGTTGGAAGTTCAAAATGGGGGTTATAGGGTGGTTAAACATGATTACACCTTGGTTTTATAAAGATTTTGCGTGCTGGCTTCGCTGCGTACCGCGGAGAGAGCTCCAAGATTCCTTCCGCGTAGCGCGACGGATTTCGGGATTCAAATTCTCCCGAATCTCGTCGCGTACCGCTATGAGGTTTCTTGAGGTCCATCGCGTACCGCGATGAGTCCACCGGGAGCCCAATAGGCACAATTCAATGTGTTTGATCCGTTCGTCGTTGTTTTCACTTTTATGAACCCTCGTTTGGCCTCGTTTGAACTTTCAAGTTCAATGTTTGAGCGTTTCGTGAGATTTTGAGTGTTGTGTTACACAATGTGCTAGACGTTCACCAAATTTCGTGTGTTTTGACACGTGTGTGAGGTTTTTCGATAATTCCTCGAATTATCTAATCATGTGCCAGTGTTTGTTCCGTCGAGTCACGTGTCACACCAAATTAAACTAATTCTAGTGCCACGTATACATAAATCACTTAAATAAACATTTAAATAAATAAAATCTGACCTGGAATTTGCGGGGTGTCACATGATTGATGCTTGCTTCCATGATTCCAGAACTCCGATAGAGTCTGGAACACATGACGACATATGAAATGATTCAGCATATGTTGGAAATGTTTCAGCAACACAGTCGACATGAAAGCTTTGAAGTGACAAGATCACTCTTAGGTTATCACATGCAAGAAGGTTCTTCGGTTAGTACTCATGTACTAAAGATGAGTTTGTTGGATATGTGATGTCCAATCATCAATAATATCAATGTTACTATCGGGGTACGATCCAAAGAGTTACACCTTGGAAGAGAGCAATGAGTTTATGTCTATAATTTGTTTTAGATATATTCAATTTCATGAATTATATAAAGTGCTGTGTAATTATTATTTATGAAATAATAATAATATTGGAGGAATTAATTATTGTGATAATTAAATTGATAAAGTTTAATTAGTTAAACTTTAGACATTTAATTAAATGTTACTAACTAATTGTTAGTTAGTAATATTGAGAGTAGTAATTAAATGTTTTAATTACTAAAAGAGTTTAATCAAACTAAAAGAGTTTAATTTAATAATATGTGAAATAAAAGGGTGGAATTTATTTTGAATTAGTAAATTCAAGATCTTAAAAAGGTGGATCTAGTTTTGACTATTAAAACTAGATCCAACCTTCCACATTTTTCACCACATTCTCACATAACTCTTTCCCTCTCCCTGTCCCTTTCTCTTGGTCGTACACCCCTCCTCCCTTATCCTCTTAGTTTCGGCCAAACACCACCAAGGAGCCACCACCATAGCTGAACCACCACAAGTGGTTTTGGAGCACGCGGTTGTTGCGGTGAAACACGATAGAGATCGTTGTTCATGATTCAAGTTGTATAGCAAGACTAATATCGAATCCAAGGTGTGTTTTTGGGAGCTCTTAATTGAGGTCCATTCTAAACACCCTATGGTTGTTTTTTTGTTTATTCGTATGTAATTGGATTCCTGGTTTTGGGAATTTTTTTTATGAAACAAAATGTGTAACCTAAACGCTTCTGCTATCATAAAATCTGATTTTATAATTAATATGATTAATTAAAAGTTTAAAATGGTTACTACAATTCCCAACATATGTTACTACTGAAACTTGTTTGAGAGATTGTTTATCTATTGCAAACTTGTGTTATGCATGTCTTAGTTAAGACTTGATCAGTCTTGACTATGTTTTATGTATTACAGTTGTTTTAAAGAATATTATTCTTATTGTATTCATCTTATATGCACACATGACTTATATGCGGTTAGATTCTAATTTTCAATTGTTTAATTGTAATGCATCTTTTATTTTAAAAACATTTCTTTAAACTATATGTTATACTCACCAACTATTCATACAGTTGACCCAAAACTCATTTTTACATATTTAACAGGTTAAGGTGAAGACATGGTAATACATAACATTAGGATTAGTAGACCTAGTTGAATTGTAAAAAAAATGTATAGAAATTCAATTGTATCTGATGTATAATCAATTCATGTAATGTTTGATTGTGATTCTATGAATGTTGTACTTGTTTTGTAATAATGATGCATTAAATATTGAAACGATATAATAGCACCATGAGCTAATGAACAATCAAGCCTGCGCCCCGACGTATTCTGCCGTCTGTCAGGGTGTGGCAAGATGAATACGTAACTAATTTATCTTCGGAAGTCTTTCAAACATCAAATTTTAAATTTCATCTTAAACTGGTGATGCCAAATTCTCGATAGTATTATGACTGGGAGTTGAAATTAATGTCATTCTATTACGTAACTCACGAAGTCTCAAATCACAAGTTGTCATCTTAGATTTGGATGCTTGCGAGCTGAATTACGAAACCCATTTTTATGTGGTATAAGGGAATTGGTAGATTGTATCATTTGACACCCTTTCTATTGATCACAAAAAAAAACATTCATATTAGGAATCAAAACCTCTTTCACACTCACCTTCATGCTCCTACATTAATTCAAGGTACCAAAATGAATACTGTAGAGCTCAATCCAGAGACAAACACTGACAAAATCAATCCGTGATCAGATGAAGACCCAGTTTTGTTTATTTTTGTGTACTTAGTTTTTCGTGTACTTTAGATTTCTAGTACTCGAACCATTTCGTGTACATAGGTTCGAGTACTCCTAAGAGTAGTATAAATAGACGTATTTTGTTTTGCCCTAGGGTTGGATTCCCAAGGCATTGCTCTATAGACGTGTTGAGGCTGTGTTATTGTAAAGTTCACGTTTTATACAAATCTTGCATTCTCCCACTTCTTCTGTTGATTCTAACTTGGATTCCGCACTCGGAGTCATTTGGTGTCGATTGGAGTGATAAAGCTTAAGTCTTGATTGAGATCTAGACCTACAAATACAAACCTAATTGATTGAATTATTGCAGCTAGTGGAATAGAAATCACCATAGGATCTGGCTTAGGGAAAAGTATCATATATTGATATTGTGGTGGGTTTATTATTAGGTTCTCCCTACATATATCCTATATACAATCATTGTCAATAATTAGTATAATACTCTAGTCGGAAATCATATGAAACTAATAAGTAAACTAACTAAAGTAAGAGAGAGGGCATTTTTCACATCCACTTAAGATATACTAGACTCAACAAACACAATTCGTTATAAACATTCAAGTAAAATGATGACCGCACGATGAAATTCTCAACATTTATTTTCAAAGCACTTGCAACTTACCTGATACTCATTCTTACCTATCACCGATTTTGATACTTGTAAAATCATTATTTAGTTCAGTATGTTTGTATGAGACATGAACATTTCAAACATATAAATTTACCCTTGTGGAATAAAGAATATATTCATGAAATTCATGTACAAAACGAAACACTATTGAAAAACAAACTAAATCAAAGTTATGACTATATTCTATGGCAATATCTTGATCTATTCTAGACCACCAGAACATGTCAAATTATAAATTATTTTAATAGTCAAACTACGTGAAGCAATATCTGATCTCGAAACATAACACGTTTCCATCGTCCAGAATAAAAATTGTTAACATAAAATTCGCGTAGTAAACCTCGTCAAGAATTTGAGCACACAACTTATTACATTGTTCTAAACTCCGTTAACTTAAAATCTGACAAACAACGTTTGTTAATCACTATGATACTTACAAGTTTCATTATGTTTTCCATCTCTCAATATGATAGCTATTATGAAAAACACTAGCCTCTATATGGCAAAATACCTTACCTATTTTCAGCTTAAAAAATCACTAATTTGTTACTGATTATGTGACCAATCTGCATTTACAGTTATGAAATGAAGAAAACACAACTATAGATTAATTTACCCAACTTATACAAACTTTAGTGGTCATAGTGGCATATAAGTGATCATTGACCATTTAAGTAAACCAACTCATTTCTTACTGATTTGTGAGAATTTTCCCAAGCAAAAGATAGCTTGTATCTGCGTTGATGAAATCGTAAGATGACATTATGTACCATCTAGCATTATATCTAATCGTGATGCTTGTTTCACTTCTCGCCTTTGGGATTCCATTCAATAATCATTTGGTACTCAAACGGATGGTCAAAACAACGAACAATTCAAACTCTTGAAGATATGTTTAGGGCATGTCCCATTGACTTTTGTGATAATTGATATAATCATCTACTACTAGTCGAGATCTCTATAACAGTAGTTATCATGCAAGTATCAGCATGGCACCTTTCGAAGTTCTATACAGTCATAAGTGTCGATCTCTTATTTCTTGGAATGAGATTGGTGAGACTCAAATCACCGATATCAAACTGATTCACGAAACAATTGATAAGATTAATTTGATTCACAACAACTTGTTTGCTGCTCAAAGTTTCCAAAAGAGTTAAACGGACAAACCTCGTAAGCATTTGGAATTAAAAGCCATTGACATGGTACTCCTTGAAGTTTCGCCTTGGAATAGAGTCATTTGATTTGGGAAGAAACGGAAACTTGATCCTCACTACATTGGTCTTTTTAAGATTCTAGAGAGAATTGGGAAAGTGGCCAACAAGTGTCGCACCCCGGCCTCCCCGGCCAGAACGAAAGGGCACGACTGGACTGATCTTGCAGGATTGCAGTCTCCAGTCACACAGTTGCGAGACCTACATGTATGGTTTCATACGTACATCCAATAACTTGGATAAAACACTTTTTGTAAAATCTGAGTTGCGAAAGTAAAGTTGATAATATCAGAACAGATATAGTTTATAAGTTGTGGAAGCATAAGATTGAAACCGTTTTCTACTCAAAACAGAATAACAGTTTGCGGAGGCGATTAAAAATGTTTAACAATACAAAGCATATCAGATGACAAATATTCTAAAAAGCCTAAAGCACTATAGTAGATGCATGGGACTCCATCCTAGCATCCTGATCCTTGTGTGCGTGCTTTAGTTACCTGAGAAAACATACGAGAAAAGGGTCAACACAAAGGTTGGTGAGAGCATAGGTTTTTCATAAGCAGTAAACATCCAATGTTTAAAGTAAGAGTTGTTATTTACATATCATTACAATGCATTATCAATTGATAGCTAGTCAATACAGTATATTATATGCGGGTTCGTACCGAAGCTGACAGTTGTGCCTCCCGCCATGTCCATCACAAGACAATGGCAAAGTGTTGGTCAATATTGCACCCATTCCGACCTCCAGTCAGGTTGGCCTCCCAGGCGCGATGGGTGGGGCTTGTCAGGCCCAAATAATAATATTCAAGATTACCACGCTAGGCTACGCGCTACTAACGGTCCGTGGAGTATCGCGAGGACTTTTCATTGTGATGTAGTCCACACATATACATATAGTGATAAAGCATGTCCATACGTAAATAAAATGAGTTGTTCAAAAACAATTGTAATGCAGTGTTTTCTCCCCCAAAGGTTAGAAAAGTAAAAGGGGCCGTGAACTCACCTGTCAAAGCAGTTCCGGTGAGTAAGTGTCCGTGTCTGCGAGTGCTAGCAGTCCTGCTAGTAAGCACCTATAACCATATAGTTGTGAGTACGTGTTTTGTGGTGTGTTGTATCCCATACAACTCCAAGTGTCAGTGTGCTCAACCGAGTGTGTGTGTGTTGACTAGTGAGACTCGACGAATCGTTGGTGACGCGTTTGTTGTCTTATGGCCGTCCAAAGTGTCATAAGTGCAAGTAGGACACTTACATGCATCCCATGACCCTAATCGTACATGTTACCATTTTTTGGAAAGTTTTTGTTTTCAGAAAGTGTAGCTATGAAATCCCATTTCATGAAGCTAATACCTTTAATATGTTTATAAAATCATGTTTTAATATTTAAAACGCATCGTTTGCGCATAAATCATCATTTACGTCGATTTGCCCCAATAAAGTTTCCTTATTGGAAAATATACGTTTAAAAACTCGTTATCACAAATCCAAGTTCCCAATATGCTTAGAAATCATTTTTAAACATATTTCAAGAATCAAAATTCATCAAAACACTTTAAAACACAAAAGCCCTCTTTTGATTTTTAAAAGTTTCCATTTATAGCAAGTTTATATGAAATCATGTTTTTGACAAAAATCAAATATCCAAAAGTGTTTCTAAACACTCCAATATGCATTTGACAACATCTAGACATGTCTAACATGTCTAGATCATTACAAATCTATGACTTACAACATAAAAGTTTCCTTTTATGGCAAGTGTATCAAAATATCATCAAATCAATCAATAACTCAACCAAACTCAAATCCAATCAATCCTATACTAAAATCAGTAGATTTAAATCTAATTAACATATCAAATCACCAATAAATTCGTGCACAATAGTCATATGGAGTTGCATGTGGGTTTTTACCCATTGCATGTGCGATTTAACTACAAATTAACATAGAAAACTACCTTAGAAGCTAAGATCCACTAGGATTGAGTAGTAACAGCTTCTAATGATGAAGTTCTAGCTGTTGATGGTGGTTTCTAGCTTTCTAGCTCCTTCTCCAAGCTTCAAGGGCTCCAAAACCACCAATGTTGTGAGAAATGACTTCCAATGGTGTTAACAGAGGTTTGGGATGGATTTGGAAGGGGTTTTGGTCGAGATACAGTGTACAAACTCGAAGAAAATGGAAGAAGTCCGAGTGAAAATGAAAGGGGTTGGTTTAATAAGAAATTTTGATCTGCATGGCCTTCGCGTACCGCGAAGGCGGATCAGAATCTTCTTCGCGTATCGCGATGGAATTTCGGAGTCCAGACTCCCGGTTTGCTTCGCGTACCGCGAAGCCTTTCGCCATAGGGTCTTCGCGTACCGCGATGAGTCAATTCTCATGTTTTTCGATTTTGATGATTCGATTTCGCTCGTACATGATTCCTAACGTTTATCCTAAACATTTAAGGCATGTTTAGCACATAATCATGTAATAACACATAAGTTTGATCACCAACGTTTGAGAGACTTGTGTGTGTGTTTCGATAATTCCTCGAATTATCTTTGGGAGTTTGTGTTCATGTTTTACGAAGTGTTTGTACGCTTGATTAATCCTAATCAACGTGTGATGCACAATTCAATAATTCCCCGAACTATTGTTTTGCGTTAGTGTTTGTGTTTGCCACACTTGGTTTCCAAAACCAATGTGCAATGTATGATTGGGTAGTTCCTCAAACTATTGTTTCGCAGTTGTGTGTGTTTGACTCATCTAATTAAACATAATTAAATGAAATGCAACAAGTATGAATGTGAAATACGTAAAGTGTAAGAGTTTTAATTTACCTGAAATTGTCGGATGTCACAACAAGTTTGACTTGCCACTTGAACTTAGCAACGCCGATCAAACCTTTCACGTGCCAAACTTGAAGAAATGTTTGATTGACGAGAATCTAGACGTACATTTCAAAAATGTTCGTATTTATTCTTCAATGAACATTAGTGAGAGACCTACAGAGATCATGGATCTTCACGTCAAGCAACTCTAGCAAAGCAGAATTCTAATTGTTAAATTCCATTGGGTGTCAAAACATGGTCACAAGTTCACTTGGGAATGCGAAAATCAAATGAAGGTGAAGTATCCTAATATATTCTCTATGGTTTCTTTGTAATTTTGGGACGAAATTCCTAATAGCAAAGGAGACGGTAACATTATGCAAATTTTTTTAATATTTTATTATTGGAAATAAGATTCAAAATCCTTGTTGCGTAAGACTTTTATATAGTCTAACTGATAATAAACACATTCATAAATAATATTAATAATAAACATTAAATATATATGTAATACACAGACACACACATATGTGTGTGTAGAACTTTAAGAAGTTTAAACTTTTAAGAACATTTTATTAGATAAATGTTATAAAGTGATCATAATAAAATTAATATATGTACTTATATTAGTATAAAACTTTACAAGTTAAAGACATAAAGATAAAACTCATTTTCAAATTTTAAAAGATTATTTTAATAATAATAATAATAATAATAATAATAATACTAATAATAATACTAATAATAATAAGTTTTATAAAAGAAAATGTTATAAAAACATAGAACTTTTTTAGAAAAAAAATGTACAAATAAATTTAGAACTTGTTTATGAAATATAAAAATAAGTTAAATAATTAAGTTAATTTTAATTATATAATTCTATAAAATTACAAAATATTTTGATACAATAATAACACATTCATAGATCCATAATATTCTAATTATATTTCTTGTTAGAAAATTTAATAACGCATGCAGATTATAACCATTGAAACCTATTTTACAAGGTCAGGATACAAACAAGTTCTAAACAAATTTGAACCAACCCACTGTCTACACGCGGTTACAGGTAATCAAGAACAAATTTGGAAAGGATACAAACACGTAATCATTTCTACAATCATATCTAATCTAGATTGAATTCGAAGAACCATGGGGTTAGGGGTTTGAAGGATTATAAACTAGAAAGGGGGAAATACTGAGTTGAGATGTTTTGTATAAATTGTTCTACTAACGTACTTACTGATTTCACGTTTAGCACACTAGTAACACGCTTGCTCTTTGAGAATTAGTTCACGGGTTCGAACCATTTTGAAGGCCGGTTTTGACCAGAGATTTTTTATATTTTTATAATTTTTAATATATAATTATTTTTAAAATTTTGTTTTTACAAAAAACTATTATAAATAAAAATTTATAAGTTTGATAAAGAAAATATAATTATTATGATGGAAATAAAATGCTACATATATTAAAGATGTAATAAAATCTTAATATATAAATTATAGAAACAAATATTTTCAATACTTAAATATTTTAACCATTATGATTAAACTTTTTCAACTTATGATATATAAGTATGTAATGTAAATATTTTTCAACAAACTATTTATCTATATATTTTAGATTTATTAACTTTAATGATACATTATTAAGGATTTGATACATATGCAAAAAGTTATAACTTATTGATTTAACTTATTTCACAACATTGAAAAAATTATTTAGATGTTTTTATTTATTTAAGTTCTTTTAAAAATACTAGAACAAATACTAATACGTATTAAAGGATTAAAAAATTACTTTGAAATCCAAAATTATTTTGTATCAAAATAATAGTTAAGAATTATGATTTTTCCACTACTACGTAGATACAATTCTAAAATCAGTATGTAATTGTAATCACTTTAAATTAAATTGATGCATAATCATTAATTTTAGTCAATCGCAAACTTGAACCCTGCGTTACTTTCGGTGGTGCATAAAGAATTACCACAATATATTAGTTTATTCTTGTTTGAGCTTATAGGTTGACATTCCTATATATTGTGTTTGACATACTTTGAGCTTATAACTTGATATTAATTCCAAATACTATCTCGTACATTGAGGTGAGTCTTTATAACCCCTATTTTATTGTTTTTACTATAAGGATGAAACATTTAACTTGTGTTTTATCACTATCATGTGAACATAGTTTAATGCCGTTGTAGTTAGTGAACTTTAGCTAAGAATATGCATTGATCATACCAATTTAGTGATTATAATAGACGTGTTGGACTCACCATCGCACCGTTGTTTGGTTTACCTTTCAGGGAGGCCCGCGGTGATAGTTGTTATTTCAGCATGTTTGGCAATGCTAAACATTGGTCAAACATCATTTATAAACATTAGTTGATATGCTTCACCTGATAGTTCATCTTTTGACTGTCACATCGGCCCCAATGGCGGAATTGCAAGGATGTAACGAGACAAAGTATCTCGAACACATGGTATATAAAGAGATTCTAATCATTCATTACCAAGCTAAATAATGTCCACAAAATAAGATAATATTTATACAAGACTAAAGATTCAAATTCATAAAGCCTAATTTCATCTAGGTATTATAAATAAATTTCCATCTGTATTCAAAAGAGCCTGCTTACTTCTCTGTCAGCAACTTGCTTAACGTCTAATTTCCTGAAATGCATGCTAAGTTGAAAAGTCAACAAAATTGTTGGTGAGTTTGTAGGTTTTACGACTCGATAAAATAGTGAGGTAGGTGTTATCCACAATATAAACACAAGGTCTTGAAGCAATTAACACAAGTCCATAACCATACCTATATGACTTCTTCAAATACCCTGAGTGCAATGTCATATCACGAATACTACTTCTAGGTGGAAATATAACATTCATTTAACATAGCAGTTATGGTTGGTGCGATCAAACCATGAGTTAAATGGTTGTGTAAGAGTCAGGGATTAATACTTCTCGTACAATCAGCCCCTGCCTCTTACACTCATGTCTATGTTGTTGCGTTTGCCCTGCAGCAGAGGGCTAGACCCCCTTTCCCGAAACCGACTCTCAAAACAGCCCTTCAACCTTGGCACGCTGATACCAAATGTTGGTTATCAATCTAAAAATTCACGAACATAGGGAATCGAACAGAAGCAATTTACTCTTAAATCTTGCTTCACACTTTATTCAGTAGCAAACTAGCCTATATAAAAATTTACATAAACAAACGTGGAATCAAAATAAATCAATAAACGACTAATTCTTCCTAAAGAATCGATACACACCACAGACCCTTGACTCAGCAACACCAAACATATAAATTAAACACATGCTAAATTCCTAACGTTCATATCTCAACAAACTTGATTCACCCGTGACCCGTTAACAAAACCAAAACACGTGAACTAACTCGCGAACAACCGATTAACCCAACAGACTTGGGGGCTAGAAGGTGGTAACCGATCCTAGTTTCTTTTTAGTTTAAGATGGAAGGAACTTGTTGGAACTTTGTTTCTTGAAGTCTTCTTGAAAGTGATAGGATGCAATAGTGACTTAATAGCTGTTAGTAGGTTTAAGGAAAGAGGGATATAGGCTTGACTTCTATCATTTTGAGACATATTGGGTACTAGGTTCACCATGTGGTGTTCATGGGACTTGGGGACTTGGGCAGCCGACTAAAGGGATGGGGAAAAGGGGTTGGTTGATGGAATTTTTGTACTACTGGTGTTTAGATATCTTCTTTGTTTGACTAACTCATAATGTGATTGAAGTGTGTGACCTTAGTACCGAAAATAAGGAGAAAGGAGAAGAATTATTTGAGTTTTCGTTGGGGGAAGTGGTTAGTCTTCTTATATATATAGGGAAGTGTTCAAATAATAACCCACTTTTAAAGCGATAACCCAATAACTTTGCCAAAACGAAGCCGAATATTGAGTTTTTGAATAGTATGTTCTTTTATGAGTTTGTGAAAATTCATAACCGTTTAAGAGATATCATCGTTGTAAGTTTTTGATTTACAGCACTGTAATTGTTTTTGTCAAAAACTTACAACGATGATATCTCTTAAACGGTTATGAATTTTCACAAACTCATAAAAGAACATACTGTTCTAACTGTGTTACAATGATATTCAAAAAAAAATTCAATATTCGGCTTCGTTTTGGCAAAGTTATTGGGTTATCGCTTTAAAAGTGGATTATTAGTCGTTCACAATCCTATATATGTGTGTGTGTGTATTGAGTTTATGAATTGTTTGAATTTTGTTTACTCACCTTATTATTTTAAGTTTCCTTTTTAAGTCTTTTTATTATTCTTATGTGAAGGTAAGTGGTAGGTGTTTGTTTACATTAAATATTGAATAGTTGGATAGTTATTCAGTGACAAATGTTACATTGACAATGTACTGAATATTTGAATTGAATGTGATGTCTTGTAATTATTTACAATTTTATATCATGTGCTACGAACAATCTACACTTCATGGCGCCTCGATGATTCCACCATCGGTAGGGGTGTTACATAGGATTTTCTAGATATCCAAAAAAAGGTGTGTCTATTGTGTTAACACCCCTTTTGGGTCTGCAGTCTACAAATATCCTCTTGTTCATCACCACAATATTAATGACAGGGCCCGTCTTTGACAGATCGGGAATCATTTGATCAAAAATCATGGCCAAAAACATAGGATGTTACAAAAAATTTCTCAACCTCTGAAGTTGTATTATGCTTAATCAAGTAATCAAATATAAGTTAACTTATGTTAAACGGGTTGTTTAATAAAATTGCAGCGATAAGGCATTGTATAGGCTTCAAGGTCGTATGAACACCAGAATTCCTAGAAGATAGGAACATCATACAAACGTGAAACAAATAACGCCATTGGCCAAACAAATGTTTTTGTGACAGTTTGGAAAGCAGCAACATCTCCATTATAATCCATACGGCTAAAGAATCGACAAATCACAGTGTTAAATAATGTTGTAGGATCTTCCTCTACATCTCCAAATCTTAAAGTAGGTCGAACATCTTGTATGAAAATATCAAGCAATTGATTGTTGACTCTGGAATGAACCACAGGAGTATCAGAAGTGCAATCAAATGCTGCATGCTCCCAGAAAGTAGTAATGTGCTCCATACAAATCATCCCGTTAGTAGATATAGCATGAGCAATCTTGGAACAACTTAGAAAATGAATGATGTTTGCAAAAGTTGAAGCTTCTTTCATGTCTGGTGATAGACGTGATATGGTTTCAAATACCTAATCTGATTCTCATTCATTTACGTATATATAAAACATTTACAAGTATGATAATTACAATTTACATCCCTATTCTTTTTGTGATTTACTTAATCTACTCTAAATATAGATTATATCTAATACATCCCCTCAGTCTAAGGTGGAGGATCACGAATGCTTAGACTGGATCTGAAATCTTGAAACAGAACGTTAGGTAAGCCTTTGGTGAAGATGTCTGCAAGTTGATATCGAGAGGGAACATGTAGAACGCGTATCTGACCCGTTTGTACTTTGTCATGAACAAAGTGGATGTCAAGTTCAATGTGTTTGGTGCGTTGATGCTGAATAGGATTGCCAGACATGAAAATTGCGCTGACATTATCACAATAAACCATGGATGCACATTTAATGGGGCAGCATAACTTGAGTAGGAGATTTCGAATCCAGCATAGTTCTGCTACTGCATTTTCAACTCCTCGGTATTCTGCTTCGGCACTTGTTCGAGAGATCGTTGTCTGGCGTTTGGATGACCAAGACAGAAGATTGTCACCTAGAAATATGCAGTAACCTGAGGTGGATCTACGAGTTTCAGAACAGCCTGCCCAATCCGCGTCAGCATAGGCAATCAGGGATGAAATAGGGCTGGAACAGAGGTGTAAACACATAAAAATGGTGCCTTTGACGTACCGAAGGATGCATTTGAGAGCATTGAAGTGTGAGGTTCTCGGGGAATGCATGTGCATGCACACCTGCTGAATAGCATAAAAAATGTCTGGACGGGTGAAAGTAAGGTATTGGAGAGCTCCTGCAAGGCTACGAAACTGAATTGCATCACGTAAAAGTTCACCAGCAGTGGCACTTAGTTTCCCTGTAGCGTCCACTGGTGTGTGAACTGGATTACAATCTGACATGTTTGCACGTGTGAGGATTTCCCAGGCGTACTTCTGTTGGGATAAAAACATGCCATGAGTGTCCCGAGATGCCAAGAAAATAACTGAGGGAGCCAAGATCCTTCATGGCAAATTCGGATGACAGTAGGTTAAGAAAGTGTTTCTTCAGGGCTGCGGAAGATGTGGTGAGGATGATGTCATCAACATATAGAAGAAGGGAAGCAGTGTCAGATTTTCGTCTGTAAATGAACAGTGAATGATCACATGAACCATGATGAAATCCCAAAGTTGTGACATAATCAGTGAACCATTGGTACCAAGCCCTGGGTGCTTGTTTCAAGCCATAGAGGGATTTGTGCAAACGACATACATGATAAGGAAATGTGGGATTTCGAAAGCCCATGGGTTGATGCATGAAGACTATTTCCTGTAAGTTCCCATGTAGGAAGGCGTTCTTAACATCAAGTTGACTAATATCCCATCCTCAAAGCAGGACAATGCTTAAAACGGTTTTGATGGTTGCTGGTTTAACCACGAGACTGAATGTTTCATAGCAGTCCACCTGTTGTGACCGGCCATCGCAAACTAATCGGGCTTTGTAACGTTCTAATGAACCATCAGATTTTGTCTTGTGCTTAAAAATCCACATACACGGAATGATATTCATATCCGGTTGATGAGGTACTAGCTCCCATGTATTATTTTCAATAAGGGCATTAAATTCATCTGTCATGGCACGAAGCCAAACGGGTCGGTTTAATGCATCAGTAGGGTTACGGGGAATAGGCTCAATTGTGGTATGGGTGTTAAGGTTGAAGGGGATATTGGATTTGGATGCATTGGACATGCTTCGGGTGACCATGGTACGTCGGGGTGGGGCTGGTGCGGTTGTGGTTTTGGGCCGACGTGTGTAGACCAGGTAAGGTGGGGGTTGGGCCGAAGGCATAGGAGGCTGAAGAGGCAGTGTAGTAGTTGTAGGATTTGAAGGTAATGGAGATGTAGGGGCTGTTGGTGTGGAAGGGGCTGTTTGGGATGTAGCCGATTGACCAGAGACTTGAGACCAAATGGAGGGGTGATTATCGTCAGAATGAAGAAAACCATAGGTGGAGATGGTTGAAGTATTAGAGGAGAATTAAAAGATGGTTTCTTCGAAGACAACATGGCGAGAGATGATGACTTTGCGAGTTTGAAGATCAAAGCATTTGTGGTTAAGAGGGTATCCAAGAAAAACGCAACGAGTAGAAAGATTTTGCAGTTTTTTAAGGAAGATGAGGGAAGTAATGGATAGCAGAGACAACCAAACGTGCGTAAATGGTCATAAGATGGGTGTTTGCGGTATAGAAGAAACGTAGGGGTGTGTGTAGATGCACTTAATGTCCCTAGTTTATTTTTGTATTATTCATCATGTAAAGTTCAAGTTATATTAATGGAAGTTGTCTTTCTATATTGTTCGTAATGTTTAATATTAATTACTTGATTATATGTTTGGTTGATTTGGTTTATTATTAATTGAGTATGAGTATTACTCATTCGGGCGAATGACTCTATCGAATGAAGTCATTCGCCGAATGAGAATAGAGTATGTCTATAGTTAGCGAATGAGTCATTCGCCGAATGACTCATTCGACTGACTTACCTATTCGACATAGTCATGCGCTGAATGAGTTGTTTCGGCCACTCATTCGGCCGAATGTCTACTGCCTATAAATACAAGTTCAAATCATTTCAACCCTAACTTTCTGAGAACCCTCATCCGTCCCAGAGCACTCAAGTGTCAAACCCTTGGAGTTTTGAGAGTTCTCTTGCTGTCCAACTTCGATTCATAGCTCGTGGTGTTCGATTCTTACTCAAACGTCCATCTCGTACCTTCGGATCACCACGGTTGCTATCTGTTTCGATTGGAAAACCCTGGAATAGGATTCCGCACTATTCCGGAGGCTGTAGAGCAGATCTCCCTTGATATCGGAGTGTTTCCGAGATCATACTTGGTCCTACAAAGTGGTATCAGAGCGTTGGCTCTTGATTCTGCTTGATTTCCAATCTAAATCATCAGATCTGTGATTGCTAGTTCGAAATCTACAAACACCCTGATCATTTTGACCAAAAAGTTACTGTTTCATTGCAAATTCGTGGATTTTTGTGGTGTTTTTGTCAAATCGTTTATCCCAATTAGTTCATTATCATCTCATTATGTTCTGTACCAAATTTGGTACTTAGATCTGGTCTAAATTTCAAGTTATCGCGATTTTTGTTGCAAAAACCCTCAGATCGGCCGAATGAGCATGGCGGCCGAATAAGTTTGGCCGAATCAGCCTCATTCGCCGAATAGCTTCATTCGCCAGTTTCATTCGCCGAATAGCTCCTTTCGTTTTACTCATTCGGCGAATAGCTTCATTCTCAGGTCTCATTCGGCGAATAGCATCATTCGACACTTCTTTCGCCGCATAGGTTCATTCGCTCTAACAGTCATACTCAGTCATTCATTCGCTCGAATTATTTTCATTCGGGCCCCGACATTCGCCCCTAGGATCTTCATTCGACCATCATTCTGCAAATGTTTCTAAGTGTTGAATCTTGTAATTTCTGATTAAATGGAAGATTTAGCATTGATGGCGAACCAGAATCATCGTATTCAGACATTGTTATTAACTGAGACCGAGACTGGAAACTCCAACAAGGCTCCCAAGCTGTTATCTTTAGATGATTATCCGCACTGGAAGTATCGGTTTGAAATCCACATCAATGGGGTGGACACCAATTTATGGATGATGATTGAAGGAGGATATCTCAGGCCTCTTAATAAAGATGGAACTCCTATGCTAGTCACACGGATGACTGAGCCTCAGAGAAGCTTTATGATTATGAGAAGAAAGCTTATGTTATTCTGTCTCAATCCATTGCTACTGATATTTTCCATCAATTCAGACAGTTTACATCCTCTAAGTATTTATGGGATGCTTTGCAGCAAAGGTATGAGGGAAATGATGCTTTGAAGAATATCAAGTCTAAGGCATTAAGAAAGGAGTTCAATAGTTTCATGTATGTTGGAAACGAATCTTTGGATGAATTGATTGCTAGATTCTATCATTTTTTGAGTGAGTTGTTCAATCATGAAGTCAAGACTACTACTTAAGAGAAGATCCAGTGTTTGGCAGATGCCTTACCTCCAAAATAGGAATCATTTTTGATGGTACTTAAGCATAATGAGATGATGGCTCACATGGATATAAATGATTTTATTCAGAATTTGAAAGAACAAGAGATAGAGAACAAGTGGAAAGCTAAAAGAGTTGCTCAAGTTCATGATCCTTCCTTGTACTATTCTACTCCCACAGTTGAGAAATCATCTTCACATGCTCCATTGAAGACAACTTTTGTTTCTCAGACATCTGAAGCTCCATCTTCTGCTCAGATTCATTTTAGTCAGTCATCTTCTTCAACCAGCTCTCAAAAGGAACATCATCAACCTGCTGCCAGTCTGAAAACAGAAAATTTTGATAAGGTTACTGTGGAGATTTCTAAGGAACACATGGGCCTTCTATCTACACTTGTCAGCTCATATGATGGTTTAGTAGCTGGTCAGATTGGCAATCCTTATCTGACTAATGATGATTATTCTCAAATAGACCCAGATGATATGGAAAGGATTGATATTATGTGGGCTCTAGCGAGTGTTGTTCGAAGAGCAAAAGAGTTTGTAAAGAGAACTGGAAAAGATATCAATCTCAACAAGGAATCTAAGTTTGGTTTTGATATGGCTTCTGTGACTTGTTACAATTGTGGAGAAAAGGGTCACTTTGCTAGACAATGCAAGCAACCAAAGAAAGCTGGAAACAAGAATCCGCTTCAACATCAGAAGTCCTCTACTTCAAATCCAGAAAGGAGATTAGTTCCCATTGATTCTCCTACTCAGGCTGGATCTTCATCTGCAAGCAAAGCATTGATGGTAGAACAAGATGAAGGGGTGAACTGGGATTTCAGATTCAATGCAGATCAAGGAGAACAAGATAAAGCATGTGTTGCTGAGATTAAAAAGGTTGAAGATTACAGTGAGGAGAGCACTTTGGAGGAAACAAAGATAAATGATACCGAAGCATCAAGTTCAGAGTCTGATAGCATGACTGATTCAAACACTCAAGAATCTGATACTGAAATTGATGACTCTAATACTCAGTTTGCTTTAATGATAAACTCTTCAGCTTCATCAGAGTCAGAGCAGGTATATACTGACTGTTCATCTTCACATTTAGAGTGTTTTAATTGTGTTGACCTTAGAAGTAAGGTCCTTGCTTATCAGACACATAATAGTGATTTGATGAACGATCTTGACTTGTGCATTGAGGCTAACAAAATTTTAAAATCTAATGAAAAAGATTTTCAAGCTAAAATTGATCTTTTAAACTGACAATTGCATGAGGCCGAGATCGCAGTGCTGAATAAGCAAGATGCTATCACTTCTTATCTCAATACCATCAATGAGATCAAGAAGAAGTTAGCCATAGTCGAGTGTGACTATGAGACCTTGGGACAGAAGCTCAAGAGCTATGAGAACTCATCATACATTATTGAGCATATGATCAGTAGGGGTACTGATCAGCAAGGAAAGGGAAAAATTAACCATCAAAACTGTCCTCCACCTATCCTCAACACCTTTGTCCATACACCAAATGACAAAGAGGTTAACGATTTTCAAGTCACTACTCCATTAGTAATTGATCCAACTGGACTAATTACTAATCAGGATTCCTCAAAGTCTGAGGAATCTCGTGTGGATGGAATTGTTGAGGATTGGGTTGTAACAGCCGGCCGTATTGGATATTGTCCGCTCTGCCCCACCGGGCTCACGGATTTGCTTTTGGTTACCCGGGTGAAAACTTCCCAGGCAGGTCACCCATCCCTGGATTGCTGCCACCTGAGCACGCTTAACTGTGGAGTTTTCATGTGCTCCACAGCCAACTAAGCCCAAAACGCGTCCAATAGAGAAGGTCTCCACTTCCTCTTATAAGGAAGTTTCGTTCCCCTTACTCAACCCATGTGGGATTAGCCAGCCGCGCTGGAGTGGAATTCCTCCCCCACTGGGGAATCAGCGTCCCCGCTGATCACATGGATTCGGCCCCTGTCTCTGATACCATCTGTAACAGCCGGCCGTATTGGATATTGTCCGCTCTGCCCCACCGGGCTCACGGATTTGCTTTTGATTACCCGGGTGAAAACTTCCCAGGGAGGTCACCCATCCCTGGATTGCTGCCACCTGAGCACGCTTAACTGTGGAGTTTTCATGTGCTCCACAGCCAACTAAGCCCAAAACGCGTCCAATAGAGAAGGTCTCCACTTCCTCTTATAAGGAAGTTTCGTTCCCCTTACTCAACCCATGTGGGATTAGCCAGCCGCGCTGGAGTGGAATTCACTGTAACATCAGTGCCGGAACCGTTACCGGAACAGTGATCTCTACAATACATGAACAGTAAAACAGGTATGAATCATACACATTTCAGTAATTTTCATATTCATGTCATTTATCATTATCATGGTGAGTTGTCATAGAACAGTTTCAGACACATTTAACAGAAACACAGTTCAGAACAATGGTTCTTGAGTCGGATAATTATCTGGCAACACAGAACTATTATGTGATTATTTGATTAGGATTTATTATGTATAAACGTATGTGAGGCCTTACAGAACAAAACACACGAATATTGTTATGTGAATGCTAAATTGACGGGTTATTCGTATAGGTGACGATCTGTACGAATATATCTGAAAGTTTAACGTTCTGAATGATATTCTATAATTAGAAAACAAGATTGAAAAGTATAGTTATCGTCGTGTTCGTACGAGTGACGATTCGAACGAATACGCGCGACGACTGTACATTTCGATTTGAACAGTTAATTTTGTTTTGAATTTTTAATAAATGAGAATATATTAGTTAATTTATTAGGAATCACAACCTTGAATAATTAATTTATTTCTAGTTTTAATATCGTATCGTTTCGCCGCGAAAACCACGCGAAACCGGCACGTTACGCGAAACCGAACGAGACCGAACGACCGGGTATTTTCCCACAATTAATGTGGGAAATAAATGCCACAACAACCACCCATTTTCACTTTTCTCTCTCTCTCTTTCGTTTTCTCTCTCTCTCTCTAAAACTCTCTCAAGAACACCACTTCTCTCTACGATTGGGAGATCGATTCAAGTCGGATTTAAGCAAGGTTGGTGTCAAGACGATCCTTTCAACACGGAGATCACGGAGGTACAACTTATTGGAGCTTCCATCCACGAAAATTGAGGTAATGTTCAAGTTCAAACTCGGTTTTAGAGGGTTTTCACGAGTTTTATGGGTTTTGCTATTATAATCGAAACTAGCCACTTAAAACACTTAGATGATGATGTCTTACGTGGTTAGGAAGTGTTAGGGATGAATTGCAACAGGTTAGGATTCGAAATAAACGAAGAACTTGGAGTTTATTTGCAGGTTCGTGGGACTAAGGTGCTGATTGGTGATGCAGGTTCGCTAGCCGAACCCTACACGAACTCACCAATGCAACGAACCCTGCAAACTTCTGGGAGCCGAACCCTGTGAAGCCTGCAACGAACCTGTAAGACTGGGTAACGAACCCTGCAATGTTGACTGGCCGAACCCTAGGCCTCACGAACCAGTCTCGACCGAAACTGTTAGCATGTAGCGAACCCTAACAGCATGAACCTAGGGCACACGAACCTTCTAGCCGAACCATGCCAGGCTCTGACTACCGAACCTTAGGATGAATTAAGCTACGAACCTTCGATAGTCGAACTAGTACACGAACCCGTGGATGGCTAGAGATGTAATCGAACCTTATGGAATACCTATCTAGCCGAACCTTATGACTCTAGGACCAGCCGAACCTTAGGTAATTCCTTAGAAAGGTTCGCTGCCCTATACACCCTAATCAACCTAAAAGTTGTTAATCGGAATAATATGGGTCCATAATCAACAAGACTAATGTTGAGAACATAAGAGATGGATAGTTGGTCATTAACCTAAGTTATAACAAGGAAATGGATCCAATAAGTTGCATGCATGGGTTCATGGATTAGAGATTACTATGACAATATAATCCCTAACATACAATAACAACTCAACATGAGTGTTAGGGGGACATAAGATGGTTTAACAATTGGATATCATTGTCTCAAGTTCAAAAGAATTAAAAGTTCAAGTTGGAAATCCAATAGAAATCAAAGAAGTTCAATTGGGCCTAAGTGGGCCCAATGGGGTTTGATTAAGCCCATCATGTAGTAAATGATTTAGTAAACTCAAGTAATGAAATTTTGATAAAATCTCATTTATTTATAACTTATTAGATTTCATTAAATGATCTTGACCTAATATGGATTTAATTGGAAGTTAAATTGTAATGCTTTGGTTTAAATACTTACTTGAATTGATTGAATTGGGATTTTGTTATAAAATAGACGATTTAATTGTCTGGAATTGTTTTAAAAACAAAGGAAACTCTGCCGAAATTTTCTAAAATTTAAAGGTAAGTTAGTAACTAATCATGGGAATTGGGATCATAAGAAGGGTAATTAAGATAGAGTAGATCTTAGATACACTTAGTACTAAGACACTTAGTTGCACACACAACAAGACTCAAGGTCTTAGGCACAACGACTACTACGCGTACTTATTATATTCGAATTCTTATAAAATAACTCAGGAACCGAAGAAACTTAGCTTACATACAGGAGCGCGCATTTTGTGTTAGATCAAATTACATAGCAGCACAGGTGAGTTCATTGCCCCTTTTCTAACATTTTGTTTTAAAACGCGGGGCTGAGAAGCATGCGTAAACTGTTTATTTAAATTGTTTACTTAAATGCTTTTAAATTTATATGTTTTACATATATATAAATGTTATCCTAGACCATGTCTAGGAAGATTTTATGCAGGTTATTAACTGATTCACTTATATATTAAGTGAATAATCAAGTTAAACTAAACTTTTCAATAAGTCAAAACATTTCAAACAAATCAAACTAGACATTTTGACAAAACAAGTGGGTGAATTCAAGGGATCAAAACAAACATTTTGACAAATCAAGTGGGTGAATTCAAGGGATCAAAACAAACATTTTGACAAAACAAGTGGGTGAATTCAAGGGATCAAATCAAGCATTTTGACAAAACAAGTGTGGGACATCAAGACATCAACAAAACAATCTTTGCAAAGACAACATTCAATGTTCTACAAACCAAGTGTTTGTTGAGCAATGAATCAAGTGTACAACCGATGAATGAATCTTGTATTCTATGATCAACACATCAAGTACATCTTGTGACAAAATCAGACGATCATTAAATCATTTTTAAGGGATAGTATGGGAAATATCAGAGATAACATTTGCCAACACATTGAATCCAGAAATCCTATATTTCAAGAAGTCCTAGCTAGACTGATTGACTTGTAGGTCTTATGTTTGATGATATTTACAGAATTCCCTAACTACTAAGTACCTAGATTGACAGACTATTCTACTCGAGTATGACCGCAGGCCCCAATCATTAGGACTTAGATTTTATTAAATGTTTATTTATTTATTTAATTAAGCATTTATTAAACTGTTTCTACAATTTCTGTGGTTGATCACTATTGTGATGAACTTAAGGACTGACGAATCATTGGGTTAAAGGTAGGGGTAAAATGCTTAATTTTCATTAACACCAATGTCCCATGTGGATTAGTATGTGGTGGGACGGCGTCTGGGCGGGGTTGTAGCCTCGACTCAGGAGTATGCCCTATATATAAGCATACCGATCTGGATGATACATGTGATGTTAATGAGATTAAGGTTGTTACCCGTGGGTTAAACAAAGGTTTTGTGAGAACATTTGAGCCATTGTGAACAAGAGTGTGTGATAGGTAAAGATGCTTAATTATCATTAACAACAATGTCCTATGCGGATTAGTATGTGGTGGGACGGCGTCTGGGCGGGGTTGTAGCCTCGACTCAGGGGTATGCCCTATACATAAGCATACCGATCTGGATGATACATGTGATGTTAATGAGGTTGGGGTCTTTACCAAAGAAGTTTTCAAATCATTTTCAAACACTAATCAATATGAACTCACCAACCATGTGTTGACCTTTATTTTTGCATGACTTCTCAGGTGACGAACAGGTCAATTAGGAAGTCATTTCTTTTGGACTAGGACTTCAGATAGAAGACTAGTATTTTGGACCTGCATACTTTTGAAGACATCATGATATAAATTATTTTGTATATCTTGTGTAAATACAAGATAGTCATTTATTGATGTTTTACAATAGATTTACATTGTTAAATTATAAACGTTACTGCTGTAATTTAACTTTGTAATTCTATTTTAATTAGCATTTCTCATTTATATCATGTGCAATGTAAACAATCTGATCACTCCTGATTATCACTCCCGATATCGCGCCCCGGGAACCTTCCGCCCGACGGGGACCCCGATCCTACCCCGCCGGCTCGGGGTGTGACAGATTGGTATCAGAGCCATGGTTATAGAGAAATATAGGTCACTTATTTAAATGGTTTGGCCTAGACTATAACCTAGGGACCCTGCATGTAGAGAACATAGGACTTAAGACTTATTTGCATATTGTCTTCTGTATTCGATCATTGCACTAACCGATGACTTTATTGGTTATGATCAGAATGCCTCCACGAAGACAACCTCCCTTGATACAGCTACCACCACAAGACTTGGCTCCACACTCCTCCACACCGTCTCCAAATGATTCACCACCACCACCTCCTCCACCTCCTCCTCCCCCTCCTCCATTGATTACTCAAGCATCTGGTTCAGGCACAACACCGACTATGGACCCTGCTACTATCGCTCTGGTGACGTTACTGAGTAGCCAGATGACGAATCAGATGAAAGAAGCTATACCGGAGATGTTCCTTCGTCTTCGTAATGAGATCCTCAATACTGGCAACACATTAGGGGAAGCCAGTGGAAACACTGGAGATTCATCTCACTACTCCTACAAGTCCTTCGTAGGATGTAAGCCACCCAGTTTCAGTGGGTCTGAAGGCGCCGTTGGATTAATCCAATGGATTGAGAAGATTGAGGCAACATTGGATCTTTGCAGTTGCCCCGAACACCACAAGGTCCGTTACTCAGCGGGAACATTCAACAAACGGGCTCTGACCTGGTGGAACGGTCAGATCCATGCCCGAGGAAGAGAAGAAGCCATGGCCATGCCATGGGAAGACTTCAAGACACTGCTGCGAACAGAATTCTGTCCCAAGAATGAACTGCAGAAGTTGGAGGTTGAACTATCCAACCATGTGATGAAGGGGGCTGATCACATGGGGTACACTACTCGTTACCACGAGTTAGTTGCTTTGGTACCAGATATGGTACCAACTCTGGAGAAAAGGATAGACCGTTATGTGGGTGGACTTCCCGCCTGCATTCAGGGCATGGTTGTTTCAGCCAACCCTACTACTGTTGAATCTGCAGTGAGACTGTCTGGGAAACTCACTGACCTCATGGTAGCCTCTGGAGTTCTAAAGAAGGAGGCTGAACCCAGTAAGAACAAAGCTGAATCTTCAAAGAAACCCTCCCATCATCAGAAGAAGAAACAGAAGACCATCAAGAACTACGCGGTGGCCACACCTCTGCAACAAATAGCAGCAACACCACAAAACCCCAACCGCAAACCCTACACTGGCACATATCCTCTGTGTGCCAAGTGTCAGTACCACCACACTGCTGACACTCCCTGCAAGCATTGCACGGGATGTGGAAGAAAGGGTCATTGGGTCCAATACTGTAGGATGACACCTAACCAAGCAGTCAACAATGCTGCTTTGGCTCTTCCTCCACCAGCAAATCAGAACAATGGTGGATGCTATAATTGTGGCGAACAAGGCCACTTTGCGAAGAACTGCCCGAAGAAGGCACAACCAGCAGTTCAAGCACCACGTGGACGAGCTTTCGCTATCGGAGCACCAGCTGCACGCCAGGACCCAAATGTGGTAACTGGTACGTTTCTCTTACATGACTTTTATGCATCTGTCTTATTTGATACTGGTGCGGATCAGAGTTTTATCTCTACCGACTTTGCGTGCCAACTAGATTCCATAGAGGAACAGTTAGACTCCCCTTACATTATAGAAGTAGCTAACGGGAAACAGATCACAGTTAGTACAGTTTATAGGAACTGCCCATTGACACTAAATGATTTTACATTTACCATCGATTTGATACCGATGGAGCTGGGTAGTTTTGACATCATTGTTGGAATGGATTGGCTCTCATCTAACCGAGTGGAAGTCATCTGTTCTGAGAAGCTGCTTCGAATTCCATTGCCGAGTGATCGTGTATTGGAAGTTAAAGGGGATCAAGCAAAGCGAAGTGTCAAAATCATTTCTTGCATAAAGGCGCGTAAGTGTCTACAGAAGCGGTGCATAGCATTCCTGGCTCATGTGGTGGAAAAAGAGAAAGACAAGAAGAAGATTCAAGATGTACCAGTAGTGAAAGAATATCCTGAAGTATTCCCCGAAGACCTACCAGGTTTGCCACCTGCGCGACCGGTAGAATTTCGTATTGACTTAATTCCTGGAGCAACTCCTGTTGCCAAATCTCCTTACAGGTTAGCACCTTCAGAGATGCAGGAATTGTCTAATCAGTTACAGGAGCTACTTGACAAGGGTTTCATCAGACCGAGCTACTCACCTTGGGGAGCTCCGGTCTTGTTCGTGAAAAAGAAAGACGGGTCGTTCAGAATGTGCATAGATTACCGTGAACTGAACAAACTAACCATCAAGAATCGGTATCCATTACCGAGGATTGATGATTTGTTTGACCAACTGCAAGGAGCTCAATACTTCTCCAAGATTGACTTGCGGTCCGGATATCATCAGTTGAGAGTTCAAGATGAAGACATACCGAAAACGGCCTTCCGAACAAGGTATGGGCATTATGAATTTATGGTGATGCCCTTCGGATTGACAAATGCACCAGCGGTTTTCATGGATCTCATGAACCGAGTGTGCAAGCCGTACTTGGATCAGTTTGTCATTGTCTTTATCGATGACATACTGATTTATTCCAAGACCAAAACAGAACATGAGCAACACCTTAGAAAGATCTTGGAGCTGTTGAAAGAAGAGAAACTCTATGCCAAATTCTCCAAATGTGAGTTTTGGTTAAGAGAAGTTCAATTTCTGGGTCATGTGGTCAACAGCGAGGGAATTCATGTAGACCCTGCCAAGATTGAAGCGATAAAGAATTGGGACACTCCGAAGACACCGATGGAGATACGGTCTTTTCTGGGATTGGCGGGTTATTATAGAAGGTTTATCTCAAACTTTTCTAAAATAGCTTTGCCTCTCACTAAGCTAACCCAGAAAAGCGAACCGTTTGTCTGGGAGCAGAAACAGGAAGATGCTTTTCAGACATTGAAACAGAAACTATGTGATGCTCCAATTCTATCTCTCCCAGAGGGCTGTGATGACTTTGTTGTGTACTGTGATGCTTCCCATCAGGGACTCGGTTGTGTATTAATGCAACGGGATAAAGTCATAGCCTATGCATCAAGACAGTTAAAGATTCATGAGAAGAATTACACTACTCATGATCTTGAACTGGGAGCAGTAATCTTCGCCTTGAAGATTTGGAGACATTACTTATATGGCACCAAGTGTACCATATTCACTGATCACAAAAGTCTGCAGCATATCTTTGATCAGAAGGAGCTCAACATGCGACAGCGCCGTTGGGTTGAACTTCTGAATGATTATGATTGTGTGATCAAATACCATCCGGGAAAGGCGAACGTTGTAGCTGATGCCTTGAGCCGGAAGGAACGGGTCAAACCCCTACGTGTTAGAGCAATGGGGATAACCGTGCAGACCAGTTTAAGTGACAAGATTTTTCAAGCACAGCAAGAATCACTTGACCGAGATAATCTGAAGAGGGAACTTGATTGCGGAGCAGAGAAACAGTTTGACACAAAGTCCGATGGAATGATCTACTACAAGGAACGTATATGGATCCCTGCGGTAGATGAATTGAGTAAACTTATCTTCGATGAAGCACACAAGACTAAATACTCCGTTCATCCAGGTGCTGATAAGATGTACCAAGACTTGCGTGGATTTTATTGGTGGCCTGGAATGAAGAGGGACATAACCGAATACGTCGGCCAATGTCTAACGTGTGCGAAGGTAAAGGCGGAACACCAAAGACCGTCCGGTCTATTGGAACAGCCTGAGATTCCGCTCTGGAAGTGGGAACAAATAGCTATGGATTTCATTACCAAGCTACCCCGCACCTCCAGCGGTCATGATACAATTTGGGTGATCATTGATCGTCTAACCAAATCTGCTCATTTCTTGCCCATGCGTGAGAACTTCACTATGGATAAACTGGCAAGATTATACATCAACGAGATAGTGGTACGCCACGGTGTGCCATTGTCTATTATTTCTGATCGAGATAGCAGATTTACATCCAGGTTCTGGCAATCATTACAGAAATCTCTAGGGACACAGTTGAACCTGAGTACAGCTTACCACCCACAAACGGATGGCCAAAGCGAACGTACTATTCAAACCCTAGAGGACATGTTGAGAACCTGTGTTTTAGACTTCGGTGGGAATTGGGATTCCCATTTGCCACTGATTGAGTTCTCCTACAATAACAGTTACCACAGCAGTATCGGATGTGCACCATTCGAGGCTCTTTATGGCCGGAAATGTCGATCACCGATTTGTTGGACTGAAATTGGAGACAACCGAATAACGGGGCCAGAACTAATACAAGAAACCACTGACAAGATAGCTCAGATTCAAAGAAGACTACAAGCAACAAGGAGCAGACAAAAGAGCTACGCCGACAAACGGCGCAAGCCGTTGGAATTCCAAGTGGGGGATCGTGTAATGTTGAAAGTATCCCCGTGGAAAGGTGTGGTACGCTTTGGAAAGAAAGGCAAATTAGCACCACGATACGTGGGACCGTTCGAGATCATCGAACGTATAGGTCCTGTAGCCTATCGACTGAGGTTACCAGATGAACTCAGCGGTGTGCATGATGTGTTTCACGTCTCAAACTTAAAGAAATGCCTTGTTGACGAGTCTCTCGTCATTCCAATCGAAGAGATTCAAGTCGATGAACAGTTACATTTCATTGAAGAACCTTTAGAGATTATGGATCGCAAGGTTAAACAACTGAGGCGAAGCCGTATTCCTATTGTAAAGGTTCGATGGAATTCAAGACGCGGGCCCGAGTTCACTTGGGAACGTGAAGATCACATGAAGTTAAAGTATCCCCAACTGTTTGAAGAGGAAGCTGTACCTGATAACAACTCTTAAATTTCGGGACGAAATTTCTCTAACAAGAGGAGACTGTAACATCAGTGCCGGAACCGTTACCGGAACAGTGATCTCTACAGTACATGAACAGTAAAACAGGTATGAATCATACACATTTCAGTAATTTTCATATTCATGTCATTTATCATTATCATGGTGAGTTGTCATAGAACAGTTTCAGACACATTTAACAGAAACACAGTTCAGAACAATGGTTCTTGAGTCGGATAATTATCTGGCAACACAGAACTATTATGTGATTATTTGATTAGGATTTATTATGTATAAACGTATGTGAGGCCTTACAGAACAAAACACACGAATATTGTTATGTGAATGCTAAATTGACGGGTTATTCGTATAGGTGACGATCTGTACGAATATATCTGAAAGTTTAACGTTCTGAATGATATTCTATAATTAGAAAACAAGATTGAAAAGTATAGTTATCGTCGTGTTCGTACGAGTGACGATTCGAACGAATACGCGCGACGACTGTACATTTCGATTTGAACAGTTAATTTTGTTTTGAATTTTTAATAAATGAGAAGATATTAGTTAATTTATTAGGAATCACAACCTTGAATAATTAATTTATTTCTAGTTTTAATATCGTATCGTTTCGCCGCGAAAACCACGCGAAACCGGCACGTTACGCGAAACCTAACGAGACCGAACGACCGGGTATTTTCCCACAATTAATGTGGGAAATAAATGCCACAACAACCACCCATTTTCACTTTTCTCTCTCTCTCTTTCGTTTTCTCTCTCTCTCTCTAAAACTCTCTCAAGAACACCACTTCTCTCTACGATTGGGAGATCGATTCAAGTCGGATTTAAGCAAGGTTGGTGTCAAGACGATCCTTTCAACACGGAGATCACGGAGGTACAACTTATTGGAGCTTCCATCCACGAAAATTGAGGTAATGTTCAAGTTCAAACTCGGTTTTAGAGGGTTTTCACGAGTTTTATGGGTTTTGCTATTATAATCGAAACTAGCCACTTAAAACACTTAGATGATGATGTCTTACGTGGTTAGGAAGTGTTAGGGATGAATTGCAACAGGTTAGGATTCGAAATAAACGAAGAACTTGGAGTTTATTTGCAGGTTCGTGGGACTAAGGTGCTGATTGGTGATGCAGGTTCGCTAGCCGAACCCTACACGAACTCACCAATGCAACGAACCCTGCAAACTTCTGGGAGCCGAACCCTGTGAAGCCTGCAACGAACCTGTAAGACTGGGTAACGAACCCTGCAATGTTGACTGGCCGAACCCTAGGCCTCACGAACCAGTCTCGACCGAAACTGTTAGCATGTAGCGAACCCTAACAGCATGAACCTAGGGCACACGAACCTTCTAGCCGAACCATGCCAGGCTCTGACTACCGAACCTTAGGATGAATTAAGCTACGAACCTTCGATAGTCGAACTAGTACACGAACCCGTGGATGGCTAGAGATGTAATCGAACCTTATGGAATACCTATCTAGCCGAACCTTATGACTCTAGGACCAGCCGAACCTTAGGTAATTCCTTAGAAAGGTTCGCTGCCCTATACACCCTAATCAACCTAAAAGTTGTTAATCGGAATAATATGGGTCCATAATCAACAAGACTAATGTTGAGAACATAAGAGATGGATAGTTGGTCATTAACCTAAGTTATAACAAGGAAATGGATCCAATAAGTTGCATGCATGGGTTCATGGATTAGAGATTACTATGACAATATAATCCCTAACATACAATAACAACTCAACATGAGTGTTAGGGGGACATAAGATGGTTTAACAATTGGATATCATTGTCTCAAGTTCAAAAGAATTAAAAGTTCAAGTTGGAAATCCAATAGAAATCAAAGAAGTTCAATTGGGCCTAAGTGGGCCCAATGGGGTTTGATTAAGCCCATCATGTAGTAAATGATTTAGTAAACTCAAGTAATGAAATTTTGATAAAATCTCATTTATTTATAACTTATTAGATTTCATTAAATGATCTTGACCTAATATGGATTTAATTGGAAGTTAAATTGTAATGCTTTGGTTTAAATACTTACTTGAATTGATTGAATTGGGATTTTGTTATAAAATAGACGATTTAATTGTCTGGAATTGTTTTAAAAACAAAGGAAACTCTGCCGAAATTTTCTAAAATTTAAAGGTAAGTTAGTAACTAATCATGGGAATTGGGATCATAAGAAGGGTAATTAAGATAGAGTAGATCTTAGATACACTTAGTACTAAGACACTTAGTTGCACACACAACAAGACTCAAGGTCTTAGGCACAACGACTACTACGCGTACTTATTATATTCGAATTCTTATAAAATAACTCAGGAACCGAAGAAACTTAGCTTACATACAGGAGCGCGCATTTTGTGTTAGATCAAATTACATAGCAGCACAGGTGAGTTCATTGCCCCTTTTCTAACATTTTGTTTTAAAACGCGGGGCTGAGAAGCATGCGTAAACTGTTTATTTAAATTGTTTACTTAAATGCTTTTAAATTTATATGTTTTACATATATATAAATGTTATCCTAGACCATGTCTAGGAAGATTTTATGCAGGTTATTAACTGATTCACTTATATATTAAGTGAATAATCAAGTTAAACTAAACTTTTCAATAAGTCAAAACATTTCAAACAAATCAAACTAGACATTTTGACAAAACAAGTGGGTGAATTCAAGGGATCAAAACAAACATTTTGACAAATCAAGTGGGTGAATTCAAGGGATCAAAACAAACATTTTGACAAAACAAGTGGGTGAATTCAAGGGATCAAATCAAGCATTTTGACAAAACAAGTGTGGGACATCAAGACATCAACAAAACAATCTTTGCAAAGACAACATTCAATGTTCTACAAACCAAGTGTTTGTTGAACAATGAATCAAGTGTACAACCGATCAATGAATCTTGTATTCTATGATCAACACATCAAGTACATCTTGTGACAAAATCAGACGATCATTAAATCATTTTTAAGGGATAGTATGGGAAATATCAGAGATAACATTTGCCAACACATTGAATCCAGAAATCCTATATTTCAAGAAGTCCTAGCTAGACTGATTGACTTGTAGGTCTTATGTTTGATGATATTTACAGAATTCCCTAACTACTAAGTACCTAGATTGACAGACTAGTCTACTCGAGTATGACCGCAGGCCCCAATCATTAGGACTTAGATTTTATTAAATGTTTATTTATTTATTTAATTAAGCATTTATTAAACTGTTTCTACAATTTCTGTGGTTGATCACTATTGTGATGAACTTAAGGAATCAACATAGATTCCAAATTGTGGTATTTACAGGAACAAAGGACTGACGAATCATTGGGTTAAAGGTAGGGGTAAAATGCTTAATTTTCATTAACACCAATGTCCCATGTGGATTAGTATGTGGTGGGACGGCGTCTGGGCGGGGTTGTAGCCTCGACTCAGGGGTATGCCCTATATATAAGCATACCGATCTGGATGATACATGTGATGTTAATGAGATTAAGGTTGTTACCCGTGGGTTAAACAAAGGTTTTGTGAGAACATTTGAGCCATTGTGAACAAGAGTGTGTTATAGGTAAAGATGCTTAATTATCATTAACAACAATGTCCTATGCGGATTAGTATGTGGTGGGACGGCGTCTGGGCGGGGTTGTAGCCTCGACTCAGGGGTATGCCCTATACATAAGCATACCGATCTGGATGATACATGTGATGTTAATGAGGTTGGGGTCTTTACCAAAGAAGTTTTCAAATCATTTTCAAACACTAATCAATATGAACTCACCAACCATGTGTTGACCTTTATTTTTGCATGACTTCTCAGGTGACGAACAGGTCAATTAGGAAGTCATTTCTTTTGGACTAGGACTTCAGATAGAAGACTAGTATTTTGGACCTGCATACTTTTGAAGACATCATGATATAAATTATTTTGTATATCTTGTGTAAATACAAGATAGTCATTTATTGATGTTTTACAATAGATTTACATTGTTAAATTATAAACGTTACTGCTGTAATTTAACTTTGTAATTCTATTTTAATTAGCATTTCTCATTTATATCATGTGCAATGTAAACAATCTGATCACTCCTGATTATCACTCCCGATATCGCGCCCCGGGAACCTTCCGCCCGACGGGGACCCCGATCCTACCCCGCCGGCTCGGGGTGTGACATGGGTCTCAGATTCTGAGGATGAATCAGATGATTCATCTAAGTATGTCACTGCTCAGAATCAAACCACCGCTGTCCTGAAAGGTGACCCAATCTCAAATTCAAAGATTTACAAAGAATTGCGCTTTGTAAAAGCTTCTCAAGAGTCTGAAGCAAAATGTATCACCAAGTCTGCATTTATTGGAAAAAAAGGGACAAAAGGTTTGGGTTTTAATCAAGACAAGCTGAAAACAAATGTTTTTAAATCACACAAAAAGTCTTTCTCTGATTTAAAGCATTTTCATGAAAAGAGTGAAAAAGTTTGTTTTGAGTGTGGTGCACTTGGGCACATTGTTAGATTTTTCCCTCAATTGATCAGGCCAAAGGTTGTACCATTCAGAAAACTGAATCCAATTAATTCTAAACCTGTAAAATCTGTAGCCAAGCTTATTCAACCAAAACCCAAACAACCAAATCAGGTTAAACCATTAGACAAGGGTAAAAGGAAATTGGAGAACTTGGATGTTCCAAGTGTGATTAAAGTTAATCAATCAAAACCATCATCCATTTATCTGAAAAATTCTTTTGATAAAAATGCAATCTGGAAAGTTAAATCTTCTGAGAGTTCAGTTCCACCCATCTCAGACAAGTCTATTCCAGACGGTAAATGGATTGATGTATGGATCCAAGACTCACTGGGTCAACCCAAGACTGTAAAGGCTTGGGTTCCCAAAGTGAACTGATTGTTTCTTGTTTGTGCAGGTTGCCCCAAAAGCTGGCTTTAACAGCAATTGGATCGTTGATAGTGGGGCTTCCAGGCATATGACTGGTGATATCTCTTTACTCACCAATGTGAATGCAGTTCGTGGTGGATACGTAGCTTTTTCCGGTGACAAAGGCGGGTTTATCACGGGAGAGGGAATTCTGACTAATGGGCAAGTTTCTTTTGACAAAGTCAGATATGTCAAGCAGTTGGAAAACAATCTTCTTTCAGTATCACAAATTTGTGACAAGGAGTACAAAGTTCAATTTGATGATTCCAACTGCTACATTCTTAAGCAAGGTGTGAAGATTCCTGAAGACTAGATTTTGATGTCAGCACCCAGAAAGCAAGATTTGTATGTTCTCAATATGGCCATAGCTTCAACAACATCCTCCATAGCTTCATGTTTTATGACAAAGGCAACTGAAAAAGATTCAATCCTTTGGCATAAGAGGATGGGTCATTTGAGTCTATGCAAGATGAATCACTTGGTACACAATCATCTGGTTGAGGGAGTTAGTCTGAAGAATTTCAAGCTGTCTGATATCTGTGTATCCTGCAAGAAAGGGAAGCAAACGAAGCAGTCTCACAAACTGAAAAAGTTTCATTCAATCAATGTTCCTCTGGAGCTTCTTCATATGGATTTGTTTGGTCCTGTGAATCGTAAGAGTATAGCTGGAGATCAATATTGTCTTGTCATCACTGATGAATATTCCCGATATTCTTGGGTTTTCTTTCTAAAGGAGAAATCTGAAACGTTTGATTGCATTCAATTGTTGGTTACCAAACTTGAATCACTTTATAAGCTCAAGATTCGTCAGCTTCGAACAGATAATGGAACAGAGTTTAAAAATCATAACATGGAGACTTTTTGTAATGCACGGGATATTATACAACAATTCAGTGCTCCATATGTTCCTCAAATGAACGGTGTTGCTGAACGGAAAATTAGGACATTGATTGAGGCTGCTAGGACCATGCTTGCTGATTCATCTCTGCTGGTTCAGTTCTAGAATGAAGCTGTAGCAAATGCTTGCTATACACTGAACCGGGTTCTCATTGTGAAAAGACATGGGAAGACTTTTTTTGAACTGCTCCATAACAGAAAACCAAATCTTAAGTATCTTGAACCATTTGGTGCTCCGTGCACGATACTTAAGAAACACGAGCAGGGCAAGTTCAATAAAAAGGTGGAAGAAGGGTATTTTCTTGGGTACAGCACTCCAAATAAAAGAGTCTACAACACATCAACTCATAATGTGGAGGAGTGGTACCATGTTGATGTTCAGAAATACTCTATGCCTCCACCTGGAAAAGGCCCAGACTAGATGTTTGATTATTCTGGTCTTTTTGATTCTTTCAATCTTCCTCCCATGTATTCAGATGAAGATGTTGCAGTTCAGATGTTGTATGATGCACAGAATGCACATGATGAACCTATGCAACCTTCCTCTGCTTCTATTCCATCAACACAAATAAATGATGACAGCTCAGACACAGATGACAATCATTTTCAGCCTGCTGCTCCTGAACCAGCGGTTGACAATCTTGTACCGGATCTTGAGGATTTGAATCTAAACAACCTAGATCCTCAGGTTGAGGTTCCAGCTCATCCTGTTGGAAGAATTAATCGCATTCATCCTCAAGAAAACATCATTGGAAGTCCTTTGGATGGGGTTAAGACAAGAAATCAGCTTTCTTCAGGAGATCTTGCTGACATCCTTGACTTTGCAGATGTAAGATTTTGTGCTCATTCCTGCTTTATCTCGCAAGTTGAGCCACGTACTATCACTGAAGCTTTAAAAGAAGAATCATGGGTTGATGCCATACAGGAAGAACTCTTACAATTCAAAAAGTTAGGTGTTTGGCAATTGGTTGATAGACCAAAAGGTGCAAAAGTAATTGGCACTCGATGAGTTCTTCGGTGTAAGAAAGATGATCATGGGATCATTGTGAGAAACAAGGCACGTCTGGTTGTTCAGGGATTCAGACAGATAGAAGGATTGGATTACAATGAAGTGTTTGCACCATTTGCTCGTCTTGAAGCAATTAGTATTTTCTTGGCATATGCATCCTTCAAGAAGTTTAAAGTTTATCAAATGGATGTCAAGAGTGCATTTCTTCATGGTGTGATTAGTGAGACAATGTATGTCAGTCAACCTCCCGGGTTTGAGGATCCACTACATCGAGACCAAGTCTACAAGCTAGACAAGGCCTTATATGGATTGCATCAAGCTTCGTGAGCATGGTATGAAACACTATCTACTCACCTTCTGAACAACGGATTTAGAAGAGGTGTCATCGACTGCACACTGTTCATTCGAGAAAAGGATAGTGATTTACTCTTGGTGCAAGTCTATGTGGACGACATCATCTTTGGTTCCACAAATGATAGTCTGTGCAAGGATTTTGAGAAAGTTATGTAAGAGAAATTTGAAATGAGCTCAATGGGAGAGATGAAATTCTTCTTAGGATTACAGGTGGATCAGTCTGAGGCAGGGATCTTCATTCATCAAACCAAATACGTTGGTGACATTCTGAGCCGGTTCAGTATGTCTGATGCAAAACCTGCTGGTACCCCACTGGCGATTAATCACGGGATTACTCCAGATGAAAAGAGGGGGTTAATTGATGCCACTCTGTATCGAGGAATGATCGGGTCCCTTATGTATCTCACTGCTTCTCGGCCAGACATCATGTTTGCTACATGCTTGTGTGCACGTTATCAGTCAAAACCAAGAGTATCTCATCTCATTGTTGTCAAGAGGATTATGCGTTATCTAAAGGGTACACCGGATCTTGGTTTATGGTACCCTAATGATGATAACTTTGAGCTCACTGCATATAGTGACTCAGATTATGGTGGATGCAAGAGAGATTTCAAATCAACATCTGCAGGATGTCAGTTCTTTGGAAACCGCTTAGTTACCTGGCAGTGCAAGAAGCAGACGTCGGTGTCTACTTCAACCTGTGAAGCTGAATACATTGCTGCTGCTAGTTGTTGTTCTCAAATCATCAGGATACAACAGCAACCCAGGGACTATGGGTTACATTTTTCTAACACTCCTATAGCTGTCACTAAGAATCCTGTTCAGCACTCCAAAACAAAACACATCGATATTAAATATCACTTCATACGTGATTGTTTTGAAAAGAAATTAATCGATGTTGTTAAAATTCACACCGATCACCAGAAAGCCGATCTTTTTACAAAAGCTTTTGATAAACCAAGATTTCTATATCTGTTATCGGCTAATGGTGTTTTTCAAAAGGATGAAGTCCTATCTTCATCTGAATCTAACAAATGATCATCAATTTTCTTAGGTAGTCTTCGTTTTGTTTATTTATTTATCGCATTTAAGTTTTCTTGTATAGTTTCTTTTCTTCATCAGAAACTCAAAAAGATTTTCTGTTTTAGGTTTTTAGGGGGGGATATTTGCTAATTGAAAAACCAAAAACATTTGAAAAATTGAAAAACCAAAAACATTTGAAAAATTGAAAAACCAAAAACATTTGAAAAATTGAAAAACCAAAAACATTTGAAAAATTAAAAAATACAAAAACAGTTAAAAAATTAAAAATTGAGATGGTCTTTCTTTGTAAAGTAATACATTAATCTTTCATGTCATAGAAGTAGAGGTGAATGTGTAAGCTGAAAACACAAGAGAATTATGATGTGATGTATTGATAGGCCAACTCTACAAAATGAATAAACAATTTGTGATAACTTAGAAAGTCTGATTTGTGGGATCTGTTTAATAAAACCACTTAAGTGAGAAATAGTTTTTGACTCAAATCAAGCATGCACCGGTCATCATGGAATCAAATTAGGTTTCAAACAAAGAAAAACAAAAACAAGCTGGTATTAAGCTTGAAGAAAAACAAAAACAAGCTGGTATTAAGCTTGAAGAAAAACAAAAACAAGCTGGTATTAAGCTTGAAGAAAAATAAAAGCAAGCTGGTATTAAGCTTGAGAAATACATAAACAAATTAAGTTCGATTCCATATATGTGCCATATTGCTGGTTGGATCCACGTACTGATTCACTGTCTTGGATCCAGAAGAGGAGGATTTGATGACATGCGAGAGACCATACAGTGTGCCTTTGTTGCATTGGTGCTGAACAGACCATTCAACTTCTCTGAGATGGTTTTCACTCACATGAAGGAGAATGTGACACTGATGGGAGACAAGAAGTTCCTGATGTATCCTAGGTTTCTGCAGCAATTGATCGATGCTGAGTTACCTGATCTGCCAAAGATTAATGCTAATGTTATCAAACTGGAACATATGAATGACCTCACCCTCAACAGGGTGATGTCATACAGAGTCAAGGAGAGGAAGCCATCATCTCGATCTTTATTTGGTCATCTCTCTAGGCCATATTACATAGCTCCTGTTGGTCGGAGATGGAGACATGACGATTCTGACTCAGATGTGGAGGATATTATTGTACCTGATGATGGTGGAGATGATGATGATGATGCTGGTGGTGCAGGTGAAGGTGTTAGTGCTGCTGGTGGTGATGTTGATAGTTATGTGAGCACGGTTGGTGTGAGTGTTGTTGATGATGTTATTGTCACTACTTCTGCTGGTGTTAGTATTGTGGATATTGGGATATCAGGAGTTAGTGTAGCTGGTGTCGATATCGGTGCTGAAGTTAGTGCCTCAGTAGCTGCAGATGAAGAGGTTGACATTGATTCATTGATGGATTTGGATTTCTTGATGATTACAACCTCCACAGTGTCTGTTCCTTTTGATGCTTCAGTCACCACAGAATCTGCTGATAAAGATGAATCAGAGGAGTCAAGTGATGATGATGATGAAGCAGGTGATGGTGATGGAGATAGTTCTGATTCTGAAGAGACTCAAGATGATGAATTTGAGAATGTTATGGTAGGGGGAAGGATGATAAGGAGAAAGAGGAAGAGGAGTGAAAGGGATATGGAAGAGATTACTGATCCATCTTTTATCCCAGAGTTTGACTTATCTCCTCCACCTCGGTCCTCTACTCCTGTTACTGTAGCTGTGTCTGCTGCAGCTTCACTGACTAGGTCAAGGGCAACTCATGTTCGTGTGCTACTACTGCCCCTCTGACCACCTCTGTGTCTCAAGCCCCCATCTTTACTGCTGCATCTGCAGGGCCCTTCATCTCACGAGCCAATGTGTCTATACCTACTGTTTCAGTTGTTGATCAGTTGAGCACACTGAACAGTATGGTACTCAGATTGATGGAGAGGAGTCTAGAGCAGGAGAAGAAGAACAAGGAGCAGGAACTAGTAATTGCCCAGCTCACCAAGCGGGTGGAAGAGCAGGATACTCTGCTTCTTCAAGCTGCTGATCAGAGAGCTGATCTAAGGGCTCGTTCTGCTCAATAACAGAAGCAGTTATTGAAGTATATTGATGAGCATCATCAGTTGGCATTAACTGTCACTGATTTCAGTGATCGGATACTTTTCTTGGAGACTGAGAATGCTAGACTAGCAGATCAGATTGACAGTCTAAAGGATAGTACTCCCAAGATTGAAGGCTCTGCTGCTCTTTTCGATGAATCAGACAAGAAAGAAGATGAAGAAGAAGAAGAAGAGTCTGAGGAGGAAAAGGTAGACTATGAGGAGTCTGAGAAAGATGATGAATCTGATGATGATGACATGGACGGATATGGAAGTGGGTCTTCTGGTTCATCTAGTACTGATGATGATGATAACGATGATGATCAAGCCCCTCCCTCATCTGAGATCCGGTCCAAGAAGGCTAATGACAAGAAGAAACAGGATCCTCCTCCTTCGTCTCCCTCAAAGACTGCTGAACCTGAAGCAACTGAGGAAGTAGAAGCTGTGCCTGTGAGACGTCAGCTGGACGAGACTCTCACTATGATTCTTGACGCTCAAGGCATTATACAGCACTCAGTCAGCTACGACAAGGAGGAGGGAGAGATCATTCACTGCCTATCTAAGGAACAAATAGCTGAGCTATTCAGGTTAAATCCTGATGAGGTTATCATTGAAGATACCTCTGTTCCTGTTTTTGATGAGCCAACTCCAGAACCTTTTGATAACATTGATGAGGTTATTCTGGAGGACATTACTGAGGAGGACTATCCAAAGTATACATCGGCTGAGGATGAGCTGCCTACATTTACTGACCAGTTTGATCAAGCTACAGAAGATCTTCTGGTCTGATACTTAGAAGAACAGGTTGAAGTCAGCAAATCTGAAGCCGATGATCAAAAGAGAAGGAAAGAAGAATGGGAGTCCTATTGGGAGGTCCTGAAGAAACAAAGTACTGAGAAGATGCCAGCTACTCACAAGAAGGTTTACAGAACCAAAGGCTATAAGGCTGGAGATCAAATTCTGAGCTGGGCATACTTTCACGATCTTGGATGCTATGCAGTGAAAAGAGAAAGAGGCATAGATTACTTCAGGCATCCCCATGACTTTAAGATGTTGCCAGGCTTTGAAGTCAACCAATTAGCACGTGTAAAGATGCTATACAGTGAAGATTCGGGGATGTCTGCTTGGTTCTCCTGACAAATCCAGTATGAGTACAGAAAGCGGTGGGTGAACTTCCAACCTTATCAGCCTGAACGTTACTATCTACCAGAGATTGATGGAGACACCCGGAAACATAAAGTTATCCTGAAGTGGCTTCCTCCTAAAGTCTTGAAGAAGATTCCTTTACGGAAGATGCGTCAAGATTTTATGGAAGGCTTCCGATGGTGGTATTATGACAGGCATACTGGAGAAGCAGTGATTGTACTTTGCAAAGACAAGAAATGGGAGACAATGAGGATTTTTGAGCCGATGTGGTTGACAAACCTGTCCCACAAAGATGTCCTAGCTCTCTATCGTCATCAGATTTTCTTTGACGTACAGGACATGGTACAGGCTTTACAATTTATGAGGGTGATCCGTCCCTGCAGTATTTTCAAGATTCATGCTGGAGCTGACTAGAAAGCCATTTTTGACAAGTACTTCAAGAAAGACACTTCCAAAAGCTGAACTAGGTCCAAGGGGGAGTTTGTAGATGCACTTAATGTCCCTAGTTCAATTTTGTATTATTCATCATGTAAAGTTCAAGTTATATTAATGGAAGTTGTCTTTCTATATTGTTCGTAATGTTTAATATTAATTACTTGATTATATGTTTGGTTGATTTGGTTTATTATTAATTGAGTATGAGTATTACTCATTCGGGCGAATGAATCTATCGAATGAAGTCATTCGTCGAATGAGAATAGAGTATGTCTATAGTCAACGAATGAGTCATTCGCCGAACGACTCATTCGACTGACTTACCTATTCGACATAGTCATTCGCCGAATGTCTACTGCCTATAAATACAAGTTCAAATCATTTCAACCCTAACTTTCTGAGAACCCTCATTTGTCCCAGAGCACTCAAGTGTCAAACCCTTGGAGTTTTGAGAGTTCTCTTGCTGTCCAACTTCGATTCATAGCTCGTGGTGTTCGATTCTTACTCAAACGTCCATCTCGTACCTTCGGATCACCACGGTCGCTGTCGGTTTCGATTGGAAAACCCTGGAATAGGATTCCGCACTATTCCGGAGGCTGTAGAGCATATCTCCCTTGATATCGGAGTGTTTCCGAGATCATACTTGGTCCTACAATGTGATTGTTTTTGGTTTTGGAGGGAAGAATGTTTAGAATGTAGGTGGCCATTTGTAGGGCATGATGCCAAAAGGTGGCTGGTAGGGAAGCATGGTTTAAAAGGGTGCGAATGATGTTATTTATGGACCTAATTTTACGCTCGGCCTTACCATTTTGAGAGGATGTGTGAGGGCAAGAGAAGCGAAATGTCATGACATGTTTGGTGCAAAAATCATGAAAAGATTTATTATTGGATTCGGTGCCATTATCACATTGAAAGGATTTAATTTCTCGTTCAAATTGAGTAACTAAAAATGTGTGAAATTTGAGAAAAATAGAATAAACAGCTGATTTATTTGCAATAGAAAATGTCCATAAATAATTGGTAAAATCATCAAGAAATGATATATAGTATCTGTGACCCCCTAAACTAGGTACCGGGGAGGTCCATACATCATTGTGGACAATATCAAAAAGTAAGCAAGAGGTAGAAACAAAATCATAGAAAGGTAACTTAATATGTTTTCCAAACACACACGATTGACATAGTTGTTTACTAGAAACATTATGAAAAGAAATAACATGCTGTTTATTTAAAAAATGAAGTAAATCAGTGCCAGGATGGCCTAAACGATGGTGCCATAAATCTTGAGACAAAACTGCAAAAGTGGAGGGAATGGAGACTTTAGTAGCTGGAGATGAAAGAGGATAGAGATTGCCAGTGCTGTCACATCGGAGGATAGGAATCCGCGTCTGGTATTCCTTCACAAGAAAACCATAAGGGTCAAACTTAATAGAAATGTGATTGTCGGTGGTCAACCAACGAACTGAAAGCAAGTTTTTAATGAGTTTGGGGGCGATAAGAATGTTGTTTAACTGTAAAGGTGGGTAAGGTGGTTTAAGAGTTGTGAAACTCGTACCATGGACCGGTATTTGATAACAGTTGCCAACGACAATCGAATTTTGTTTGCCATTATTGAAATAAGGTGAAAGATTACCTGTCGAATGAGACATGTGGTTGGTAGCTCCGGTGTCTAGATACCAATTTTGATCAGGATTTAAAGTCATCGTGTGTAGGGCCTGTTCAATATTGGTTGGAGTAAATGAAGCTTCACTACAGGCATAGAATTGAGAAGGTGCATGACCAAGGATTCCAGCAGTAGAGCCACGGGGTGGAGGTCCCCGTTGGGAATGAGTGGGGACTGTGGGGTAAGGTACTGGAGGGGTGTTCCAGGGCTGTTGTGAGGTCCACCAGGCTGGTATTGAGGCTGCCAAGGGAAAAAATGAGGCAGATGGCCTTGAAAAGTCGGTGGGCCATGTGTGTTGCTTGGGTGACGTCTGCCTCGATCACGGCCTCAACTCCCACGACTGCGGCCCCGACCACGAGTGGAGTCAGGAATGGGAGAATGAGGGTTGTAGGGTGGGGGTTGTGAGTAAGTAGGGGGAATAGATGAGGCTGGTGTGGTTTGGGTGGTGGCGCTATGCAAGGCAGTGTCCGGTTGGGTGTTTTGAGCCTGCCTTGTTTCTTCCAAGATCAACCATGAGCGGGCTACGTAGAAGTCAGGTAAAGGGGAGGTTTGTTGCAGCATCATACCAACCGCATCCAGTTTGCTACCGGTAAGACCACTGATAAGTTGAAGAACTAGTTGTTGGTCGCTGACAGGTGCATCCACATTTGCTAATTGATCAGAGAGGAACTTTGAGTGTTGGCAATAAGCAGAAGCTGAAGAGAACGAGTCAAGCTTGATGTTGGAGAACTGTGTTTGAAGATGAAGAGCCCGAGTACTTTTGTTGTCATGAAAGATGTTTGCCAGGGCATTCCAATATTGGGTGGTGGTGGACTTGGGTTTGAGAATTGTGTGTAGGAGATCAATAGAGATCGTGCCATAAATCCATTGTAAGACTTTAGCATCAAGTCGTGACCAGACGGCAGGATCTTGGGGAGTGTCTTCAGCTTTCTCGGCTGCTTTATCTGTTGCAGGTTTGGGAGAAGGAGGGAGTATATGATCAAGAACCTGATAAGCAGTACGTTGAATCTGAAAGAGCTCCGACCAGGATGTTTATCTCCAACACAACTGGTATTAGATTACGTATGTTGGTAACAGTGAGCGTAGGGTGTATGTTGGCCATGGGTGATAATCGATCGAACTGAATAGATGACAGAGAATTGATCGAACAAGAAATATGAGAAGAAGAAGAAAAGAATCAGAAGGATCGAAGATGACCGGAGGTGATCGGAGGTGTTAGGGCCAGCTAGGGATCGATTTAGGGTGATACCATGATAGACGTGATATGGTTTCAAAAACCTTATCTGATTCTCATTCATTTACATATATATAAAACATTTACAAGTATGATGATTACAATTTACATCCCTATTCTTTAAGTGAATTACTTAATCTATTCTAAATATAGATTATATCTCATATCTGGATTTACAAGTGCAATGACATTAGGCTTGTCATTAAAAAACCTTGGAGCCGAAAAACATATAAATAAGCAAGTGTTGGAAACAACCACTTGTTTGTTTCAAGCTTTCACAGTACAATGAAGTTACAGAGATAAACAAATTTTATATTTTCAAAAGTAAAAGTGATGCTTTATTCAGCAAAGAAGAAGGCTTTAAATAACCTACACATACCATCAACTTCAACCTAAAAACTAGACCCACTTTCCAACGTTCTAAATTCTACCCATTAAATTCGGTCAAAACAAAGACCCATTCTACTGAATAATTACTAAACAAACATGCTAATAAAAACCAAATAATAAAAACTAACTAATAAAACTAAGTCAAAATTAAATCCCAACATTCACCCCTTTCATCTTGTCTTGTTTTATCTTCATAGCAATGTCGGTTCTTCGTCTTGAATCAAGTTAGCCTCGTTGTCTTTGTCATTTCCTTTCCATTTGATGCACTCATAGCTAAAATGTCCAAATTCCCCCACAATCATAACATCAAAACCCACTCTTATCACCTCGACCCGATCCTTTTCCTCGGCCTCTTCCACCTCTTTCATTATTCCACCCACGGCCTCTTTCTTGTCCACTACTTTCACCATTCTTTTGCTCTTTCATCATCAAGAGTTGTCCATGCTCTTCATTCTTTTCTCCATGACTTTTCATACGCTCTTCATACACCTTTAATCTTCTGAGAGCTTCATCAAGGAGCATAGAGTCCAAATCGAAACATTGCTCTATTGAAGTTACAATTTGAAAGAAAGGTTTAGGCATGGAGTATAGAAGCCTTCTTACCAATTCCTTTTCTTCGAACTCTTCTCCAAGACCCCTCGCCTTTGATGCTAAACCGTTCAACTTTGCCACGAAATCATCAATCGCTTCGCTCTCCTTCATGCGTAATCCTTCAAGCTCCCTCCTTAGTGTTGAAAGCCGAGCCGCTCTAACCCTTTCAACTCCCAAATACCGAGTCTTTAGTCGTCCCACACCTGTTTTGGGTCGGTGTGACTCGCCATTCGTAAAACCATTTCCTCCGGAATGGCTTGAAATAAGAAAGCGAGAGTTTGCTTCTTCTTCTTTGGGTCCAGTTCTTCACCTAATGTCCTCTCTTCGACAGTCTCCCATAGGCCATAAGCATCCATTATCATCTTCACTTTCACCGTCCATACCGGGTAGTTAGTCGCTGTCAAATTTGGAACATGGTATGGCAACGAACCTGATTCTTTAGCTTGCACCATAGCCATATTCCTCACTTTGTATTTTCTTTGCAAATACAATACCAAAAAGAAAAAGGAATCTGATATCACTTCTTCACGTGCAAAGCTACAAAGAAAAATCTGATATCACTTTACAATTTGGCAAAATGCTTTTAGCAACAAACGACAAAGTCTCTTTTACTAGCAAAACGAACGGACTCAAAATCTTTCTTCGGTCGTGGGACCTTTCCTCTCTTCTCTTGACACCAGTGCTTCTTCACCGGTGACGGACTTGCTTGGTCTTCAATCTGCTCGGACTTGGGTTGCAACTTGCAGTCTTCGTTCTCGGTCTCACGCCAGAAAATAATTCCGGTCACGGTCTTTTTTCGCCGGTTCTTTATCCGGTGTCGGTCTATGCTGCTCTACGTTGCAGCCGGTCTTCTCGTCTTTCTTCGACAGGAAATCAGACTTCTTCTGTTGATATACGATCTCTTAGATGCACCTTCGGTCTAGGTCGTCAGATGTAACAGCAAGTGCCAGATCGTCCGGCAAGTCCGTACGGTATGTGTACTTTCACCTGATTCTATGTGTACATACGTAAGCTTAAACAGTACTTGTATTAACAGAATCCTAAATACAAGAAATCGTTGTATGTATTTTCGTATAAACTTAAATACATTAAGTACAACGTACATTTGAAACATTAGTTGTGTTTATTAAGTGAAAACTTAATTACATTTAACACAACGAATCATGAGAAACAACGGAAATCAAACGATATTCAGGAACATAATCGGTTGCGATCTGATGTCCACAGATGACAGGAATCAGATGACCGACAAGTCAGTACAAAAACAATGTGAAATCATGATGTATAGTTGAGTCCGACAGTGAGGAAACACAATTAAAACATAACGCAGTGTTATTTCAGAATGACGAACTGACAGTGTGGTTGCGTGAATGACGATTCACACAAACATATCTGTGAGCTTAGAATTCTAAAATAATGACTGAAAAGTAGAAAACAAAAGTCAGAAAGCAAAACCATCGTCGTATTCGTTCGGGTGACGATTCGAACGAATTACGCGCGAAGGTTACGCGATCTGACGAAACGACAACGAAAACACGTCACGAACGAAAATAATTTAATAAAATCAAATAAATAATATTTTACAATTTTGAAACTCATCAAAATAAATAAATTAAATCCTTTATTTAAAACTATTTGAATTAAGCGTAATTTTCCGGTTACGCGACAAAAACGCGAACCGAGCAAACGAAACGGACCCGGACAACACTCGTAGTATAAAAACCCAAAATGAGGATGTTTTCTCATTTTATCATCTTCATCCTCTCTCCTCAACCCCATTTCCGGCTACCACCACCAAGAACCACCTTCTCTCCTCCATATCTCCCTCATTTCTCAACCAAATCACTCCATTTTCGAACCTACACGAAGCTCTCATCACTCTCTACACGAAAGTACAACGGATCGGAAGCTATATCATCAAAATCTGAGGTAAAAATCGAATCCAAGGTTCAAAAAACTAGGGTTTTCGTGAAACCATTCCTACACCATCAGTTAAACCGATTCTACACCTCAACTTTCGAGCCTACCTTTCACAAAACGCAGCCCAGAGACCACCAACACCTGAACCACTGTAGATCTTGGTTAGGAACTTGGTGAGAGCAACCCTAGTCGGCCGCTTGGCTACAGACGGCCGAATGAAGCCTATGGGTCGAATGGCTCTACATTCGGCCATACCCTATTCGCCAGAACCTATTCGCCTGAGACCAGATTCAGTCGACCAAGAGTTGGGGCAGGCTCATTCGGCACAGTAGCATCACCATTCGCCCAGCTTCATTCGTGGAGGGTGTTCATTCGACATTCCACATTCGGTCAAGCAACTCTATTCGGCCAACACCTACATTCATTTGATACTCAACAGCTGGAACCATCCTTCCTTCGGCCGACTTCACACCCTTCGAACTAGATACTATTCGGCCACCTTTTCCCTTTGTTCGGCTGACTCACATGAGTCCAATCTGGCCAAGGCAGTTGGCCCAGTAACCACATGAGGCCCAACAGTCTAGTTTCTTGGCCCAGTAGAGTTACTTGACCCAATATCAGTGTGATAATACACACGCCATTAACTGGCCCAACAGCTCTGCATGGCCCAGACAATCAGGCCCAACAGTTACTTTTGGTTCAATTCGGTTTTAAGGCCAACTATATCCATTTAGACCTAACTCTATTATTTTGTCCTAACTTGGACCAGATTGAATTCAATAAATCATTCAGGCCCGTTACTATTAACAGGGCCCATATCATTAGATTCGGCCCAAAGAGTTTGATCTGGCCACACACTACATTTCAGCCCACACAACCATTTAGAGCTTTTAACAAATCCAGTTGGCCCAAACATGGAATGGATTAGGCCACCAGTAGGCCCAATTCATCCCCCAGGCCCAATACCTCGAAAATTGATCCATTGACTCTTGGAAGGTCCAACAAGAAGTGAATGGCCCAAGGCCCACGGTTTAGGGCTCAAGGCCCACTGCCTTTGGCCTAAGGCCACAATTTTGGCCAAAAGCCCATATTCAAGGCCCACTATTGTTTCAGCCATTTTAAGCTAGGCCCAACTTGGCCCATGAACTCTTTTGGCAAAGGCCCGAGACAAAACCCATAGGGCCCATCAAAATCTACCCGAGGCCCACAGAAAACTGATTCAAGGCCCATTTTGAGGCCTTTGTCCTCACTTTTGGAGCCATTTTGTCATTCACTTGGTCAACAACCCATTTCTGGCCCAATTTTAATTCCAACAGCCTTATATGATTCTAGGCCCAACAAATATTCCCTAGGCCCACTTTGGGCCCAATAAAGTCCTTAGAGGCCCAAAACAAGGCCCAAAAGGCCACTTGAACTCTAGTTTTTATAACTTTGGGCAAGGCCCTTATGATTCAACACCTAAGATCATTGGCCCAACCTAAATTGTTGGCCCACATGACTCAAAAACTATTGTAACTCCTTAACTCAACACTAACAAGTATGATAACCAAGGGATTATTACCAAAACGACAATTTTTGCAACAAGGTCTTGTAACTTATAACATGACTTCATGAAACTACAAATGAGCTTTGATATAAGCTAGATAAGACACGAAGAAATCAAAGAAAGTCTATGGATTACAAGAACCAATAATAAATAAAGATGGGCCAACAGAGACCGAAGACTTCAAGTGTTGGCCAAAGCTTATGGCTAACACATACATACACACAAAATCCCTATAATTCATACTAATAAGTTATGAACATCGTGAAATCAATACAGGATCGTGAAAACAAATTCAATTACAACTCAGAGCGCGCGTATTCTTTCATTTAAGCTAAGTCGACCCGACAACTACAAGGTGAGTTCATATGCCCCTTTTTCTTTAAATCTTTACTGATTTTAACTCTCGGGGCTGAGAAACATGTTTACTTTTATTTATTTAAAAGTTTGCTTAACATGTTATTTATACTTTGATTTGATAATATTAAATTATATATTATCGCTTATCATTGTATGCATGCTTGTATGATTATGAGATAACAGGGAAACTCATATAATGATGATAAGATAATTCTTAATCATCAACACATTATAATAACTTAGTTATAAGATTAAACTTATAACACTTAGTTATTTCCACATGATCAAGTACTTAGACAATCTACACTTAACTGTAAAACGAGAACGTTCCCTCATAATTACTTTGGGAACACATGGATTCAGTAAATGACGATTCTTATCATTTACAGTAAATGACGGTCATGATAACGTAACTTCATGGGATTCTTGTCATTTACACATATTTAACATAACGTAATAAGACAAGTTCTTATTCGACTTTGTTAAACACACGAGAACATTCCCACACGGATACTTTGGGAAACACATGGGTTCAGTAAATGACGGTCATGATAACGTAACTTCATGGGATTCTTGTCATTTACACCTATTTAACATAACGTAATAAGACAAGTTCTTATTCGACTTTGTTAAACACACGAGAACATTCCCACACGGATACTTTGGGAAACACATGGGTTCAGTAAATGACGGTCATGATAACGTAACTTCATGGGATTCTTGTCATTTACACCCGATTATCATAACGTAATAAGACAAGTTCTTATTTGACTTTGTTAATCACATGATTCAATCCCACACGGAAACTTTGGGATCACACGGCGGGATAGGAGAGAATGGAATGCATTTTAATCTGATTACGTGAGGATTAAAATGGATTCCATTCGGATTCTATACGCTACATTTGGAGACATATGGTGAACAGTTAACTAATACTTTTAATTAAATTAAAAGTGTAATATAAAAGTTAACCTCTCAAGTAATAGAATAATATAAGGATCAGATTTAAATAATCTAAATTCCTTAATTTAACGAGGGTTTATCAATACTTCGGTTTGATAACTAAACTCCTCTTACTATATTATTATTCTACATATGATGACACAACGGACAATTCGGATAATTGGGAAGTGGATATCTTTAGTTGTATCGCAAGTGGTGTGGAGTTTGGTTAAGAATGTGGTGGGATAGCGTCTGGGCTTGACCCTTTCGTGATTCCCTATATATAAGCATACTTAATTAGGCGATATACTACTTGTACATATAACTAAGGAGAGGCCATTGGGTGGAACAGGTGAAACAGGTATACAAGCAACAGATATGACAGTGTGAATGTTTGCATGATCAGTTCAATGGTTTTCAATTTACATACTTATGAACTCACCAACCTAGTGTTGACTTTGTTTAAATTACATGTTTTCTCAGGTGACGGACAGGTGTAGATACTATATGCAAATGATAAGCTAGTGGACTCATAGAAGACCTAGCTTTCTTTTGGTTGCATACATTTTGATATGACAGAACTATGAATCACTTTTGTATATCTTGTACAGATCAAGATATAAACTCATTGATTCTTTTGATTAGATTTACTTAGTTAAATTATGAAGTACAATGTAATTTAACTTTGTAATTCTATTTCATGTCATGTTTAGCATTTCTCATTTATATCTCATGTGCTATGTAAACAATCTGATCATTTGATTATCAACACAATGATATCGCGCCCCGGGAACATTCCGCCCGACGGGAAAACACGATCCGTTCCCGCCGGCCCGGGGTGTGACAGATTGGTATCAGAGCCATGGTTATAGAGAAATATAGGTCATATTACTTAAACGGTTTGGCCTAGACTATAACCTAGGGACCCTCATATAGAAATCATGTGACATAGGATTCTATTTGCATATGTCTTCTGCTTCTGATCACTGCACTAACCGATTTTCTTTCGGTTATGATCAGAATGCCGCCACGAAGACAACCACCTCTATTACCGCTGACTCAAGGTTCAGCTCCGCACTCTTCGACACCGACACCGCCAGACTCTCCTACACAAGCACCTCCACCTCCTCCTCCGCCACCACCAGCGTATCAGTTGGACCCTGCTACTGTGGCACTGGCTACTCTTCTTACAAGCCAACTGAGGGAAGTGATTCCAGAGATGATGAACCGGATCAACAACAACAACAGTAACAACGTTGCTAACTCATCTGGAGAAGGCAGCGGTAACACCAGACAGAGTCAGGACTATGCCTACAAGAACTTTGTAGGCTGCAAGCCACCCAGTTTCAGTGGTAGCGAGGGTGCAGTCGGACTGATCCAGTGGATTGAGAAGATGGAGGCTACCCTCGACATCAGTGGCTATCCTGAACAGAATAGAGTAAAGTATGCTGCGGGATCATTTAGCAAGCGAGCGTTAACCTGGTGGAACGCTCAGGTTTCAATCAGAGGCCGGGATGAGGCCCAGGCCATGCCGTGGAACGAATTCAAGGCGATGTTGAGGGCAGAGTTTTGCCCAAGAAATGAACTGAAAAGGGTTGAGACTGAACTACTCAATCTGGAGATGATTGGTGCTGGGCATCTGGCCTACACCACACGATTTCATGAGTTAGCCACTCTGGCACCGGATGTGGTGCCAACACTTGAGAAGAGAATTGAGCGGTATGTTGGTGGATTACCGCCCAGTATCCGAGGTCATGTGATTTCTGCTCACCCTACCACCATGGAATTAGCTGTTACACTGTCAGCATCCCTGACAGATATGATGGTTGCCTCTGGGGCATTCAGGAAGGAGGCTGAAATAGCCAAAGCTGGAACTTCCAAGAAGTCGGATAAACGTCCGGCTAAGAAACAGAAAGTGGTTAGAAACTTTGCTACCACTACTCAAACTCCGATGCGCAATCAGCCACCCCTATTGGAGATCAGGAAGCCATACACTGGCACTGCACCTCTGTGCAACTCATGTCATTTTCATCATCTACCAAATGTCCCGTGCAGACACTGCACCAACTGTGGGAGATTTGGTCATACAGCAAATTACTGCAAGAGTCCGAGGACTCAAAACAGAAACAACAATGCAGCCACTACTGCTGCTACCGATCACAGGTCTTGCTACAACTGTGGCGAACCTGGTCACTTCTCTCGGGATTGTCCCAAGAGAAATCAACAAAGGGCTCAAGCACCAAGAGGACGAGCTTTTCAGATAGGAGCTGCTGCAGCTAGACAAGACCCGAACGTCATTACGGGTACATTTCTTCTATCTGATTTCTATGCCTCTATATTATTTGATACTGGTGCGGATCAGAGTTTTATCTCATCCGATTTTGCTAGCCATCTTAATCATGCTGAGGAATCATTAGACTCCCCTTATAGTATTGAGATAGCTAATGGCAAACAGATTACAGTTGACACAGTACTTAGGAATTGCCCACTAACACTTGGTGATCATACATTTTCCATCGACTTGATACCGATGGAGCTGGGCAGTTTCGACATTATCATCGGAATGGATTGGCTATCTCTTAACCGAGTTGAGTTCATCTGTTCCGATAAACTATTACGCATTCCTATGGAGAACAATGAAGTCTTGGAGATTCGTGGAGACCAAGCGAAACGCAGTGTCAAGATAATTACGTGCATGAAAGCTCGCAAGTGCTTACGGAAACAATGTGTTGCATTTCTAGCCCATGTGATTCAGAAAGACAAGAAAACAATCAAGATTCAAGATGTGCCAGTTGTGAGAGATTTTGCAGAAGTATTTCCGGATGACTTACCGGGACTGCCACCTGAGAGATCAGTACAGTTCCGAATCGATTTGATTCCAGGAGCAACTCCTGTAGCCAAGTCTCCCTACAGACTCGCACCATCGGAGATGCAAGAGTTGTCTAACCAGTTGCAAGAACTTCTCGATAAAGGATTCATCCGACCGAGCTTTTCCCCGTGGGGAGCTCCTGTTCTTTTTGTCAAAAAGAAGGATGGAACTTTCAGAATGTGCATTGATTATCGAGAACTCAACAAACTCACCATCAAGAATCGGTACCCGTTGCCGAGGATTGATGATTTGTTCGATCAGTTACAGGGAGCACAGTACTTTTCCAAGATAGACCTGAGATCAGGTTATCATCAGCTCCGGATACAAGAGGAAGACATACCCAAGACGGCTTTTCGTACTCGATATGGTCATTACGAATTCATGGTGATGCCATTTGGATTGACGAACGCACCGGCTGTATTCATAGACTTGATGAACCGGGTGTGCAAGCCGTATCTAGATCAGTTTGTTATTGTCTTTATTGATGATATACTGATTTATTCAAAGAACAAGAAGGAACACGAGCAACACCTCAAGACAGTTTTGGAGCTTCTGAAAGAAGAACAACTCTATGCCAAATTCTCTAAATGTGAATTTTGGTTAAGGGAAGTTCAGTTTTTGGGTCACGTGATTAACAGTGATGGTATTCACGTGGATCCTGCCAAGATAAAAGCAATCAAGAACTGGGATGTGCCTACAACACCGACGGAGATCCGATCATTCTTGGGATTGGCAGGTTATTACAGGAGATTCATTTCGAACTTCTCTAAGATAGCCTTGCCTCTCACCAAACTCACACAGAAGTCTGAACCTTTTGTGTGGACTCATAAACAAGAAGAGGCATTCCAGACACTGAAACAAAGATTGTGCAATGCTCCAATCCTAACACTCCCAGAAGGCAGTGATGACTTTGTAGTTTACTGTGATGCTTCCCATCAGGGACTCGGATGTGTTTTGATGCAACGAGACAAAGTCATTGCTTATGCCTCACGACAGCTGAAGATACACGAGAAGAATTACACGACGCATGATCTTGAACTGGGAGCTGTTGTTTTTGCTTTAAAGATTTGGAGACACTACCTTTATGGTACCAAATGCACTATCTTCACAGATCACAAAAGTTTACAGCACATATTTGATCAGAAGGAGCTTAACATGAGACAGAGACGTTGGGTGGAGCTCCTGAACGATTATGATTGTGTGATCAAATACCATCCGGGCAAAGCAAATGTTGTTGCAGATGCTTTGAGTCGGAAGGAAAGAGTCAAACCATTACGCGTTCGCGCAATGGGAATGACAGTGCAAACAAGTTTGAGAGATCATATTTTACAAGCACAACAAGAATCAGTGGCAAGAGACAATTTGAAACGCGAGCTCGATTGTGGAGCCGAGAAACATTTCAAGACAAAACAAGATGGAGTTATCTATTATCTGGATCGTGTTTGGATTCCAGCAGTAGATGAACTTCGGACACTCATACTTGACGAGGCACACAAGAGACGTTACTCAGCTCATCCTGGTGCCGATAAAATGTATCAAGATCTTAGGTCATTTTATTGGTGGCCGGGTATGAAGAAAGATGTTGCCACTTATGTTGGCAAATGCATCACATGTGCCAAAGTCAAAGCAGAACACCAGAAACCTTCGGGTTTGCTGGAACAACCGGAGATACCACAATGGAAGTGGGAACAAATAGCTATGGATTTCATTACCAAGCTACCCCGCACTTCCAGCGGATACGATTCTATTTGGGTCATCATTGATCGATTGACCAAGTCCGCACACTTCTTGCCGATCAGAGAGACTTACAAGATGGAGAAACTAGCGAAGCTATACATTGATGAAATAGTAGTGAGGCACGGGGTGCCATTGTCTATTATTTCCGACCGGGACAGTCGATTTACTTCGCGGTTCTGGCAATCATTGCAACAATCCTTAGGGACAAGTGTTAACTTGAGCACTGCTTATCATCCACAAACGGATGGACAAAGCGAGCGCACTATTCAAACCCTAGAGGATATGTTGAGAACATGCATCCTAGACTTCGGTGGAAGTTGGGACACCCATTTACCACTCATTGAATTCTCCTACAACAATAGCTACCACAGTAGCATTGGATGTGCTCCTTTTGAAGCACTCTACGGTAGAAAATGTCGGTCTCCAATTTGTTGGACCGAAGTGGGAGACAACAGAATAACTGGGCCTGAACTTATTCAGGAAACTACTGATAAGATAGCCCAGATACAACAGAGATTACAAGCAACACGTAGTCGCCAAAAGAGTTACGCAGACAAACGGCGCAAGCCTTTGGAATTCGATGTGGGTGACCGAGTCATGTTAAAAGTGTCTCCATGGAAAGGCGTAGTTCGTTTTGGGGCTAAAGGTAAACTAGCACCTCGGTATGTCGGACCATTTGAGATTACTCAACGTATCGGTCCAGTGGCATACAGACTCAGACTCCCTGATGAACTCAGTGGAGTACACGATGTATTTCATGTATCAAATCTCAAGAGGTGTTTAGCAGATGAAACATTGATCATACCATTGGAAGAGATACAAATTGATGAACAACTACATTTCATTGAAGAACCTGTAGAGATTATGGAATGTGAAGTCAAGAGACTGAAACGAAGCCGTATTCCTATTGTAAAGGTTCGATGGAACTCCAAGCGTGGACCAGAGTTTACCTGGGAACGCGAGGACAACATGAAAGCAAAGTATCCCCATCTGTTCGAGAATTGAAACCCGATTTTGATGCTTAAATTTCGGGATGAAATTTCTTTAACAAGGGGAGACTGTAACAGCAAGTGCCAGATCGTCCGGCAAGTCCGTACGGTATGTGTACTTTCACCTGATTCTATGTGTACATACGTAAGCTTAAACAGTACTTGTATTAACAGAATCCTAAATACAAGAAATCGTTGTACGTATTTTCGTATAAACTTAAATACATTAAGTACAACGTACATTTGAAACATTAGTTGTGTTTATTAAGTGAAAACTTAATTACATTTAACACAACGAATCATGAGAAACAACGGAAATCAAACGATATTCAGGAACATAATCGGTTGCGATCTGATGTCCACAGATGACAGGAATCAGATGACCGACAAGTCAGTACAAAAACAATGTGAAATCATGATGTATAGTTGAGTCCGACAGTGAGGAAACACAATTAAAACATAACGCAGTGTTATTTCAGAATGACGAACTGACAGTGTGGTTGCGTGAATGACGATTCACACAAACATATCTGTGAGCTTAGAATTCTAAAATAATGACTGAAAAGTAGAAAACAAAAGTCAGAAAGCAAAACCATCGTCGTATTCGTTCGGGTGACGATTCGAACGAATTACGCGCGAAGGTTACGCGATCAGACGAAACGACAACGAAAACACGTCACGAACGAAAATAATTTAATAAAATCAAATAAATAATATTTTACAATTTTGAAACTCATCAAAATAAATAAATTAAATCCTTTATTTAAAACTATTTGAATTAAGCGTAATTTTCCGGTTACGCAACAAAAACGCGAACCGAGCAAACGAAACGGACCCGGACAACACTCGTAGTATAAAAACCCAAAATGAGGATGTTTTCTCATTTTATCATCTTCATCCTCTCTCCTCAACCCCATTTCCGGCTACCACCACCAAGAACCACCTTCTCTCCTCCATATCTCCCTCATTTCTCAACCAAATCACTCCATTTTCGAACCTACACGAAGCTCTCATCACTCTCTACACGAAAGTACAACGGATCGGAAGCTATATCATCAAAATCTGAGGTAAAAATCGAATCCAAGGTTCAAAAAACTAGGGTTTTCGTGAAACCATTCCTACACCATCAGTTAAACCGATTCTACACCTCAACTTTCGAGCCTACCTTTCACAAAACGCAGCCCAGAGACCACCAACACCTGAACCACTGTAGATCTTGGTTAGGAACTTGGTGAGAGCAACCCTAGTCGGCCGCTTGGCTACAGACGGCCGAATGAAGCCTATGGGTCGAATGGCTCTACATTCGGCCATACCCTATTCGCCAGAACCTATTCGCCTGAGACCAGATTCAGTCGACCAAGAGTTGGGGCAGGCTCATTCGGCACAGTAGCATCACCATTCGCCCAGCTTCATTCGTGGAGGGTGTTCATTCGACATTCCACATTCGGTCAAGCAACTCTATTCGGCCAACACCTACATTCATTTGATACTCAACAGCTGGAACCATCCTTCCTTCGGCCGACTTCACACCCTTCGAACTAGATACTATTCGGCCACCTTTTCCCTTTGTTCGGCTGACTCACATGAGTCCAATCTGGCCAAGGTAGTTGGCCCAGTAACCACATGAGGCCCAACAGTCTAGTTTCTTGGCCCAGTAGAGTTACTTGACCCAATATCAGTGTGATAATACACACGCCATTAACTGGCCCAACAGCTCTGCATGGCCCAGACAATCAGGCCCAACAGTTACTTTTGGTTCAATTCGGTTTTAAGGCCAACTATATCCATTTAGACCTAACTCTATTATTTTGTCCTAACTTGGACCAGATTGAATTCAATAAATCATTCAGGCCCGTTACTATTAACAGGGCCCATATCATTAGATTCGGCCCAAAGAGTTTGATCTGGCCACACACTACATTTCAGCCCACACAACCATTTAGAGCTTTTAACAAATCCAGTTGGCCCAAACATGGAATGGATTAGGCCACCAGTAGGCCCAATTCATCCCCCAGGCCCAATACCTCGAAAATTGATCCATTGACTCTTGGAAGGTCCAACAAGAAGTGAATGGCCCAAGGCCCACGGTTTAGGGCTCAAGGCCCACTGCCTTTGGCCTAAGGCCACAATTTTGGCCAAAAGCCCATATTCAAGGCCCACTATTGTTTCAGCCATTTTAAGCTAGGCCCAACTTGTCCCATGAACTCTTTTGGCAAAGGCCCGAGACAAAACCCATAGGGCCCATCAAAATCTACCCGAGGCCCACAGAAAACTGATTCAAGGCCCATTTTGAGGCCTTTGTCCTCACTTTTGGAGCCATTTTGTCATTCACTTGGTCAACAACCCATTTCTGGCCCAATTTTAATTCCAACAGCCTTATATTATTCTAGGCCCAACAAATATTCCCTAGGCCCACTTTGGGCCCAATAAAGTCCTTAGAGGCCCAAAACAAGGCCCAAAAGGCCACTTGAACTCTAGTTTTTATAACTTTGGGCAAGGCCCTTATGATTCAACACCTAAGATCATTGGCCCAACCTAAATTGTTGGCCCACATGACTCAAGAACTATTGTAACTCCTTAACTCAACACTAACAAGTATGATAACCAAGGGATTATTACCAAAACGACAATTTTTGCAACAAGGTCTTGTAACTTATAACATGACTTCATGAAACTACAAATGAGCTTTGATATAAGCTAGATAAGACACGAAGAAATCAAAGAAAGTCTATGGATTACAAGAACCAATAATAAATAAAGATGGGCCAACAGAGACCGAAGACTTCAAGTGTTGGCCAAAGCTTATGGCTAACACATACATACACACAAAATCCCTATAATTCATACTAATAAGTTATGAACATCGTGAAATCAATACAGGATCGTGAAAACAAATTCAATTACAACTCAGAGCGCGCGTATTCTTTCATTTAAGCTAAGTCGACCCGACAACTACAAGGTGAGTTCATATGCCCCTTTTTCTTTAAATCTTTACTGATTTTAACTCTCGGGGCTGAGAAACATGTTTACTTTTATTTATTTAAAAGTTTGCTTAACATGTTATTTATACTTTGATTTGATAATATTAAATTATATATTATCGCTTATCATTGTATGCATGCTTGTATGATTATGAGATAACAGGGAAACTCATATAATGATGATAAGATAATTCTTAATCATCAACACATTATAATAACTTAGTTATAAGATTAAACTTATAACACTTAGTTATTTCCACATGATCAAGTACTTAGACAATCTACACTTAACTGTAAAACGAGAACGTTCCCTCATGGATACTTTGGGAACACATGGATTCAGTAAATGACGATTCTTATCATTTACAGTAAATGACGGTCATGATAACGTAACTTCATGGGATTCTTGTCATTTACACATATTTAACATAACGTAATAAGACAAGTTCTTATTCGACTTTGTTAAACACACGAGAACATTCCCACACGGATACTTTGGGAAACACATGGGTTCAGTAAATGACGGTCATGATAACGTAACTTCATGGGATTCTTGTCATTTACACCTATTTAACATAACGTAATAAGACAAGTTCTTATTCGACTTTGTTAAACACACGAGAACATTCCCACACGGATACTTTGGGAAACACATGGGTTCAGTAAATGACGGTCATGATAACGTAACTTCATGGGATTCTTGTCATTTACACCCGATTATCATAACGTAATAAGACAAGTTCTTATTTGACTTTGTTAATCACATGATTCAATCCCACACGGAAACTTTGGGATCACACGGCGGGATAGGAGAGAATGGAATGCATTTTAATCTGATTACGTGAGGATTAAAATGGATTCCATTCGGATTCTATACGCTACATTTGGAGACATATGGTGAACAGTTAACTAATACTTTTAATTAAATTAAAAGTGTAATATAAAAGTTAACCTCTCAAGTAATAGAATAATATAAGGATCAGATTTAAATAATCTAAATTCCTTAATTTAACGAGGGTTTATCAATACTTCGGTTTGATAACTAAACTCCTCTTACTATATTATTATTCTACATATGATGACACAACGGACAATTCGGATAATTGGGAAGTGGATATCTTTAGTTGTATCGCAAGTGGTGTGGAGTTTGGTTAAGAATGTGGTGGGATAGCGTCTGGGCTTGACCCTTTCGTGATTCCCTATATATAAGCATACTTAATTAGGCGATATACTACTTGTACATATAACTAAGGAGAGGCCATTGGGTGGAACAGGTGAAACAGGTATACAAGCAACAGATATGACAGTGTGAATGTTTGCATGATCAGTTCAATGGTTTTCAATTTACATACTTATGAACTCACCAACCTAGTGTTGACTTTGTTTAAATTACATGTTTTCTCAGGTGACGGACAGGTGTAGATACTATATGCAAATGATAAGCTAGTGGACTCATAGAAGACCTAGCTTTCTTTTGGTTGCATACATTTTGATATGACAGAACTATGAATCACTTTTGTATATCTTGTACAGATCAAGATATAAACTCATTGATTCTTTTGATTAGATTTACTTAGTTAAATTATGAAGTACAATGTAATTTAACTTTGTAATTCTATTTCATGTCATGTTTAGCATTTCTCATTTATATCTCATGTGCTATGTAAACAATCTGATCATTTGATTATCAACACAATGATATGGCGCCCCGGGAACATTCCGCCCGACGGGAAAACACGATCCGTTCCCGCCGGCCCGGGGTGTGACAGATTGGTATCAGAGCCATGGTTATAGAGAAATATAGGTCATATTACTTAAACGGTTTGGCCTAGACTATAACCTAGGGACCCTCATATAGAAATCATGTGACATAGGATTCTATTTGCATATGTCTTCTGCTTCTGATCACTGCACTAACCGATTTTCTTTCGGTTATGATCAGAATGCCGCCACGAAGACAACCACCTCTATTACCGCTGACTCAAGGTTCAGCTCCGCACTCTTCGACACCGACACCGCCAGACTCTCCTACACAAGCACCTCCACCTCCTCCTCCGCCACCACCAGCGTATCAGTTGGACCCTGCTACTGTGGCACTGGCTACTCTTCTTACAAGCCAACTGAGGGAAGTGATTCCAGAGATGATGAACCGGATCAACAACAACAACAGTAACAACGTTGCTAACTCATCTGGAGAAGGCAGCGGTAACACCAGACAGAGTCAGGACTATGCCTACAAGAACTTTGTAGGCTGCAAGCCACCCAGTTTCAGTGGTAGCGAGGGTGCAGTCGGACTGATCCAGTGGATTGAGAAGATGGAGGCTACCCTCGACATCAGTGGCTGTCCTGAACAGAATAGAGTAAAGTATGCTGCGGGATCATTTAGCAAGCGAGCGTTAACCTGGTGGAACGCTCAGGTTTCAATCAGAGGCCGGGATGAGGCCCAGACCATGCCGTGGAACGAATTCAAGGCGATGTTGAGGGCAGAGTTTTGCCCAAGAAATGAACTGAAAAAGGTTGAGACTGAACTACTCAATCTGGAGATGATTGGTGCTGGGCATCTGGCCTACACCACACGATTTCATGAGTTAGCCACTCTGGCACCGGATGTGGTGCCAACACTTGAGAAGAGAATTGAGCGGTATGTTGGTGGATTACCGCCCAGTATCCGAGGTCATGTGATTTCTGCTCACCCTACCACCATGGAATTAGCTGTTACACTGTCAGCATCCCTGACAGATATGATGGTTGCCTCTGGGGCATTTAGGAAGGAGGCTGAAACAGCCAAAGCTGGAACTTCCAAGAAGTCGGATAAACGTCCGGCTAATAAACAGAAAGTGGTTAGAAACTTTGTTGCCACTACTCAAACTCCGATGCGCAATCCGCCACCCCCATTGGAGATCAGGAAGCCATACACTGGCACTGCACCTCTGTGCAACTCATGTCAGTTTCATCATCTACCAAATTACTGTGGGAGATTTGGTCATGCAGCAAATTACTGCAAGAGTCCGAGGACTCAAAACAGAAACAACAATGCAGCCACTACTGCTGCTACCGATCACAGGTCTTGCTACAACTGTGGCGAACCTGGTCACTTCTCTCGGGATTGTCCCAAGAGAAATCAACAAAGGGCTCAAGCACCAAGAGGACGAGCTTTTCAGATAGGAGCTGCTGCAGCTAGACAAGACCCGAACGTCATTACGGGTACATTTTTTCTATCTGATTTCTATGCCTCTATATTATTTGATACTGGTGCGGATCAGAGTTTTATCTCATCCGATTTTGCTAGCCATCTTAATCATGCTGAGGAATCATTAGACTCCCCTTATAGTATTGAGATAGCTAATGGCAAACAGATTACAGTTGACACAGTACTTAGGAATTGCCCACTAACACTTGGTGATCATACATTTTCCATCGACTTGATACCGATGGAGCTGGGCAGTTTCGACATTATCATCGGAATGGATTGGCTATCTCTTAACCGAGTTGAGTTCATCTGTTCCGATAAACTATTACGCATTCCTATGGAGAACAATGAAGTCTTGGAGATTCGTGGAGACCAAGCGAAACGCAGTGTCAAGATAATTACGTGCATGAAAGCTCGCAAGTGCTTACGGAAACAATGTGTTGCATTTCTAGCCCATGTGATTCAGAAAGACAAGAAAACAATCAAGATTCAAGATGTGCCAGTTGTGAGAGATTTTGCAGAAGTATTTCCGGATGACTTACCGGGACTGCCACCTGAGAGATCAGTACAGTTCCGAATCGATTTGATTCCAGGAGCAACTCCTGTAGCCAAGTCTCCCTACAGACTCGCACCATCGGAGATGCAAGAGTTGTCTAACCAGTTGCAAGAACTTCTCGATAAAGGATTCATCCGACCGAGCTTTTCCCCGTGGGGAGCTCCTGTTCTTTTTGTCAAAAAGAAGGATGGAACTTTCAGAATGTGCATTGATTATCGAGAACTCAACAAACTCACCATCAAGAATCGGTACCCGTTGCCGAGGATTGATGATTTGTTCGATCAGTTACAGGGAGCACAGTACTTTTCCAAGATAGACCTGAGATCAGGTTATCATCAGCTCCGGATACAAGAGGAAGACATACCCAAGACGGCTTTTCGTACTCGATATGGTCATTACGAATTCATGGTGATGCCATTTGGATTGACGAACGCACCGGCTGTATTCATGGACTTGATGAACCGGGTGTGCAAGCCGTATCTAGATCAGTTTGTTATTGTCTTTATTGATGATATACTGATTTATTCAAAGAACAAGAAGGAACACGAGCAACACCTCAAGACAGTTTTGGAGCTTCTGAAAGAAGAACAACTCTATGCCAAATTCTCTAAATGTGAATTTTGGTTAAGGGAAGTTCAGTTTTTGGGTCACGTGATTAACAGTGATGGTATTCACGTGGATCCTGCCAAGATAAAAGCAATCAAGAACTGGGATGTGCCTACAACACCGACGGAGATCCGATCATTCTTGGGATTGGCAGGTTATTACAGGAGATTCATTTCGAACTTCTCTAAGATAGCCTTGCCTCTCACCAAACTCACACAGAAGTCTGAACCTTTTGTGTGGACTCATAAACAAGAAGAGGCATTCCAGACACTGAAACAAAGATTGTGCAATGCTCCAATCCTAACACTCCCAGAAGGCAGTGATGACTTTGTAGTTTACTGTGATGCTTCCCATCAGGGACTCGGATGTGTTTTGATGCAACGAGACAAAGTCATTGCTTATGCCTCACGACAGCTGAAGATACACGAGAAGAATTACACGACGCATGATCTTGAACTGGGAGCTGTTGTTTTTGCTTTAAAGATTTGGAGACACTACCTTTATGGTACCAAATGCACTATCTTCACAGATCACAAAAGTTTACAGCACATATTTGATCAGAAGGAGCTTAACATGAGACAGAGACGTTGGGTGGAGCTCCTGAACGATTATGATTGTGTGATCAAATACCATCCGGGCAAAGCAAATGTTGTTGCAGATGCTTTGAGTCGGAAGGAAAGAGTCAAACCATTACGCGTTCGCGCAATGGGAATGACAGTGCAAACAAGTTTGAGAGATCATATTTTACAAGCACAACAAGAATCAGTGGCAAGAGACAATTTGAAACGCGAGCTCGATTGTGGAGCCGAGAAACATTTCAAGACAAAACAAGATGGAGTTATCTATTATCTGGATCGTGTTTGGATTCCAGCAGTAGATGAACTTCGGACACTCATACTTGACGAGGCACACAAGAGACGTTACTCAGCTCATCCTGGTGCCGATAAAATGTATCAAGATCTTAGGTCATTTTATTGGTGGCCGGGTATGAAGAAAGATGTTGCCACTTATGTTGGCAAATGCATCACATGTGCCAAAGTCAAAGCAGAACACCAGAAACCTTCGGGTTTGCTGGAACAACCGGAGATACCACAATGGAAGTGGGAACAAATAGCTATGGATTTCATTACCAAGCTACCCCGCACTTCCAGCGGATACGATTCTATTTGGGTCATCATTGATCGATTGACCAAGTCCGCACACTTCTTGCCGATCAGAGAGACTTACAAGATGGAGAAACTAGCGAAGCTATACATTGATGAAATAGTAGTGAGGCACGGGGTGCCATTGTCTATTATTTCCGACCGGGACAGTCGATTTACTTCGCGGTTCTGGCAATCATTGCAACAATCCTTAGGGACAAGTGTTAACTTGAGCACTGCTTATCATCCACAAACGGATGGACAAAGCGAGCGCACTATTCAAACCCTAGAGGATATGTTGAGAACATGCATCCTAGACTTCGGTGGAAGTTGGGACACCCATTTACCACTCATTGAATTCTCCTACAACAATAGCTACCACAGTAGCATTGGATGTGCTCCTTTTGAAGCACTCTACGGTAGAAAATGTCGGTCTCCAATTTGTTGGACCGAAGTGGGAGACAACAGAATAACTGGGCCTGAACTTATTCAGGAAACTACTGATAAGATAGCCCAGATACAACAGAGATTACAAGCAACACGTAGTCGCCAAAAGAGTTACGCAGACAAACGGCGCAAGCCTTTGGAATTCGATGTGGGTGACCGAGTCATGTTAAAAGTGTCTCCATGGAAAGGCGTAGTTCGTTTTGGGGCTAAAGGTAAACTAGCACCTCGGTATGTCGGACCATTTGAGATTACTCAACGTATCGGTCCAGTGGCATACAGACTCAGACTCCCTGATGAACTCAGTGGAGTACACGATGTATTTCATGTATCAAATCTCAAGAGGTGTTTAGCAGATGAAACATTGATCATACCATTGGAAGAGATACAAATTGATGAACAACTACATTTCATTGAAGAACCTGTAGAGATTATGGAACGTGAAGTCAAGAGACTGAAACGAAGCCGTATTCCTATTGTAAAGGTTCGATGGAACTCCAAGCGTGGACCAGAGTTTACCTGGGAACGCGAGGACAACATGAAAGCAAAGTATCCCCATCTGTTCGAGAATTGAAACCCGATTTTGATGCTTAAATTTCGGGACGAAATTTCTTTAACAAGGGGAGACTGTAACAGCAAGTGCCAGATCGTCCGGCAAGTCCGTACGGTATGTGTACTTTCACCTGATTCTATGTGTACATACGTAAGCTTAAACAGTACTTGTATTAACAGAATCCTAAATACAAGAAATCGTTGTACGTATTTTCGTATAAACTTAAATACATTAAGTACAACGTACATTTGAAACATTAGTTGTGTTTATTAAGTGAAAACTTAATTACATTTAACACAACGAATCATGAGAAACAACGGAAATCAAACGATATTCAGGAACATAATCGGTTGCGATCTGATGTCCACAGATGACAGGAATCAGATGACCGACAAGTCAGTACAAAAACAATGTGAAATCATGATGTATAGTTGAGTCCGACAGTGAGGAAACACAATTAAAACATAACGCAGTGTTATTTTAGAATGACGAACTGACAGTGTGGTTGCGTGAATGACGATTCACACAAACATATCTGTGAGCTTAGAATTCTAAAATAATGACTGAAAAGTAGAAAACAAAAGTCAGAAAGCAAAACCATCGTCGTATTCGTTCGGGTGACGATTCGAACGAATTACGCGCGAAGGTTACGCGATCTGACGAAACGACAACGAAAACACGTCACGAACGAAAATAATTTAATAAAATCAAATAAATAATATTTTGACAATTTTGAAACTCATCAAAATAAATAAATTAAATCCTTTATTTAAAACTATTTGAATTAAGCGTAATTTTCCGGTTACGCGACAAAAACGCGAACCGAGCAAACGAAACGGACCCGGACAACACTCGTAGTATAAAAACCCAAAATGAGGATGTTTTCTCATTTTATCATCTTCATCCTCTCTCCTCAACCCCATTTCCGGCTACCACCACACCACCACCAAGAACCACCTTCTCTCCTCCATATCTCCCTCATTTCTCAACCAAATCACTCCATTTTCGAACCTACACGAAGCTCTCATCACTCTCTACACGAAAGTACAACGGATCGGAAGCTATATCATCAAAATCTGAGGTAAAAATCGAATCCAAGGTTCGAAAAACTAGGGTTTTCGTGAAACCATTCCTACACCATCAGTTAAACCGATTCTACACCTCAACTTTCGAGCCTACCTTTCACAAAACGCAGCCCAGAGACCACCAACACCTGAACCACTGTAGATCTTGGTTAGGAACTTGGTGAGAGCAACCCTAGTCGGCCGCTTGGCTACAGACGGCCGAATGAAGCCTATGGGTCGAATGGCTCTACATTCGGCCATACCCTATTCGCCAGAACCTATTCGCCTGAGACCAGATTCATTCGACCAAGAGTTGGGGCAGACTCATTCGGCACAGTAGCATCACCATTCGCCCAGCTTCATTCGTGGAGGGTGTTCATTCGACATTCCACATTCGGTCAAGCAACTCTATTCGGCCAACACCTACATTCATTTGATACTCAACAGCTGGAACCATCCTTCCTTCGGCCGACTTCACACCCTTCGAACTAGATACTATTCGGCCACCTTTTCCCTTTGTTCGGCTGACTCACATGAGTCCAATCTGGCCAAGGCAGTTGGCCCAGTAACCACATGAGGCCCAACAGTCTAGTTTCTTGGCCCAGTAGAGTTACTTGACCCAATATCAGTGTGATAATACACACGCCATTAACTGGCCCAACAGCTCTGCATGGCCCAGACAATCAGGCCCAACAGTTACTTTTGGTTCAATTCGGTTTTAAGGCCAACTATATCCATTTAGACCTAACTCTATTATTTTGTCCTAACTTGGACTAGATTGAATTCAATAAATCATTCAGGCCCGTTACTATTAACAGGGCCCATATCATTAGATTCGGCCCAAAGAGTTTGATCTGGCCACACACTACATTTCAGCCCACACAACCATTTAGAGCTTTTAACAAATCCAGTTGGCCCAAACATGGAATGGATTAGGCCACCAGTAGGCCCAATTCATCCCCCAGGCCCAATACCTCGAAAATTGATCCATTGACTCTTGGAAGGTCCAACAAGAAGTGAATGGCCCAAGGCCCACGGTTTAGGGCTCAAGGCCCACTGCCTTTGGCCTAAGGCCACAATTTTGGCCAAAAGCCCATATTCAAGGCCCACTATTGTTTCAGCCATTTTAAGCTAGGCCCAACTTGGCCCATGAACTCTTTTGGCAAAGGCCCGAGACAAAACCCATAGGGCCCATCAAAATCTACCCGAGGCCCACAGAAAACTGATTCAAGGCCCATTTTGAGGCCTTTGTCCTCACTTTTGGAGCCATTTTGTCATTCACTTGGTCAACAACCCATTTCTGGCCCAATTTTAATTCCAACAGCCTTATATGATTCTAGGCCCAACAAATATTCCCTAGGCCCACTTTGGGCCCAATAAAGTCCTTAGAGGCCCAAAACAAGGCCCAAAAGGCCACTTGAACTCTAGTTTTTATAACTTTGGGCAAGGCCCTTATGATTCAACACCTAAGATCATTGGCCCAACCTAAATTGTTGGCCCACATGACTCAAGAACTATTGTAACTCCTTAACTCAACACTAACAAGTATGATAACCAAGGGATTATTACCAAAACGACAATTTTTGCAACAAGGTCTTGTAACTTATAACATGACTTCATGAAACTACAAATGAGCTTTGATATAAGCTAGATAAGACACGAAGAAATCAAAGAAAGTCTATGGATTACAAGAACCAATAATAAATAAAGATGGGCCAACAGAGACCGAAGACTTCAAGTGTTGGCCAAAGCTTATGGCTAACACATACATACACACAAAATCCCTATAATTCATACTAATAAGTTATGAACATCGTGAAATCAATACAGGATCGTGAAAACAAATTCAATTACAACTCAGAGCGCGCGTATTCTTTCATTTAAGCTAAGTCGACCCGACAACTACAAGGTGAGTTCATATGCCCCTTTTTCTTTAAATCTTTACTGATTTTAACTCTCGGGGCTGAGAAACATGTTTACTTTTATTTATTTAAAAGTTTGCTTAACATGTTATTTATACTTTGATTTGATAATATTAAATTATATATTATCGCTTATCATTGTATGCATGCTTGTATGATTATGAGATAACAGGGAAACTCATATAATGATGATAAGATAATTCTTAATCATCAACACATTATAATAACTTAGTTATAAGATTAAACTTACCCACTTAGTTATTTTCACATGATCAAGTACTTAGACAATCTACACTTAACTGTAAAACGAGAACGTTCCCTCATGGATACTTTGGGAACACATGGATTCAGTAAATGACGATTCTTATCATTTACAGTAAATGACGGTCATGATAACGTAACTTCATGGGATTCTTGTCATTTACACATATTTAACATAACGTAATAAGACAAGTTCTTATTCGACTTTGTTAAACACACGAGAACATTCCCACACGGATACTTTGGGAAACACATGGGTTCAGTAAATGACGGTCATGATAACGTAACTTCATGGGATTCTTGTCATTTACACCTATTTAACATAACGTAATAAGACAAGTTCTTATTCGACTTTGTTAAACACACGAGAACATTCCCACACGGATACTTTGGGAAACACATGGGTTCAGTAAATGACGGTCATGATAACGTAACTTCATGGGATTCTTGTCATTTACACCCGATTATCATAACGTAATAAGACAAGTTCTTATTTGACTTTGTTAATCACATGATTCAATCCCACACGGAAACTTTGGGATCACACGGCGGGATAGGAGAGAATGGAATGCATTTTAATCTGATTACGTGAGGATTAAAATGGATTCCATTCGGATTCTATACGCTACATTTGGAGACATATGGTGAACAGTTAACTAATACTTTTAATTAAATTAAAAGTGTAATATAAAAGTTAACCTCTCAAGTAATAGAATAATATAAGGATCAGATTTAAATAATCTAAATTCCTTAATTTAACGAGGGTTTATCAATACTTCGGTTTGATAACTAAACTCCTCTTACTATATTATTATTCTACATATGATGACACAACGGACAATTCGGATAATTGGGAAGTGGATATCTTTAGTTGTATCGCAAGTGGTGTGGAGTTTGGTTAAGAATGTGGTGGGATAGCGTCTGGGCTTGACCCTTTCGTGATTCCCTATATATAAGCATACTTAATTAGGCGATATACTACTTGTACATATAACTAAGGAGAGGCCATTGGGTGGAACAGGTGAAACAGGTATACAAGCAACAGATATGACAGTGTGAATGTTTGCATGATCAGTTCAATGGTTTTCAATTTACATACTTATGAACTCACCAACCTAGTGTTGACTTTGTTTAAATTACATGTTTTCTCAGGTGACGGACAGGTGTAGATACTATATGCAAATGATAAGCTAGTGGACTCATAGAAGACCTAGCTTTCTTTTGGTTGCATACATTTTGATATGACAGAACTATGAATCACTTTTGTATATCTTGTACAGATCAAGATATAAACTCATTGATTCTTTTGATTAGATTTACTTAGTTAAATTATGAAGTACAATGTAATTTAACTTTGTAATTCTATTTCATGTCATGTTTAGCATTTCTCATTTATATCTCATGTGCTATGTAAACAATCTGATCATTTGATTATCAACACAATGATATGGCGCCCCGGGAACATTCCGCCCGACGGGAAAACACGATCCGTTCCCGCCGGCCCGGGGTGTGACATCAGATCGTCGGTCTTTGCCGGAACTTGCTCCGGCCGGTCTTTTCAGTCTTCTTTCTTCTACAACGACTCACATGAAGTCGCTACTCTCCTCCCTCAGATCGAGCCTAAGCTCTGGATACCAAATGTTGGAAACAACCATTTGTTTCTTTCAAGCTTTCACAGTACAATGAAGTTATAGAGATAAACGAATTTGATATTTTCAAAAGTAAAAGTGATGCTTTATTTAGCAAAGAAGAAGGCTTTAAATAACCTATACATACCAACAACGTCAACCTAAAAACTAGATCCACTTTCCAACATTCTAAATTCTACCCATTAAATTTGGTCAAAACAAAGACCCATTCTACTGAATAAATTACTAAACAAAAATGCTAATAAAAACCAAATAATAAAAACTAACTAATAAAACTAAGTCAAGATTAAATCCCAACAGCAAGATTATTTTGAGTAGATCAAAAGATAACAAAATTTCAAAAATTGAAAAATTTTACAAAGTTAAAATTTGTTAAGTATAAAATTTGCCCGGAATACCGATACTTATAGTATCGATATACTTAGAAAAACTTAGGAAATATCCAAAATACCTAACCGATATTATTAGTATTGATCGTGTTATTGATACTATGAGTATCGACAAAAACAGTACCATTGATACTAATAGTATCAATGTATGAACATCTGTTATTCCACACTCCAAATTTTCAAGTTTCAAACTGTAAAATCCATTAAAAATCATTCAGAACTATTCATTTAACATTTTAAACTAAAATCTTTAAGTTTATTTGACCATTTAACCACATATTTTGCTTGTTCTTTAATCTCAGTTTTAAAATGCCACAAACAATAAAAGACGAAAATCATTTTAAAAAGCATGAAGATTACTTGCCATTTATCAGTATGACAAATATCCAGAATATAGATGGTCCAACAATCACAAAAACACAATATCAAAGACAAAAAGTAAGTTCGAGAATGAAAAAGTTGGAAACCCTAGAATAGGTGAAAGGGAGGGTATCGAGATTAGGAATGACAATGGGTCGGGTTCGAGTAGGGTATTGCTAATCCCAGTCCCACAGGTTTCAGATATACCCATTAGTTTATAAAAAAAACTTTTTGTGATTTTTCAAGAACATTTGTATAGTAATACTTTTATATAGTGTTATAGTTTATTTAAAAATAAATTAGAATCATGCATATAATATTAACACTATAAAACATAAATTAAAAAATATAAATATCAGGACATATAACTTAAATGATGTTATCATAAACTATTAATTTAATATTCAAACTAAAACTACATATTAAAAACAACAAGATTAGTTTATAAATAATAAAGCCGTTACTTGTTTTCAAAAAAATAATAAGATAAAAGTTATAATTTGTTTTATTCTAATCTTTAATAAAAAGAATTATGTTTTAGAAAAGAAAATTTAAACACATTAACAAAATATTACGGGCGTTATTATGGGTATTACTTGTTAGTGGGTAGGGTATCGGGCCAGGTATTAATTAATCTCATAACCTTACTAGAACCTAAAAAATTATATTTTTTGATCCTATACCTGGTCCAATAACCTAAAATTCAGGCTAATACTGGCTCTAAAGTTTCGGGTTTTCCCACATGGTATGGGTTTTTTTGCAATCCTAAAATCGATAAAGTTTTTTTAACTTTCCTCCAATCACTGTTTACCGATACTAATGATATCGGAAGAATCTCTTCTCTATACTAATAGTATCGACAATCTCAGCATCGATACTAATATTATCGATGAAACATTATACAGATCTTACTAATATTGGTAAAAACAACACTTCAAATATTTTTAAAAATGATTTCTCATTTTATTTTTCAATGCCTGATTAATCCAAATCTAACTAAAACCTCAAGAACATCTTTTTGTTTTTTCTTTGTATTTTGAAAATATCCAACATGAAATCAGTAGCAGCTTGAATTCATCATGGTTTTAGATTAATATTTAACTGAGATAAAGAATGACAATATAAAAGATAAACTTTGCATAAAAATAGAATCATTTTAATCCATACAACTAACACATCAATTTCTTAATAATTTAAGATTGATTGTCAATATAGTGATCCAATTTAAACTTAAACACTTCCTTAGAGTATATATTAAGCATTATTCATTAAATTATGTCTATTATATCAAGCTAGTGGCTCGCACACTTAATCTGATATAAACCTATTCAACTTCATAATTTATTAACTTGCATTGTCATTGATCTTTTTAACATAAAATAATTTAGTAGAACGATGCATAACATTCATTTTGATTTTTCATATTAAATAAATTAATGAAATGTGCTATCGAGTTCAGGTCTTTGCAAAACAGAACAAAGAGTCACTGTTCATTAATTATTATGAATGCAATGAGTATTCCAAGTCTATACGTAAGTATAACAAAGGTAACTCATAACATGTTAAGAGATCATTGATGGCATAACTTATGCATAACATCAACTCTCAATTCATTTTTGTTGACATCACTTTGTGCAAGTCTAAATTAAGAAAGGAATCCCACTCATTCATGGATATTCTTAATTTGATGCTGTGAATAATTTCATATTATCTAAGCCCTCTCACATATCAAATCTTAAACATCTACCTATACTAATAAATAATGATTTTTAGTGACACTTGACATGTTTTTAGAGCTTTTCAACCTTTATTTTCGTCCTCTCTCTCCTTTTAAATAACTAATATTAAATATATTTTTAATAAATTTTTAATATAAAAATATTTTTAATACATTAAAATATATTAATGTTAAAGACACGCTTTTTTAAGAAAATTATTATAAATTATAAAATTTTCAAAAACAATTATTTGAAAGATAATGTTTAAGTAAAAACAAACTATAACAAAGGTAGTGTTTAAAGAAATAATTGTAAAATTTATTTTATGTTAAAAATCATCTTATTTTTTTCTATATTTGCGTTGATAATTATTCATTATATTTCTTTGTGCAATCCATGTAATACATGGGATAATAACCTAGTATTCAAATATATCAAACTTCAATTCATATGTTAGCACATATAGATTAGGTCCTTAATTCTTCCTATGTTATGTGTCACTGTCTCAATCTTTTAAAAAATTTAATTCTTAGTAAACACAAGTTAGTGTACTATAACGTATAAGAAAATAATAGTGAAATTAAAACAAAAGCTTCCAAGTGAATTTTAGATTTTATCACTTAAAGTTGATCAACCTAGCTAAGACCTTTTACAAGAGAAATGAATCGAGATGCATCAAAGGCTTTAGGAAATTAAAGTATTAGGCAAGTTATCCAATGTTTTGTTCGTTTATGTTTTGGTATTATGACAATTTGTAATTTATGAACTTTATTTTTGTTTTAAAATTATATGTGGTTGAACTTATTTTTTTTAATTATTCAGTTTAAAATTGATATAAATATTTTGAACTTACATTAAATTTTATTTTGAAGTCAAGCCAAACCGAATCAAGCCGAGCCGCTCAGTGTTAAAACAAGCCAAGCAACGAGCACAACATTTGGCTCAATTTTGCAAATCCGATCCAAGACGAGCTGGTAAGTTTGAAAATGAGCCGACCACAAGCATACCAGTGCTTGGTTCGGTTTGGCTCATGAATAGCATTATCATTAATCTTAGAAATCTTATGTTTCATTTTGTCACTTCAAATAAAGTTAGCTTAATGCATGATATTAATATTTCTACGTTAGATTGTTACTTATAAAATTTAAACAAAAAAAAAGATTGATATTAAACAAGAAATTGAATATTAAGTATTAAAAACAAATTAAACATTAAAACTAAAAATAAATATTGAACCATAGAAATAGAGGAAATTGTTATTTTGTTCATATAATTTTGTCACTTCTGTTAATTTAGTTAAAAAGTAAAAAAAAAAAAATTCCTACTAGTTTTATTTTATTGATATTTCACTTCAGCAAATTAATACTGTTAATTTAGTTACAATTAAATATTAGAGGACAAGATTTATGTGTAATAATCGAGTTTTGAGAGAGGACGCTAATACATTTTTAGAATTGTAAACAAATAAAATCAAACTGAATAAATTTTTGTAAACTCTACGTTCAAAATCGACATTGATAATGATGTCTTTGGTAGGGATACTCAGAATAACCGAAAAACTTTTAAAAGCTTTATCTAAATGGTATATGTAGCCGAAGCAACGCAAACCAAATCAAAATGCAAATTCGATTTTTGGTTTGGTTCTGAACCGTACTCGTATTAAAAATTTGGTTTTTGGGTCGGTTTACGGTATCAATATTTTTTGGAATTCGGTTTATTCAGTTTAAACCGAATTAATATTTAAATATATTTTTTTATTTATTTTGATGGATACCTAATTACCAATTTACCTAGGAATGTCCATAAACCGATCGAACAGAGGACATTTGGTCGTTTTAAAGCTTGATTTTTGGTTTACAGTTTGAGCATTCTAAAAACCAAGTGTTCGGTGCGGTGTATTTTTACTGAACCGTATAAACCACTGAAACTGTATATATACATGTGTGTTATTATTTGTTTTAAAAACACAAACACACACGCACATATGTATGCATGCATACAAAATGGAGTTCGAAAATTATGAAGATTAGAAGCATTCGAATTAGAGTATGACTTGAAGTTTGTAATAAATCATCGTATTAGATCATAACTTTATCTAACATATCGTCACTCGTTTTGAACTACTTTGTTATTTTGATAATTGTTGGCTTTTGAATTATAGTTTTTGACTTTTGAAATAGATTATGGTTACTCATATAATTATAACGACATTCTCTATTGTTTTATATAAAACCATGAAACCGCAAAACCAACGTGTAAAACCAACAATGTTGGTCGGTTTGGTTTTTCTAGCTTACGTTGTCCGTTTGGTTTGTTGCCTTATAAAACCGCATTTAGTGGTTTGTTACAAAAATTTTTACAAAACCGACCAAACCGCACCATGGACATCCCTAAATTTTCTCTATTAGCCTAATAAAACTAAGAATCAAGAAGCAAAATCCATGTATAGTTCTCTTCTTCGTCGCCCTAATCCTTTCATGTTTCACCATACACTGGCCAACAATCGATGTTCGCCACCTCTTCTGTTATCGATTTGGAATCTCTCCTGTGTTCGCAATGAATCGGTCAGTCTGCAACACTCTACAACTCTTAGTCAATCAATTTGTATCCATATCTGATATCTTAGTTAAAAAATGCCTCTTTTGAGGTCAAACAAGCTCTCGATCATTCTGAACTAAAGCCCACAATAGGTAAGTCTTTTGGTTTTTGTTGTTGCTTATATGAGTAGCTTTCAATCACTGTGTTTCATTCATTCTAAATTCTTATTTAGGGTTTAATAAATTAGTTTATCCTACTTATGTTCGATGATCGAATATTTGGTTTGTATCTATATTTCTTTTCCTAGTTCAATTCCAACTTACAATTTGTTTCAATGAACTAGCATACCTTTCGATTTTCATCAAAATTATTTTTAGCTTTGTTCAAGTAACGGTTTAGCAGGGTGATCCTTGGTTGAACTTCCTCTGGGATTCCTGTTGTCCTGCTAGGAAAGAAAGACACCATAAGCCTTACCGCAGGAGAAGACCTCCTACGATTTGACTCCGGCGTGAGAATAAGTATTTGATCGGAGAAAGATCAGTATGAGTGAAGTAGTGAGAATCGGAATGAATCCGTTTGTAACATAAGGTGCTCTATTTATACTGCTTCTTGCCTGGAAGCTTGAACTTCCTAAGAACCAGCTCCTTCCTTATTTGTACTAGCAGCTTCCTACTTTCTGGGCGTCTTCCTCATGTAAACTCGATCTTCCCATTTTCCTATAACTGGTTGACCTACTATATCTTCCAGCTTTCTGCCATCTTTATGATTTGATGTCTTCTTCTTTTTTTCCAATGGCTAAAGGTGTCTCTTTCTGTTATTAACACCCTTATTATCCGCCTTTCTATTTCTTTTTTATCTTGTATTGCTCATTCCAACCGTCCTTCTATCTAGCCTTCTTGCTATTCTGCTACTCTCTTTAGGTAGTGTTTCGTCCTGGCCATTTTATATGGAAGATTGCCTTACTATGTCATTAGCCCCTCCCCTAGTCAAGGCGGCTTTTTTTGCTATTAGCAAAGTCTGATCCTGACTATCCTACTATCTGGTGAATTTTGTTTGCATCGTGGGTTGTGCTTTCGGGTGCAACATTTCTTGCCCCCAGCCGCAAGTGCCCCTACGTCTTGTTTCATAGTTCTAAAATCGTCACATATATATTTATTTCTCTTTTGGTTCTTGAAATTTCAAACACGTTTCTCTGGTTTTTCTTCTTCTTCTTTGATGAAACACATTTTGCAGGTAACCGTTTTCCCTTTCTGCTTTTAATTTATCATCGATGTCGAGCCGTTTTGATATGCGCCAATGGCTATCGAAGTTATCTGTGGAGGATTTTCGGTCCTTTTGTAGTTGTTATCATATCGGTGCTGAATGTTCCCCTACACTCCCTTGATCTGACCAGAATGTTTGTGATTGACCCTCGGGCTCCATCATGTTATACACTCGGTTTTTTGATTGTCTGAACTTTCGATTGCCCTTGTGTGTGTTTTGTTGTAATGTTCTTGAGTATTACCGTATGCGTTTATCTCAATTGGCTCCCATCAGGGTGAGTAAGATTACTCATTTCAAAATGACCTGTAATGTTGTTGGTGTTGTTCCTACCGTGTCCATATTTCATGGATTTTTCATCTTTCTAGGAATGGTGAATGGTTCATCATCCAGCGTCCCAAGAATAATCGTGTTGCTTAGTTTGGGTTCAATGTTAGTCCCTCTGTGAAACTTTGGAAATACCGTTTCTTTTGGGTTTTTGTAAGTTTTCTTCCATTCCCTTCAATGTTTTGTGATCCGAATGAGGCTTTGTATGAAATTACCCTTCGTGATCCCTTGGTAAACCTAGAACATTATAAGTTGTTAGTTTCCATCAAGACCCATATCCATCGTTTAGTGAGGACATGTTAGTTCTTGGCAGATTAAGTCTGTATTAGGAAAAGATAGATTTTCTCCCCACTTTACTCATCGGGGTATTGGTATGTGTTGTTTTCTATATGTTTGGTTTTATTTTATCATGATTTGCTGTTATGTGACCTATCTTTCTTGTTTTCGTTGTTGTAGCCATGGGACTATTGGATTTGATGAAGCTAGACACGAATTCAGATGTGGAGAGTTCGTCCCACCCTCTAGAGGATGGAAAGGAAGATGTGGTTAGCAGCCATAAGAAGATTGCCTATGATGGTGGGGACTATACTTGTGTGTTTCCCGAAAGCGGGGCTTTCGGTGTGACCTTCCTTTGGATGTTGAGGAAAAAAAGAGTGCAAATGTTCCACCGAAACGAACCAAAGGGAAAGGGAAGAAACGTGTGAAGGATATTTCTGAGTGTTGCCAAGCGAGTCCGTGTGTGACACCCGGCAATTTCAGGTAAATTGCAACTCTTAAAAATTAACATTTCACATTCATACTTGTTACATTTCATTTAATTAGGTTTAATTAGATGAGTTAAACACAAACAACTGTAAAACGATAGTTTGAGGAACTATCGAATCGTACATTGCACATTGGTTGTGGAGACCAAGTGTGACAAACACAAAAACAAACGCAAAACAATAATTCGGGGAAATATTGGATTGTGCATTACATGTTGATTATGATTAATCAAGCATGCAGACATTTCGTAAAACACAAACACAAACTATCACCGATAATTCGAGGAATTATCGAAACACACACGAATCTCACAAAAGTTGGTGAACTAAACAAACAACAAATGAATTTAACAATAATTAAGCTCTATGGGAATCTAGAATAAGTTAAACAATGACAATAAGTCAAGAAACGATGTTCGTAAATGTTAAACAATCGAAAAACGAGCTTAAACTACAAAATTGGGCCAATTGGGCTCATTTTGCAAGCCAGGAGGTACGCCTAGGACCAATGTTTGGACCTAGGCGGGACGCCAAGCACTAGGAAATACGCCCGAGGAGCCGTGACGACACAGGCGATGCGCGCGGATGAACCAAACGCCAATCTGATTATTTTAATCCAGGCACTACACCTAGCCTTGCGTGCGCACACTAGGCGATACGTCTGGAGGCCGCAGATGCTAAAACCTCCTTAACACTCAACCTATCTCATTTTTTAATCATTTCTATCCTATTTTCTCGACTAAACCACCTCAATCTCGAGCAAAACAACCTGTTACTTCATCCTTCCCATAAGAAAACCTCCATTGTTGACATTTGAAGCCACATTGAAGCTTTGGGAAGCCATTGGAGCAATAAGGAAGCTTGGAAGCTTGTCCTCATCAACACCATCACTTGAAACTCCTAAGAGATCATTCCCAGAAGGTTTTAGAGCTGCCAAGTCCCTATTCTAGCTTCATCTCAGTGTTTTAGAGCTTCTAAGATAGTTCTTATGACTTATTCATAGTTACATCATACATGCAAGGGCTAAAAACCCACATGCAAGTGTATTTGATCACAAGCAACTCCGATCCGCTCACATGCACAAATTTTCAGTGGGTCTAGAGTGTTTATTGATATATTTTCAATAAGATTGATGATAGAAATCATATAGGATTGGGTTTTGTTGATTTGGTGATGATATTATGCAATTTCCTATATTAGGAAACTTTTTAGTTGCATGCTGATGATTTGTAGTGAACAAGACATGTTAGACATATCTAGATGTTATCAAATGCATATTGAAGTGTTTAGAAACACATTTGGGTATTCAATTTTGTGAAAATACGGTTTTATGACAAAATTACTAAAAATGGAAACTTTTGTAAATCAAAAGAGGGGTTTTGATGTTTTAACGTATTTTGGTGATTTGAGATCCTTGAGATATGGTTAGAAATGATTTCTAAGCATATTGGAAACTTTGATTATTGAAAACGGACATTTTAACGGATACTTTCTAAATAAGGAAAATTTATTTGGGCAAAATGCCATAAACGGTGATTTATGTGTAAACGATATGTTTTTAAGTGTTTAAACGTGTTTTTACAAACATACTAGAGTTGTTAGCTTTATGAAATGTGATTTCATAACTATACTTTCCAAAAATAGAAACTTTCTAAATATAGAAAGTTCCCCAAAACGAAAATCTTACGATTATCAAAACATGACTTATGTGAAAACATCATGATTAGAGTCATAGGATGCATGTTGATGTCTTACTTGCATTTATGACTAAACACATCAAACGTGTCACCAACGATTCGTCGAGTCAACACAAGTCAAAACACACACTCGGTTGAGAACACTGACACTTGGAGTTGTATGGGATACAACATACCACAGAACACATACTCACAACCTATATGATTATGGGTGCTCACTAGCAGGTTGCTAGCATTCGTGAGTTGCGAACACCACTTAAACCGAAACTGCTCTATCTGGTGAGTTCACGGCCTCTTTTTCTATTTTCTACCTTTGGGGGAGAAAAAATTGCATACAAACTGTTTTGGAACAACAAACATACTTTTTGGTTACATTTGTACATGCTAATATCGCGTATATGCATATGTGTGGCACTGATCCACAAAACTAATTAGTCCTCATTAAACACATCTCGAACCGTTGATAACGCGTGGCGCTTAGCGTGGAAATTCTGAATAGTACTATTTAGGCCTGACAAGCCCCACTGTTGCGCGCCATATGGCCACCCCAACTGGAGGTCGGAACAGTGCATACTTGACCAAACAACATTGCTATTGTCTACTTGGATGGACATGGTGGGAGACACATGTTAGCTTCGGTTGCGAACCTGCATATGATATAACACATATTGACTAGCTATCACCGGATATTGCATTGTAATGAAATGTAGACCTGCAGACTCTTACTTTAAACATTTGATGTTTATTGCTGATATAAAACATGTGCTCTCACCAACCAATGTGTTGACTCTTTTACTCGTATGTTTTCTCAGGTAACTAAGGCACGCGCACGAGGAATCTAGGATGGAGTCCATGCATCTACTTTAGTGTCTTAGTCTATTAAACATTCAGTATCATTTTGTTATGTTATGTAATTGCTAAACAACTTAAACCGCTTTCGCAAAACTATTACTTTATGTTATTTTGAAAACCGTTTAAAACGCTTCCACAACTTATGAATTCAAACTGTTTCTTAAGATCTTATACATTAAAATCCGTAACTCTGATCTTATAAAACTATTTTGTCCAAGTATTTGGATAAACGTATGCAACCAGACATGTAGGTCTCGCAATTGTATGACCGAAGACTGCGATCCTGACAGTCGCATCGCGCCCTCTGGAAAGCCAGGGAAGGCCAGGGTGCGACACCTTGTCTAGAAGCGGAACTTGACTGAAAAAGTTGGTTCAACGACCGGTCTTACCAGGAAGTCAATTCTTCTTTGTCTTAGGAGGAAACACACTCAGACCCGAAGGATGTGTCCAAGGGTTCTGATTATCAGTTCATGTAGATAAAAGATCCCAAGGAGCTAGCCAACATATTAGGTCTTGAGGCTGGCTTTGCTGACTTGCCTTTAGTTCCATAATGGGTTCTGGTTAATAAAGATGTGTTTTCTAATCTAGTCGTTTCTCTGAAAACAATGAGGGAACTTGTTACTCCTGGTAAATGGTTGATAACTTCTTCCATGGAAGACGATGTGAAGCGGGGGGGGGGGGTCGCATTTCTGTGGGCAGAGCTTCGTTCGTTGTTTCCTGAAATGATTCAGTGTTGGATTTCAGCCTCAACTATTAGGGAAAAGAAATGGATAAAGTTGTCTATTGTCAGCAATAAACTTAGTCAACCGCAGCAGGATCTTAGTGCGATGGAAATGGAGGATGAGTGTATTCGTTGTTTGAAGGTGGAGCGCATGTATACCTAGAAGGAAAATTTTCTAAACGAGGATATAAATTAGGCTAAGGAAAAGCTTGGAGCATGGGCTGTGTTTTTTGGAAAAAAAGTCGAGATGAGTTGAAGCAAGATCATCATACCTATGAGGCTGAGAAAGAGCGATTTAAACTTTCGTTGGATGATGCTCTTACCCGAAACCAAGCTCTTCAGGCACAAGTAACATCTTTATCTACTTATCATTAGTAGATTTTTTCCCATGGCTTTTCCCAAATAGTAAATAGGCTGTATCGTAGCCCTGAATTCCTTGCTCCTTTAGCAGCTGCCCAGAAGGCCGACCAAGAATATAAGATTACTGTTTGTCTGAAATCTGGTTATCAGCATGCTACTGTCGGGCATGTGTTAGAGAAGCTTCCAAACTTCCAACCTCAAACTAAGTTTCGACTACATGATGCAGTGGCTGCTTTTGAGGGTGCCTCTTATCCTTTTCTTAGGTCCGTGGCACAATGCTTGATTGAACATTTGGCTACCTTGCAATGTATATAATTTTTCTTTTTATTCATTGTAATTCAGAATGATATTTTCATTTTCCCTAATAATGCTTTTTAGGTCTGATACCGGAGAATTATGATGTTGGCGAGCCTGTGGTGTTTGAGGTCATATTAGTCCTGAGAGACTAGTTTTGCTACACTCTCGATGATCGTGCCTTCAACTGTTGTGTAACATCAGTGTCGGACGCGTGCCGGAACAGTGATCGCAACAGTAACTTGTACAGTAACCCAGGTAAACATTACGTGAAACTATGTTTATGCTATTGATACATTATGTTTACTACGAAACTATTATGCGATTGTCTGAAATCTGATTAAAACCTTAGGGTTTAACAGTCAGAAAAATATTAGACAACACAGTGTTGAAACACAGATACTTGATTTGATACTATTGTGTATAAACGTATGTGAGGTTAAACAAAACAAAACCATAACGGTTGTTGTTACAGAATGCTAAACAGACGAATTATTCGTATAGGTGACGATCTGTACGAATGATTCTGAGAGTTTAACGTTCTGAAATAATGACTGAACAGTAGGGAACAAGAATCAGAAAGCTAAACCATCGTCGTGTTTGTTCGAATGACGATTCGAACGAATACGCGCGATGGCGACGTGTTCTGACGAAACAAAAACGAAAAACGATTCGAACGATAATAATTTTAAGGAAATAAAATATTTCCTATTTTACAATTTTGAAACTCATCATAAATGAAATTAAACGAAATTATTAAAATAATTCGCGAACCAATAAATGAAACGCGTAAAAATATTAAAATTCGATAAATAAATTAATACAACGATATTTAAAATGATTTCTAACAATAATTGTATTTTAAATATCCTAAAATAATTCTTTTTATTTAAATTACGAAACACGCGTGTGACGTGCCGGAAACACGACGAAAATACGAACCGAGCAACCGAAACGAACCCGAACACCCACGGAGTATTTAAACACCAATTTATGGCATTTATTTCACTTTTACACAAACCCTCTCTCTACCTTCCCAATCCGTCATCTTCCTTTCTTTCTAAGATTCCATCTTCAAAGCTCAAGAACTTGATCAATACTTGATGAAATCTTGTGATTTTGGTGTCCACACGAAGCCCTCAACAATCTCTACATAGAAGTACAGCTAATCTGGAAATTTAACCAACAAAAATCGAGGTATGAGGCTTGAAAGGCTGGAAAAACTAGGGTATTCACTATTGGTGGTGTTTGTTCGACCACCCTGCTCAAACCACCTGGAAATCGGCCATAGACCATGAACTTCGAAACCCCGCACTCTGAGGACCTTCGGTAGTGTATCCTTAACTATGGAGATGGGCTAGAGTTGATCGAATCGATGAAAGGTGATGACAAACGCGCAGGGTTCATCGGATGGAAGGTGGCCGAACCTGCTACGGTGGCTTACTTGAGCCACGAACCTGCCCACAAAACCCTACGAACTGGCGAACCTAGAACTCACAAGGGTTGGCCGAACCTACGCTCACCACCACCACCAAACCTTGTAGGGAACTCTATGCGTGAACCTGTTGGTCACACCCTTGCTCCCACGAACCATGAGAACCCACGAACCATGCATGCTTCACGAACCAGAACAGGCGAGCCTTTTCTTTCGATCGGCGGAACCTATCAATGGTGGCCGAACCCACCAGGACCCAGCCGAACCTTGCTGCCCTCATACTCAACTACGAACCTTTTTTATGCTAGTTACGAACCCTGCGAGAGGAGCGAACCTGTCTTGACCGAACCTTACTAAAGGTTCGTTGGACAAGGGAACCTTCCTATTTGAACGATGATTTCCTGCTCGCTTGTCATCCGAAGCCATTGACCCAACAACTTATGTTGTTGACCCAAAATCACTATACTTGGCCCACTAGTTCAGCATGGGTCTTTGTTTCGGCCCATCTGAAATTATTAGGTCACTATTTACAAAATTTGGTCCATTAGCATCTATCCGACCCAATAGGTTGGCCCAACCACGGTGCATGAGGCCCACACCCTTGCTCGGCCCAACATAAATCTCCGGCCCACTACACTTAGCCGGCCCATCCTACCATTGAACAAGCTCAAACAGTTAACCCAATTATCTTTTGGCCCAAGTTAGGAAACCCACTCGTTGTTCGGTCCAAATAAAATTCTTGGCCATTTCCTATATTGTGTCAAGCCCAAATGATGGATACATGACTCATCTACATTCGGCCCATTTGATTTTGAGATTAAACTTAAAATAACATGACACTAGAACCGTTAAGCTTTACCAGGATAAATTTATAGTTATTTAATAACTATGAAATCAATTATTTAAAATATTATAAAATTTTAGGAGTTTATAATCTTTAAACGAAAGTTTAAATTATATAATTATAAACTATAAAAGTTCAAGATTATACACATAAGAAAGCTAAATCAAGTTAGTGATAACACATGATGGGAAGTGTTAAGCTCAATTTGAATAGATAGTGTATAAATTATATTTAGCAAACAGGGCCGAATGAAGACCAAGACCAAAACTCATGAGTGTTAGCCAATCCTAAGGCTGACACAAGTACACACACAAACACATAATTAACACTTATGCTTACATGTTTGAAATCAATACAGGATCGTGAACATCATAACAAATACAAACAAAGAGCGCGTGTAATCTTGTCCTTGCTTAGTCAACCACGATCAACACAAGGTGAGTTCATTTGTCCCTTTTCAAACTTATTGTTTTACTTCAGGATTGAGAAGCATGTTAAACATTTTAATAAACTATTAAAATGCTATTTAATGTTTTTATACTTAAATATGATGCTTACAATGAGACTTATACTTGGAATCTAATATACTTTGAGAAGTTTGAAATTTGAGACTTGATGCTTATGAAACTATATGCTTGAACGTGACTTGATGCGTATATGCTTAAACTTGAGACTTGATGCTTATGCTATGAAATTCATGATGAAACTATACGTGGATGCTTGAATTTATATGCTTGAAAATATGATTGCGCGCGAAATACTAAGCATGTATCTAATCATGGGCTACGTAATTGCTAAACGTCTGCTATAGCAGAGCTTGTACCTATGTACTAAGATACATGAAAACTAAACCACGACGAGGCTAAGCTATTATATATATAAGAGACATGTAATTGCTAAACTTCTGCTAGAGTAGAGCTTTTGTCTGCTTATATGAGATATGTAATTGCTAGATTGTTTGTGTATGCATGGCTTGTGTCTATGTATGAGATACGTAATTGCTAAACTTCTGCTATAGCAGAGCTTGTATCTTGTATAGTTTACACGTAATTGCTAGACTAAGCTTAACTAATTCATGAGATACGTAATGGCTAAACTTCAGCTAGAGCAGAGCTTGTATCTAGCCGTGAGCTACGTAATTGCTGAACTTCTGCTATAGCAGAGCTTGTACTCACGCATGAGATTAGGGAAAGCTAAACTTTGTGCATGTGAAACTATGATGCTTGTTAAACTTATTTTGAAGCTAATACTTACGAATGCTATAGATTTGTAAACTTGGGAAACAGAAAACTAAAGCTATGATGAGGAATGGGTTGATTGGTAGGTAAAATGCTTAATTATTATTAACAACAGTGTCATATGCGAATTAGTATGTGGTGGGACGGCGTCTGGGCGGGTTGTAGGCTCGACTCAGGGGTATGCCCTATATATAAGCATACCGATTTGGATATCACATGTGGAGTTAATGAGGTTAAGGTTCTACCGAAAAAGGTTTGTTAAAGCTATTTTAAACTTAAAAACTATATGAACTCACCAACCTTTGTGTTAACTTTGTTTTCTTACATGCTTTCTCAGGTGATGAACATGTTTAAGCTAAGGCTTTGGATTGCATGCTAGGCGGCCTAGATAGAGGACCTAGTTGATTTTGGAAGCACATATTTTGTTAATCATACGAATCACTTTTGGATGTCTTGTACATATTACAAGATAGAAAACATTTGATTCTTTTGTTAGGTTTACTGAGTTAAATTACTGAACATTGACATTGTAATTTAACTTTGTAATCCTATTTAAATGCTTTATAGTGCTTTAGTTATTCTCAACATTGATGCTATGTAAACAATCTGATCATCACGATTATCACTCACGATATCGCGCCCCGAGAACCTTCCGCCCAACGGGGACTTCGATCCAACCCTGTCGGCTCGGGGTGTGACATGTTGGGACTTCAAAGTCACGGATGAAGCCTCCTGGTTCACATGGGGCTTCCATGGAATCTTCAAAGGCACCTCCTTCTACCACTAATGGCAACTGAACTTCTCCCATGCGTGGGATTTGTGTTTCTAATGTCCTTTTTCAGCTAGATCATCTTTAGACAATGCTTGTGCTTAGTCATGATGTTTGGTTTTGTTTATGACTTAACTACGTATGTTGTATTGTGTAGCTTCATGAACATGTTATGATGATGGTTCATATTTTGACATTGAGGGTTTGGATTTATTGTGCACAATGATACATGGGCAGTCATGGCCAGACCCTATGGAGCATAATTTTTTTAGGGGCTCAACCTTCACACCGGTAAGCCGGGGCTAGATACCGTGGAGTGTTAATGGATAAGGGGCGGAATCTTATGACGGGTTAGTGGGAACTGGACTTCACGATAAAGAACTCAGTGAACCATACATCCTGCTTTGAGGATTTTTTGTGAATATTTGGCATAGTGCTAGGATAATTTAAAAAGAAAATGATAACGACTGAAAATAATGGAAGAGACATGCATTCAGTTATCAAATTAGCCAGGCTATGTTTACGAAAGTGGAATTTTCATTCCACTAGCCTCTCGGCTTTCTTGTTACATTTTTCCAAATATAAAATTTGCGCAGGTTGCTAGCGTTCCAGTGTCTTGGAATTACCTTTCACAGTGTATGGACCTTACCACATTTCGTCGTAAGACTAGATCCCTTGGTCCGAACCATTCATGGCGGATCTTTTAATTGTAATACTGATCCAATTGGTGTTTATAATTGCATCTTTTAGTCTGGTAACTTCTCTTTCTTGTTTCATCATATCGAGGTTGAAAAGGATTTCCTTGTCATTTTCGTATGGCGAGAAGAGATGTTGTCTTGGGTATTTTACTCCAATTTCCCCTGGAATGACAACCTCTGTTCCAAAGGATAAGTTGAACGATGTTTTTCCATTGCTTGTCTTCTCTATTGTTTGTATGGCCCACAGGACGAAATGTTTGATCATTCAATTCTTGCCCTTTCTTCCTAGATGCGCCTTGATCCCTTCAATAATGCTACAATTCATTCTTTCCACCTAGCCATTTTACTATGGGTGTGCCACCAAACTAAACACTTGTTTGATTCATTGCTCAATACACCATGACTTGAAAGGTTCGTCCGCAAACTATTTGTCGTTGTCGGTGATAACTTCTCCATGTAGTCCGTAACTGCATATAATGTTTTCACAAAAGAAATGAACGACTTGCTTTCCTATGATTGTTTCCAATAGCTTGACTACAGACCACTTGGTGAAATAGTCGACTGCCGCTAGCAAAAATTTCACACATCCCTTGCTGAACGGGAATGAATCGAAAATATCCATTCCCCACTTGTAATCGGGCAGACTAATGATATGGTGATCAAGTCATACTTTAGCCCCTTCTTGATAGGCGCATGCAACTGATATTCTTCGCATTATTTGATCTCTTATAAGGTGTCTTTTTTCATCTTTGGCTAGTAATATCCCATGTTCATCATTTTTGCCACGATTGTGCGTGGGCCAGCATAGGTGCCACATATGCCTTCATGTATCTCTCGAATTAAATAGTTGTTATCTTCCCGTCCCAGACATCGCAACAATGGTGCTAAATATGATTTTCTAAAAAATTGAACATCTTCCAGGGTGTATTGTGTTGCCCGCAGTTGTATGCGCGATGCTTCATCCCCATCATCGGGTAAGAAACCTGTGGCTAAGTAGTCATGTATTGGCATCATCCAATCTAGCTTGCTACTTTCTACCTTTTGAACTTCTTGGGCATAACAGCCCATTCATTAAACACTTCTACCAGCACTTGTTTGGTTAGATGTGAAAAAACAACATATGCCAATTTGCTTAGTCTGTCGGCCTTTTCATTTTGGCTCCAAGCTATCTGACTGACTTGAAACCACTAAAATTTTTTGAAAGTATCTTTAGTTTTTGCCAAGTATGGTTTCATTCTTTCTCCATTTGCCTCGGAGCTACCATTTACTTGGTTGGCTACTAGCAACGAATCAACATGTGTGTGTAGTTTGAGAACCTTCATTTTTATAGACATCTGCAAACTGGCGATGCAGATTTGTTAGCATGGTAATAGAATGGACTTGGAAATACCTAAGCAGTCGGCATGCCGAGTGTACGATAGTCAAGACCACTTTTTCTATGACCTAATACCACACTCAGCTGGCAAAATATATTGGTAACTGTTGGCCGGATCATTCTGCAACTAGAACGGAGCTGGAAGCCTCATCTCCAATTGCGATGTACATAGACATGCTCTCAGCTGCTTCCGGAGCTACCAATGGAGGAATGTTGGCTATATAAGTCTTCATTTCATGGAATGATTTATCTGCTTCATCTGACTATTTAAAATTGTCTGCCCAATTCTTGAAAGTTCGGAAGAACGACAAGGACTTCTCCGCCAACTTGGAGAGAAACCGATGTAAAGCTCCCAACTTGCCATTCAGACTTTGAACTTCTTTCTTTTTTCTTGGTGATACCATTCTTTGGATGGCTTACACTTTATCCGGATTTGTCCGAATATCCTGCTTGCTGACGATGTGACCCAAAAACTTTCCTTCCTCGAAGCCAAAAGAACATGTTCCTGAATCCTTCATGTTGATCTTTTTCAGGTGGCCAAAAGTTTCTTCAATTTTGTGGATCACGGCTTCTTCGCTAACGCTTTTAATGACCAAATAATCTACATATGCTTCCATGTTTCTTCTGATTTGGCCATCAAATACATAGTCAATCAATCTTTGATACATGGCTACTAGATTTTCTAGTCCAAATGGCATTTTTGTGTAACTATATATACCTTTTGGCATGTAGAAGGCTGTTATTTCCTCATCTTCCCTATTCATTAAAACTTAATGATAGCCTTACAGGCGTATAGGAAAAACTTGTGCTTGTAACCAGCTACAACATCGACTTTATGGTCTATTTTAGGCAACGGATAGCAGTCCTTAGGACATGCGTTGTTTAAATCTTTGAAATCCACGCACTTTCGCCAAGTGCCATCATGTTTCTTCTCCGTGACTGGGTTTGCAACCCACGTATGGTAGCGCACTTCTTTTAGAATACCGGCTGACACTAGATTTTTTACTTCTGCCATCATTTCCTGGCTTCTTTCTATGGCCATCCCTCTCTTCTTTTGCGCCATCGATGTGCTGCCTTCTCGTATTTGTAGCCGGTGTTCCATGCGAAGACATCATGATTCTGGCGGAGCAAGAGTATAAGCTAGCTTTTGCCCTCCGTATTGAGGGTTAGTCCAATATTGATCAACTAGGTTGGGTATCTTGCGTCAAGGCTTACTTTAAAGTCTTGTTCTTCCTCGGTTTAGTAGACTTCCTGCCCATTGCAGATGGTGCAAATGTCAGCTTCTGTCAGGAGTTTGACCATTGCATGTGACGTGGAGACGATTGCCCCAAATGCGCTTATTCCTGGACGCCCCATGATAATGTTATATGTTGATGGTGCTCGGATGATCAGGAATGTTAATTCTTCAGTTCTAACAAATTTTGCTGCACCCATGCTGACCTTTAGGGTTATCTCTCCCATATGTGAGTTGGTTAATTGTTTCCTTACTTCTTCATCAAGTTGGGAAAAACAATGATGATACATGATTGCAGACGCGTTACCTACATCGAGGTATACTCGGTGTATACTTATCCCTGCTATCTCGGCTTTGACAACCACCAGGAATGCATTCCACTTTGCATGTTTCATAGGTGGGAACTTAATCTTTTGGTTCATCCAAGATTTGGTTTGTTTCTTGCTCATGGAGTTTGCTAGGCTATCATGTAATACCATCTGGATTTCCTTGTTTTTCTTATCCTTCACTCCTTGTTGCTTGTTAGTTGTAGCTTTCTTTTCCTTTATGTCTTTTACCAAATGAGCCAGCTCCACAGGGTTTATAGTGGCCTTGATTCTCTTTTTGAGCTGGAAACTATCATTCGTGTGATGCCCTACATCTCCATGGAAGTCACAAAACTTTCTCGTATTGATGTCTCTCCCCTTAGACATAGGTTTTGGCAAACGAAAGTTGAACCTGGCCTCTTCCATGGCCAGGATGTTATTTAGAGATTTTGTGAGAGCTATAAACTGTTCTTGCTTGATTATGTCATCTTCATTGTACTTGGCCCCATATCCCGTCTTATTATACGGCTTGTAGGTATCGCTCTCTCGAAAAGAGGGCCTTTTTTCAGCGAAGGAATTATACCTGGATGACCCATGCCTTTGTTTAAGCGGAGAGCGCCTCCATTTATGATTTTTTGGACTATTCCCTGCATCAAGGTCCTGTGCAGCTTCTGTCCGTTCCATGGCTTCTTCCATGGAATTTTTTATTATTCTGTTGAGATCTTCAATTAATTGTGTTGGTCTGAGCCCATGAATGTATCCTGAGACCTTCATTTGTTCTGTTGCACCTCTAATACTTAGGCTTTCGGTTTTGTGTCTTTCCATGAAATCCTTTAGATCTTCATCATCCTTTTGTTTTATGTTTTGCAGTTCCACCAAATCCCGGGTGTATCATTATTTTTGCATAAAATTTGGCCTAGAAATTTCCACTGAGATCCTCGAAAGTATCTATATTGTCGTTTGGCAGACTGTTTAACCACAATCGGGCAGGACCCATAAGTGATTGGGTAAACATGTGACGCCGAAGAGGCAGGCTACATCGTTATATCATGGCCTGTAACATCTGTACATTTAGTCATGGTAGTAGTAAACAGTGTTAGAACAAGGTGTAATTATATCCAATCAGTCAATATGATTCATGTATTCATAAGGTGCTTGTGTGCTAGGATCTTGATTATTAGAAACAAGTATATATTATTTATTTGCAGTCGATTACGCTAGGCAAGAACAGTATCGTATTATATCGAAACAGTGGTTGGACGGCGTCAGATAAGGCAGGTAGATGGACTCTGGGGTATGCCCTATATATACTGCGTTCGGTGTAATGGGATAGTGTTAGTGCGTAGTGCTTAGACGAATATTATGACAAATGAATTAATTAAACAAAATCGTAATACGTAAGCGAGACTGAGTATAATTATGGGTGACGATCCATAACGATACGAATGTTGAACTTATGATTATGATTAAAGGACTATAAATAATTAATACGATCGAAAAAACGTACGCGATTGCGGGTATACACGTAATTGTATCTGTTTAACGATCTGACAACGAACGAAACATAAAAATAAGTAAAATATATTATTTTACATTTTTACAATTTTGAAACTCATCAAAATGATGAGAATAACAACTCTTTGTTTAAAACCGCGTAAAATACGCGTTACACGACGAAAACACGAACCAGCAACCGGAACGAACCCGAATACCACTCGGACTATAAAAGCCTTGAAGAAGGCTATTTTTCTCATTTATTGCTCCAACAACCTCTCTCTCTAAAATTCCCGTCCATCCTCTTTCTCTCTAGAAAACCGAGCATCAAACGCGAATATCTCCCTCGTTTCTCCACGGATTTGGGTGTTCTTGGCGCCTACGCGAAGCTCTCGACATTACCTACACAGAAGTACAAAGGATCTGAAGAGTTATCCGGTCAAAAATGAGGTATTGATGCATGAATATTCTGAAAAATAGGGTTTCTGACACTTTTGTTGTATGTGTTTGATTATCACCCTTAGAAACCGGTTTTGGATCTACACCTTCGAACCCATAGCATTTTGAGGAATGCGTCTGCAGGTAGTCGTAGCATGGGAGTGGTTGGATTAAGGGGACGAAGTTGGATGGAAAAGATGATAACAGATTCGTCGAGGGGCTGCATCAGATGGCTCGGCGAACCTTCAGCCTAAGGGTGGCGAACCCTTCTCATGCATCATGGCCGAACCTTCCTATCCACGAACCCATGTTAGGAACTTGGACGAACCTTCTGAGACGCATAACTGAGCCTCGAACCTCCATCATCAGCACCGAACCTTCGGAATATAACCGAACCTCCCATGCATGCCACGAACCCGACGTGCCGAACCTATCTAGGTTTTCTCGGCCGAACCCAGGCGAACCATTGGCTAGCTATAATCAGCCACGAACCTATCCCATGTTAACGAACCTCAGTCGAAGCTTCCAGGTGGGCGAACCTTTGAATGGCCGAATCCATTAAGGTGGCGAACCCACGATTGCTTAGACGAACCCTAGGCCTGTAACACGAACCCTTATTCGCGAACCATTGGGTGAGCGAACCTTGAGCCATGGACCCGCGAACCTTATCAATCTGGCCGAACCTTTACCCCTTTAACCCAAAAGGTTCGCTGACCAAGTGGTCTTTTGGCTAAAATGTAGGACCCTATGTATACAAATGACAGCCTAACTTCATCTCTCACGTCCAATATTCTTGCTATGGTGGCCCAATTCTCTTTGCTCTGTTCCTTTGTGGTATTTTGACCCAATACTTATCATTTGGCCCAACAAACCCTTAACCGGCCCAATAATAATCGCATAGGTCCAAGTCTAACCTAAGAGGCCCATGACCATTGTTTAAGCCCACCATGGTTTCATGGGCTTAAGGCCAAATGTTTGGCCCACAATGTAAAGTAACTACAAATTGATCTTGTTTGGGCGAAGTTGAACTTAAACTAATAACGAGATCAAGTCATAATCACAAGGGTCTAAAACACTTAAACATATCTTCAATTACATGTTAAGCAATGGTTATCAAAAATCATCAACACTTGTCATTTTATGTGCACAAGTTGTGCATAAAAGAACATGACACATTTTGTTTCAAGAATCAGTTAACGATCAAGTGACTCAATCAAGATATTCAAATTCACATAACATTCCTAAACATGAGAACAAGTATTCAAGGAGTTAGTCAAGTTCAAGTTAACACAAGTAAATCAATAAGTCAAAGTCTATATAATCATAAATTTTATATCTTATGTATGATTACAATGATATAGGAACCAGTTAAAAGTTTTGTTTGCTACTTGCTATTTGTTATAGTTCAGAGTCTACTGCAGACAGGTGAGAACATTAGCCCCTCTTTTACTGTTTTGGGGTGGAACACGTGAACAAATACTTCTATTACATTCATATTCATTATACAAGATGCGCGTATTCTTACAAACATTACAGGTTCATTGTACAAATCCAAGGGATTCATCAACTGTTTTAAGGGGTTTTATCAACTATTAAACACTTTCTACTAAAAAGGTTTTATAAAGATTCTTTAAACTGTTTTATCTCAGTTTTACTCAAATGGTTTTATAAACTCTTTTACTATAAACTCGGGTTTTCGAAAATAATATGTTATAAACCTTGTTACTATACAAGGACACTACTCACAGTATTAAATCAAGGGTGTCACAACAAGGTATTCAAATAATGGTTTTCATAGGGGTATTCAAACAAAGGATTTCAATTCATGGTATTCAAACAAGGTTTTCAAATCATGATATCAATTAAGGCATTCAATCAATGGTTTCAAAGCAAAGTAGTCAAAAGCATGGTGTTCATCGTTGTGAACAAACTTATACACACATCAAGTTACATATTCATTAGCGTTAGTACTGGGTGATGACAACAAGGGAAAGCGGACACATTGGGACAGACCAAACCTGGAGTTAGCTTTTAAATTTGTTTTAAAAACTAACTGCAGCTTTGGGTACATTATGGTTTTATCAAAAATGCTGATACATTTTCAGACTCCAAACGTAGTTTGGGACTTGATTATATGTTGGCTTTTCTAGTGAACAGTATTTTGACTGTTTACACACATTTTACATACTTGATGTTAGTTTGGGTTGCAACCATCCATGTAATTAATTTATTGCTTTATACATATGCCTTACCATGCAAACTCATATTTACAATTGTTAAACCTATTGTTCTCACCAACTACTTTTGTAGTTGACAGTTACTTTTCATGTGTTTCAGGTAATCAGGTTTAAGGCTTTCTAAAGGACAACTAAGGAGACCATTCTAAGATAGAACAAGATGAAGAAACATGCTAGGATGGATTAGAAACACATTAAATCCTAATTGTTTAATTGTCTTGTTTGGGTCTTATTTTGTAAACTATATTTTGGGTCTGTAGTTGTCATTCTTTTGGTAGATAGATTGTCTGTAACTAAACAGTTGTCTAAATACTAAGAAATCTAGTAATGCATTGTGGTTGTTCTATTTCAATACTTGTGCATGATTCAACCATTCATACGTCACCGCGCCGTGGATTTCAGCACGCGGCGCAGGGGTGTGACAGGTTGGTATCAGAGCCAAGGTTGTAGAGAACTAGGAAAAACCCAATAATTAACGACCTAGACTATAACCTAAGCTACCCCATAGGACTAAGTGCTATAGGCTTGAGGATACTTAGGAACTAAGTAAACTTAAGTAAGCATTAAGTCTACATTAAGTTTGAAAGATCTTAGGGATACATTTCTAAGATTAGATATCGAGTCAAGAAATTTGGATTGGAATTCTATAAATTTTAGAATCCGAACTAAATTTCTAAACACATATTCATTAAAGGATTTCAGAGGTAAGGATCTGTATTCTTAGTATCCTTGATCTGAAATTCTCAATCAGAGTTCATTAAAGGATTTCAGAGGCAAGGATCTGTATTTTTAGTATCTTTGATCTGAATTCCTTATCATGTTCATCATAGGATCTCAGAGGCAAAGATCTGTATTCTTAGTATCTTTGATCTGAAATCCTTATCATGATTATCATTATCATGGATTCATTATCATTAGGACTTCATAATTTAGAATCTGTGTAACAGTATTCTTTAGTTGAAGTTCACACAGGAGATCATTATACTCAATACTGTAAATATTGGGAACCTAGGCTAATTAACCTAGGACACGTATAAAGAAACCTAAGGTTTTAATTTCAAGTAAATTAAGAACCATGGTTTACACAATCATAATCATAGTCATAGAACAAGAGACAATCATGAATCAATCATAATCAATCAAGAGTTGGGATCATAGCTTCAAATACAAACGGCGGACAAACTCTGGCATACTGAAAAGGTGGTGGGATGTCGGCTGGGCAGGCAGTTTGCTTGACCCTACGTATGCCCTATATATAATCTAACTTCAGTATGACAGGGGGAATTCGGCGTTACTAATTGAAGTGAAAATCCGGGAACAACTGGGATCATTGAACAATAGTCAAACACATGAGGTACAAACATTTGGGATACAATCATTGTGCTATTCAAACATGGATGAGTCAAACATTGCGTGTGAATCAATCAAGTTGTGAACATTCTTTCAATGTAAACCTTAAGTGGAATTCTTAAGTGATTACATGTCTAGTACTTATTAACATAGGTTAACGGGAAAATGTAGAGCACACATATGATTTAGTTCTACATGTTAACGACTGTTAGTAGGTGCACACATAATCTAATCATAATTCAATCATGGATTCAATCATAGTTCAAATTGATCAAAGATCATGGGATTCTTAATCAATGGAACATACATGGAAATCAGTACAAACATGTTGCCAAATGCTAGCAAGGACATGATCGTGGTATATCGAAGCGGTGGTGGGCTGGCGTCTGGGTTGGCAGTTTGCTTGACCTTTTCGTATGCCCTATATATAAGCTATCTTTGGTATATCGGGAAAGTGTCAGTGTGTAGGTTTGGTGGAGAGAGATCATGAGACATCGTACATATTCACATGAGAAGTATGCAAATAAGTTGATTACTTATACGTGTACTAGATCATATTTCAATTGAATGATAATATTAGCAGTATGAATATATTTCTAACTTTATCATGCAAATTCAATTGTATCCTTCCTCATTACTGACCCGCTTGTGGCTTCTATTTGTAGAATGCCCCCTCGACGTGATCCTAACGGAGGGGGTTCAACAAGTGGCAACGATGATGAGATCAACAAAATTGCCCGGCCTATCGCTTTACACATGAAGGATGGCATTCCGAGTATAGTCACTGATATTACTCAGAATCTTCGGGGAAGTACCAGTGACTCAACAAACAACTCCAACACTAACAACACTGGAACTGCTAACTTTACTTTCAAGCAGTTCAATGATGCTAAACCTCCTAAGTACTCTGGTACAGAGGGAGCTACCAGCCTACTGCAGTGGCTGGAAAGCATTGAAGATATTCTCGACTTCACAGGATGTCCTGAAAATTTGAAGGTCAAAATGGCCTCAAGCGCTTTTCATAAGGGCGCATTCACCTGGTGGAATTCTGAGAAGAACACCAGAGGACGCGAAGTCGCATTAGCTTTACCATGGGACGGTTTCAAGAATCTACTGGTGGAAAAGTTTTGTCCATGCCATGAGCTGAAGAAACTCGAGGTGGAGATGTGGAATTTGGTTCAGGACAGTGGCGAAAACGCCAAATATACAACTCGTTTCCACGAGTTATGCATTCTGGTACCGCACCTGGTTACTCCTCTATCACGCAGGATAGAGAAGTACATTGAAGGTTTACCTCTAGTTGTCCGGGGAACTGTAATGGGGAATAACCCCACTACTCTGGAGGCGGCAATTCAGCTTGGTGCTACACTCACTAAAGAATATGTTAAGTCTGGGGTGCTCACCCGAAAGGGATACAAGAGGGCACAGATCGAAGAAGGCAAGAAGCCTGAACAACATCACCACAAGAAAAAGAAACAAAAGACGATCAAGAATTTTGCAGCTCTGACTGTAGCTACACCCACTCATGCCACACCTATTACTGCTATACCGCAACTTGCAACGGCTAGATAACCCTATACTGGCCTGTTTTCACTCTGCACCAAATGTCAATACCATCATCTACCCACTACCCCATGCAAAAAGTGTCTCAAGTGTGGGCGGATGGGACACTTAGCAGCTACATGCCGATCTGCTCATCTTGCTGCTGCAACAACTGCCATTGCTACTTCTACTGCCACAGGTGGAAGGGCCTGTTATAATTGTGGAGCAGAAGGACATTTCAGGAACCAATGTCCCCGTCTCAACAACACTGCTGCTGCTCGTGCTTTTGTTATCGGAGCTACCGAAGCACGCGAGGAGCCAGCAGTCGTCACGGGTACATTTCTCATTAATGGTCATTACGTTTCTATCATATTTGATACCGGTGCTGATAAAAGTTTTGTCTCTACACATACTGCTTCTTTGTTTGATATGTCACCATCTATACTTACTGCTCCCTATACCGTAGAAGTAGCCAATGGTAAGACCATTGTTGTCGATTCCATAATACATGGTTGTGAATTCAGATTAAACGACCATCTTTTCCTCATCGATCTAATTCCTATGACACTCGGAAGCTTCGAAGTTGTAGTAGGAATAGATCGGTTGTCTAAAAACAATGCCGAGATTGTATGCTCGGAGAAACTTATTCGAATTCCTCTACCGTCCGGTGAAATGATGTTAGTTTATGGCGAGAAACCCTATCGCGGATTAAAGATTGTATCGTGCATCAAGGCTAGGAAGTATCTGAAGAAGAAATACTATGCGTTCCTGGCACACGTGGTAGAGAAGAAACCTGAAAAGAAAGCAGTTGGAGACGTTCCAGTCATTAGAGATTATCCAGACGTATTTCCAGAAGACTTGCCTAACTACCACCGATCCGGCAAGTGGAGTTTAGAATCGATCTCGTCCCTGGAGCAAACCTAGTGGCGAAATCACCGTATCGATTAGCACCGTCTGAGATGCAAGAACTGTCTAGTCAACTTCAAGAACTTTTAGACAAAGGTTTCATAAGACCGAGTTTCTCTCCATGGGGAGCTCCGGTTCTCTTTGTCAAGAAGAAAGACGGTTCGTTTCGCATGTGCATCGATTATCGTGAGCTAAACAAGTTGACAATCAAGAACAGATATCCTTTACCTAGGATCGATGATCTGTTTGATCAATTACAGGGAGCAATTTGCTTCTCTAAGATTGATTTACGATCCGGGTATCATCAGTTACGAGTAAATGATGAGGATATACCAAAGACTGCGTTTAGGACTCGATATGGACACTATGAGTTTGTGGTTATGCCATTTGGGCTGACCAACGCACCGGTAGTGTTTATGGACTTGATGAATCGAGTCTGCAGGCCATATTTAGATCAGTTTGTTATTGTCTTTATTGATGATATACTGATTTATTCCAAGTCAGAGCAAGAGCATGAAGATCATCTGAGGAAAGTCTTAGAGTTACTCAGAGCTGAACAACTTTATGCTAAATTCTCAAAATGTGAATTTTGGCTAAAAGAGGTTCACTTCTTGGGACATGTCATAAACAGGGATGGAATACATGTAGATCCAGCAAAGATTTAGGCGATTAAGAACTGGACTACTCCATCTACTCCAACAGAGATTCGTTCATTTCTGGGTCTGGCGGGCTATTACAGGAGATTCATCGCAAATTTGTCTAAGATCACTTTGCCACTTACCACACTCACCCAGAAAAGTCAAGCGTTTATATGGGGACAGAAACAAGAAGATGCATTTCAACTTCTTAAACAGAAGTTATGCAATTCCCCTATCCTTAGTCTTCCAGAAGGCAATAATGATTTCATTGTCTACTGCGATGCTTCAAACCTTGGTCTCGGTTGTGTACTTATGCAACGAGACAAGGTGATTGCGTATGCTTCAAGACAGCTTGAGGTTCACGAGAAGAATTATACTACTCATGACCTTGAGCTAGGGGCTGTGGCCTTTGCATTGAAGATTTGGAGACACTACCTTTATGGTACCAAATGTGTTATCTATACAGATCACAAGAGCCTACAACACATTCTCAATCAGAAAGAACTCAACATGAGACAACGACGTTGGGTTGAGCTTCTAACTGATTACGATTGTGAGATTCGTTACCATCTGGGTAAAGCCAATGTGGTGGCGGATGCTCTTAGTCGTAAAGAACCAGTCAAACCAATTCGAGTAAGAGCCATGGAGATTAACACACAGCCAAACTTGAAAGACCTGATTCGTATTGCACAACAACAAGTAGTAATAGACAATTAGTTGAAGACAGACTTAGACTGCGGAATTGAGAAGAAACTAGAACCTCGATCTGATGGGGTGTTATATCTCAACGGCCACATTTGGATTCCAAAATTTGAAGAATTGCGCACACTCATCTGTGATGAGGCTCATAAGTCGCGATACTCAGTTCATCTGGGAGCAGATAAGATGTACCAAGACTTACGGACATCTTACTGGTGGTCGGGAATGAAGAAAGACATAGCATTGTACGTGGGAAAGAGTCTAACATGTTCAAAAGTCAAAGCAGAACATCAAAAGCCTTCGGGACTCCTGCAGCAACCTGAAATTCCTCAATGGAAATGGGAGCAAATTTCCATGGATTTCATAACTAAGTTGCCGAGAACTCCGCGAGGTTACGATTCGATTTGGGTGATCGTTGATCGACTCACCAAATCTGCTCATTTTCTCCCTATCCAAGAGGTGTACAAAATGGAGAAGTTATCCACTCTGTACATCAACGAAATCATTGCACGTCATGGTACTCCAACATCAATCATTTCTGATCGTGATAGTCTTTTCACTTCTCGCTTTTGGCAATCGTTGCAAAAGGCTTTGGGAACGCATGTTAATCTTAGCACGGCGTATCATCCCCAAACCGACGGTCAAAGCGAAAGGACTATCCAAACACTCGAGGACATGCTTCATTCTTGTGTGATTATTTTGGTGGGAGTTGGGACACTCATCTTCCACTTATCGAGTTTTCATATAACAATAGCTATCATACAAGCATTCAATGTGCACCATTTGAAGCTTTGTATGGTAGGAAGTGCCGATCAACGGTCTGCTAGACTGAGGTTGGTGACTCACAGGTCGTAGGACCTGAACTCATTCAAGAAACAACAGACATGATCACAATCATTCAATCACGGCTTAAGGCCGCAACAGATCGACAAAAGAGTTATGCCGAACGACGTCGGAAACCGCTTGAGTTTCAAGTCGGTGACCGAGTTTTACTCAAGGTTTCTCCCTTGAAAGGCGTTGTCCAATTCGGGAAGAAAGGGAAACTTGCACCAAGGTACGTTGGACCTTTTGAGATCCTGGAAAGGATTGGTCCCGTAGCCTACAAACTCAAACTTCCGGTGGAGCTAAGCAATGTTCACGATACATTTCATGTATCGAATCTTAAGAAATGCTTGGCAGATCATGATGTTCAGATTCCACTGGAAGACATACAGATTCAAAACAACATGCAATTCATAGAACGTCCGGTTGAAATCATGGATCATGGAGTCAAGAAACTTAAACGTAGTCATATCTCGATCGTAAAGGTACGATGGGAGGGCAAACGTGGTGCTGAGTTCACCTGGGAACGTGAAGACCCGATGAAGCTTAAGTACCCTCATCTTTTTACAGTGCCTTCAGCTAGTTAATTTCGGGACGAAATTCCCTTAACTAGGGGAGACTGTAACATCTGTACATTTAGTCATGGTAGTAGTAAACAGTGTTAGAACAAGGTGTAATTATATCCAATCAGTCAATGTGATTCATGTATTCATAAGGTGCTTGTGTGCTAGGATCTTGATTATTAGGAACAAGTATATATTATTTATTTACAGTTGATTACGCTAGGCAAGAACAGTATCGTATTATATCTAAACAGTGGTGGGACGGCGTCAGATAAGGCAGGTAGCTGGACTCTGGGGTATGCCCTATATATACTGCGTTCGGTGTAATGGGATAGTGTTAGTGCGTAGTGCTTAGACGAATATTATGACAAACGAATTAATTAAGCAAAATCGTAATACGTAAGCGAGACTGAGTATAATTATGGGTGACGATCCATAACGATACGAATGTTGAACTTATGATTATGATTAAACGACTATAAATAATTAATACGATCGAAAAAACGTACGCGATTGCGGGTATACACGTAATTGTATCCGTTTAACGATCTGACAACGAACGAAACATAAAAATAAGTAAAATATATTATTTTACATTTTTACAATTTTGAAACTCATCAAAATGATGAGAATAACAACTCTTTGTTTAAAACCGCGTAAAATACGCGTTACACGACGAAAACACGAACCGAGCAACCGGAACGAACCCGAATACCACTCGGACTATAAAAGCCTTGAAGAAAGCTATTTTTCTCATTTATTGCTCCAACAACCTCTCTCTCTAAAATTCCCGTCCATCCTCTTTCTCTCTAGAAAACCGAGCATCAAACGCGAATATCTCCCTCGTTTCTCCACGGATTTGGGTGTTCTTGGCGCCTATGCGAAACTCTCGACATTACCTACACAGAAGTACGAAGGATCTGAAGAGTTATCCGGTCAAAAATGAGGTATTGATGCATGAATATTCTGAAAAATAGGGTTTTTGACACTTTTGTTGTATGTGTTTGATTATCACCCTTAGAAACCGGTTTTGGATCTACACCTTCGAACCCATAGCATTTCGAGGAATGCGTCTGCAGGTAGTCGTAGCATGGGAGTGGTTGGATTAAGGGGACGAAGTTGGATGGAAGAGATTATAACAGGTTCGTCGAGGGGCTGCATCAGATGGCTCGGCGAACCTTCAGCCTAAGGGTGGCGAACCCTTCTCATGCATCCTGGCCGAACCTTCCTATCCACGAACCCATGTTAGGAACTTGGACGAACCTTCTGAGTCGCATAACTGAGCCTCGAACCTCCATCATCAGCACCGAACCTTCGGAATATAACCGAACCTCCCATGCATGCCACGAACCCGACGTGCCGAACCTATCTAGGTTTTCTCGGCCGAACCCAGGAGAACCATTGGCTAGCTATAATCAGCCACGAACCGATCCCATGCTAACGAACCTCAGCCGAAGCTTCCAGGTGGGCGAACCTTTGAATGGTCGAATCCATTAAGGTGGCGAACCCACGATTGCTTAGACGAACCCTAGGCCTGTAACACGAACCCTTATTCGCGAACCATTGGGTGAGCGAACCTTGAGCCATGGACCCGCGAACCTTATCAATCTGGCCGAACCTTTACCCCTTTAACCCAAAAGGTTCGCTGACCAAGTGGTCTTTTGGCTAAAATGTAGGACCCTATGTATACAAATGACAACCCAACTTCATCTCTCACGTCCAATATTCTTGCTATGGTGGCCCAATTCTCTTTTCTCGGTTCCTTTGTGGTATTTCGGCCCAATACTTAGCATTTGGCCCAACAAACCCTTAACCGGCCTAATAATAATCGCATTGGTCCAAGTCTAACCTAAGAGGCCTATGACCATTTTTTTAAGCCCACCATGGTTTCATGGGCTTAAGGTCAAATGTTTGTCCCACAATGTAAAGTAACTATAAATTGATCTTGTTTGGGCTAAGTTGAACTTAAACTAATAACGAGATCAAGTCATAATCACAAGGGTCTAAAACACTTAAACATATCTTCAATTACATGTTAAGCAATGGTTATCAAAAATCATCAACACTTGTCATTTTATGTGCACAAGCTGTGCATAAAAGAACATGACACATTTTGTTTCAAGAATCAGTTAACGATCAAGTGACTCAATCAAGATATTCAAATTCACATAACATTCCTAAACATGAGAACAAGTATTCAAGGAGTTAATCAAGTTCAAGTTAACACAAGTAAATCAATAAGTCAAAGTCTATATAATCATAAATTTTATATCTTATGTATGATAACAATGATATAGGAACCAGTTAAAAGTCTTGTTTGCTACTTGCTATTTGTTATAGTTAAGAGTCTACTGTAGACAGGTGAGAACATTAGCCCCTCTTTTACTGTTTTTCAACTGTTTTGGGGTTGAACACGTGAACAAATACTTCTATTACATTCATATTCATTATACAAGATGCGCGTATTCTTACAAACTTTACAGGTTCATTGTACAAATCCAAGGGATTCAACAACTGTTTTAAGGGGGTTTATCAACTATTAAACACTTTCTACTAAAAAGGTTTTATAAAGATTCTTTAAACTGTTTTATCTCAGTTTTACTCAAATGGTTTTATAAACTCTTTTACTATAAACTCGGGTTTTCGAAAATAATATGTTATAAACCTTGTTACTATACAAGGACACTACTCACAGTATTAAATCAAGGGTGTCACAACAAGGTATTCAAATAATGGTTTTCATAGGGGTATTCAAACAAAGGATTTCAATTCATGGTATTCAAACAAGGTTTTCAAATCATGATATCAATTAAGGCATTCAATCAATGGTTTCAAAGCAAAGTAGTCAAAAGCATGGTGTTCATCGTTGTGAACAAACTTATACACACATCAAGTTACATATTCATTAGCGTTAGTACTGGGTGATGACAACAAGGGAAAGCGGACACATTGGGACAGACCAAACCTGGAGTTAGCTTTTAAATTTGTTTAAAAAACTAACTGCAGCTTTGGGTACATTATGGTTTTATCAAAATTGCTGATACATTTTCAGACTCCAAACGTAGTTTGGGACTTGATTATATGTTGGCTTTTCTAGTGAACAGTCTTTTGACTGTTTACACACGTTTTACAGACTTGATGTTAGTTTGGGTTGCAACCATCCATGTAATTCAATTATTGCTTTATACATATGCCTTACCATGCAAACTCATATTTACAATTGTTAAACCTATTGTTCTCACCAACTACTTTTGTAGTTGACAGTTACTTTTCACGTGTTTCAGGTAATCAGGTTTAAGGCTTTCTAAAGGACAACTAAGGAGACCATTCTAAGATAGAACAAGATGAAGAAACATGCTAGGATGGATTAGAAACACATTAAATCCTAATTGTTTAATTGTCTTGTTTGGGTCTTATTTTGTAAACTATATTTTGGGTCTGTAGTTGTCATTCTTTTGGTAGATAGATTGTCTGTAACTAAACAGTTGTCTAAATACTAAGAACTCTAGTAATGCACTGTGGTTGTTCTATTTCAATACTTGTGCATGATTCAACCATTCATACGTCACCGCGCCGTGGATTTCCGCACGCAGCGCAGGGTCTCCCAAACCATCATATGTTTTTACATTGGCTGGAAATTTAGTTTTTGGTGGAGATGATAAATTTGTTGTTTGCTGTCTAAATTTGGTGTGAATGGTAGGTACAAATGGCCTTGATTACTCATATATCAATCCCTGTATTTTGTTGGATATTTTTCTACTTATGGTTATTAGGGAAAACTCCCATGTAATGTGGTGGTGACACATAACGCTGGTTAAATGGCGCATACGAGTATACGGTGTGCATGGCTGTGTAATACATTATCAAAGAGATCACTTGGAACCCTTCTTATTTGTTAGTGTTTAGAATTCGGGCCCCACGGTGGGTGCCAATGTTCAAGTAATGGTTTAGCAGGGTGATCCTTGGCTGAACTTCTTTTGGGATTCATGGCTGTCCTGCTAAGAGAGAGACATTTTTAGCCTTATCACAGGATGAGACCTCCTGCGATTGGACTCCAGTGTGAGAATAAGTATTTGATTGGAAAAAGATCAGTATGTGTGAAGTAGTGAGAATGGGAATGTGATGTGATGGACTTATGGTTTTCGTATGATTTATATGGTTAAAGTTGTGTTTTTATGTGCAATTCGTATAGAAAAATGATACGTTGATATACAATTGTGAAATGCAGGTGAAAACAAGTTATATGGATGTCCAGAGGCATTAACGAGGTGAAAATGCTAACAGATGGATCAGAAGAAGTTGAGAAAAGATCCGAACTTCAAAGGCGCATATCTTGAGCTAGAGGAAGAGTTACGGAATCCATAATATATGAAAACTGAGTTTCTCAATGAGACGAAGCTGTTAAAAAAGTCAGATTGGGTGTTGGCTGCGTCCAAGTCACTGTAGGCTACGTCCAAAAATCCACCGTTGGTAGAAATTCCTCACCGTTCTGATGGGCTCAGCGTAGGCTATGCCCAAATGCAGAAAAACGGGTTTTTAACTCTATTTTGCCTATTTTCAGCCATTATCATTCCAAGTCGAAAATTAAGGTTTTTGGGGGCGATTTTGGACGATTTTTGACAGTTTTTGAGTGGCTCCAACTCTCCAAATCAAGATTCGATTCAAAAATTCATCCATGTAATCAACAATTGAAGATCAAATCATGAGAAGGCAAGGCTATTTTCTTCATAATCGCTTCCAGACAATTAGGGTTGTAAGTGAAACAATGTTTGGATGTTGAATGTTGGTTCTTTAATTGTAAACTTGATACGATTTCCGTTTGGTTGATTTAAACAATAGATTCATGTTTTCATATTGTTGCGTTACCATCAATGATTCAGTTTTCTTGCATCGTTTACTCATTGGTAGTCATGTGATGCGTTACGTATGTCTATTGGTAATTTTGTGAATAAGCAAGTCTTCAATGTTCGTTCCATCATTATCACTTTAATCGAATTAATTAACAAAATCATTTTTTTCCAGATTTCAATCTAGGTTTAACTTATAATCATTGTGGATCTTGCAGCCTAAAACCCGTAAGTGGTTACCATTTTATTAATTGTTTTTAAAGTCAAAGTTAAGATTGTCTCTTTCAAACGATTCTCTTAATTTATTTCAATTCCAAGTTTTGTTTTTTCTTAGTTTAATCAATTTGTAGTCAAGATTAGTACTTTCCACTGATTCCATGTGGAGACGACCTTACTTACCCTTGCTATAGTCAAAGATAGCTAAGTCCCTGTTTATAAATTGTTTTTGATTGACCTACGACACATAGATCATACAAATGGTTGACCTACGATATCTTCCAGCTTTCTACCTTCTTTATGATTTGATGTCTTCTTCTTTTTGTCATTGAAACCCTTTTTATCCTTCTTTCTATTTCTTCCTTATCTTGTATCGCTCTATCCAATTGGCCCGCTATCTAGCCTTCTTGCTATTCTGCTACACAGGGCGGCCCAACCGTTTTAGTGGCCCTAAGCGAAGCAAGAACTTGAGGCCCTATAGTATAAAACTAATATTTCACCAATCATTACTACCTTGTTTGCTAACTTACTTGATCATTTGTTAACATTAAATTACTTGCAAAAAAAAAAACAAAATACCATATATAAACACCGTGACCGAATACTCAAATTAACTCTAAGTTACTTCAAATACTCAAATTAGCCCTAACCGGTTAACCGATTAACCCTAACTCATTAACGGTAACTTAACCCTAAGCATTGCCAAATATTCAAATTAATAAGCTACCAAAACACAATGAACCAAATCAATCATATGTTAACCCTAAGTCCCTAAGTAGTTAACTTAACCCTAAGCAATGCTTAATACTCAAATAAACCCGTTAATAAAACAGTGAACCATTAATGAATAACGAGTTAACACAGTGAACCAACAATGATTATTGAATAACCAACAATTTAACCCTAACCAGTTAACTCAACCCTAAGCAAAAAAATCAAGCACCAAACACAGTGAATCAATACCTAAGGTCCTGAGCTCTGAGGCGGTTAGGACTCTGGAGTGAGGGAAGCACGTCGGTACAAGCCACCGGTCAACAGACGACGGATCGGAGCTTCTTCGAGACATCAACATTCGTGATTCCCAATTTCTCAGATCCCAATCCCCCTTCAAAAGTTCTTTGGCATTCTGCATTCACTAGTTAAGTGCTTCCCAAATTCTTCTAAATTATCCTTTGTCCTTTCCTTCCGTCATCTTGTTATTTTTAATGGTTTCAGAAATTATTAGCCCTTTGCCCTTTCCCAGCCTCTCGTCCTCAAATTATTTGGTCTTCTTTCATATTGTTTTTAAATGGTTTTAGCAATTCGAGGTTTCCGCCTCCGCCGCTCCGCGTTTGAAGTTTGGACTTTGGACAGTAGAACGGTTGGGCCTCTCAGCCCATTAGAAAACATTCCAAATAATCTGGTTATTTAGCCCAAATACATAGAATATACATAAAAGATTTTTTAAAAAATTGAGGGCCCTATTTTTTGGGTGGCCCCAAGCCCTATCTTGGCCCATTATTACTATTGGGCCGGCCCTATTGCTACACTCTTTTGGGAGACTTTTGTCCGGGCTGTGTTATATAGAGGATTACCTAGCCTCCAAATTGATTTTAGAACTGGGAGTTGTATTTGCTAATATGTTTGATTTTATGTTGAAGTGATTTTGAAACACAAAAAATTTAAAGGCATAAAAACGAAAATATGGAAAAGGTTATTTGATAGTATACGGTTGAAAGCGGTTTAATTCGGATTGTTCGGTTATTAACCAAGTCAAAACTGATTTGAATTCGGTTTTGTTTACCTCAACCTGAGTACGGTTCGGTTTTCGGTTGAGGTAAAAAAAACTTAAAAGTGTTTAAACCAATCAAATAAAATGTTTAAATTGTAAACACCTCTAAGCTTTGAACATGTCGAAATAGGCCTTCCCAAATTAACTCGTAGTTCAACTACCACTTCGTTTGTTTTTTTTAAACAACAAATGTTTTCCATGTTTTTGTGAGTTATAAGAGTTATGAATGTTGATATTAAGATGAATTTGACGCCTTGATTAGTTGATGAGGTTTTTTTGTCACGTGATACTTGGCTTGGGGATTTAAATCACCATAGTGTGATAAGATTAGGTAGGTCGACGCCATGATTGATTGAGATCGGTAATTAATGGTAATGGTAACGGTAACGGTAATGGTAATGGCATGGTAGGTGTTGTCTTTGTGGGTATTAATATTATGTTGGATGGTTGAATCCAGAAAGCCGGAGCCAACTTTGCATTAACCGGAGCCGGAGCTCTCCTTCAAGCATTTCAAGGCTCGGTACGTCGTTTGTGGTGGAAATAATTAAACTAATGATAATAATGTTGCAGCATATGATTGAGTAGGGAGAAAGAAAAAAGAAAATAACAAAAAAGAAAAAGAAAAGTTGTTTGTTTAGAGATTTGGCTTTTTAACTCAATACTCACTCATTATGTTGTGTTGGGTCTATTAACAACCAAACAACTTTTTGAAACTTCATCCACCGTTCATTTCTCTTTCTCTTCTTCTCTACAGAATCTTTTGTCTTTTCTTATAATTACAATAATAAATCACACCCATCTTCCTGTTTGCGAATCTTATAATATATATATATATATATATATATATATATATATATATATATATATATATATATATATATATATAGCAAGGTATAAAAAATAACCCTCTTTTTTTGCTACAACTACATAACCCATTTAAACCAATCATAAACTTACACATAAGCATTATATTAAAATATTAAAAAGGGCATCATAGTCATTTTACCCCTTATAAGTTTCCCCCCTCTTTTTTAAACATTAATAACTTTTTTATAATATATTATTTTTTAAAAAAAATTGCACCATTATATTAGTCTCATTTTTCTCTTTAATTCCGTTATAGTCTCGACTAATTTTTTTACTTTTTTTAAATGCCATATATTTACATCATTGTAACGAGGTTAAATATAACAAATTTATTTGAAATTTTTTAAAAAATGATAAATTACAGTGATGTAATTTACATTGACGTAATTTAGCGTGATGTAATTTACATTGACGTAAAATTCGGTTTCGGTTTTTTTCGGTGAATTTGGTTTAAATTACAGTGATGTAATTTAAATTGACAACAAATTAGTGTAAATTTTTTTCGAACAATGATAAATTACATCACTATAATTATCATTGTAAGAGAAAAAAATCAAAATAATGTGTTCTATTACATCACTGTAATTTATCATTGTAATTATCATTGACGTAAAATTCGGTTTCGTGTTTTTTCGGTGAATTTGGTTTAAATTACAGTGATGTAATTTACATTGACAACAAATTAGTTTAAATTTTTTTCGAACAATGATAAATTACATCACTATAATTATCACTGTGAGAGAAAAAAAATCAAAATAATGTGTTCTATTACATCACTGTAATTTATCATTGTAATTATCATTGTTAGAGAAAAAAAGAAAATAATGTGTTACGTCACCGTTAATTATGTCATTGTAAATTACTTCATTTTGTGTTACATTACTTCATTTTTTGTTACATTACTGTAATTTACCATTGTTAGAAAAAATTTTAATTAATTTGCTATCTTTAAGCTCGTTACAATGATGTAAATACATGACATCAAAAAAAAAAAAAAACTAGTCGAGACTATAACGAAATTAAAGAGAAAAATGAGACGAGTATAATGGTGCAATTTTTTTAAAAAAATAATATAGTATAAAAAAGTTATGAATGTTTAAAAAAAATGGGTAAACTTTACTTAAATAACAAATGTCTTAAATGCCCTTTACATTAAAAAAAAGAAAAAAAAAGGAATCTGACACGTGTCACCATCCTATACACTTACATTTTTAAACTAACCATTGGATGATGGTTAATGGGTTGTAACAAAAGATGAGGGTTATCAAAAATTTCATCCCCTATATATATATTTATATATATATATATATATATATATATATATATATATATATATATATATATATATATATATATATATATATATAAATAGGATTGGGTTCAAATGCTAACCCTCATTTATAGCACTAACCCATTAACCCTCATAAACCAATCAGAATTGAACACATGTCTTTTTCTTTTATTATTTAATAAGGGTAAAGTAGTAATTTGGTATATTAAATACTTTACTCCCTCTTTTTTTATACATCCATAACTTTTTTATGCTATAATATTTTTTTATAAAAATTGCACCATTTTACTCGTCTTATTTTTCTCTTTAATTCTGTTATAGTCTTGACTAGGTTTTTTTATTTTTTTTCGTATGTTCGTACTTACACCAATGTAACAAGTATAAAAATAACAAATTATTTGTAACGAGTTGTAACGAATTTCGGTTTACATTGTTATAGAATAAATACGGTTTACGTTTAAGAGTGTAAACAACCCAAGCCGATCCCGAGCTAGTTAATTACGTTATATTCTTGACTAGGTTTTTTTATTTTTTTTCGTATGTTCGTATTTACGCCAATGTAACAAGTATAAAAATAACAAATTATTTGTAACGAGTTGTAACGAATTTCGGTTTACATTGTTGTAAAATAAATACGGTTTACGTTTAAGAGTGTAAACGACCCAAGCCGATCCCGAGCTAGTTAATTACGTTATATTCTTGACTAGATTTTTTTATTTTTTCCGGATGCTCAAAAATTCGTTATATCTACTAGATTATAAATACGTTTTAATACTTTAAAAAAATTATATCTACAAGATTGTAAAGACATTTTAATACTTTTAAAAAAATAATATATATTTTGTTGATAAAAACCAAAATTCGTTATATATACAAGATTGTAAATACGTTTTAATACTTTAAAAAAATTATATCTACAAGATTGTAAATATATTAATACTTAAAAAAAATAATATAACATTTTGTTGATAAAAACCAAAATTCGTTATATCTACAAGATTGTAAATACATTTTAATACTTTTAAAAAATACTATAACATTTTTTTGATAAAAACTAAAATTCGTTATATCTACTAGATTGTAATATGTGTTAATACTTTAAAAAAATAATATAACATTTCGTTTATAAAAACCAAAATTCATTATATCTACAAGATTGTAAATACATTTTCATAATTTAAAAATTATATTTACAAGATTGTAAATACATTTTAGTACTTTAAAAATCAAAATTCGTTACAAAATCAAGAATATAACGTAATTAACGAGCATCCAGAAAAAATAAAAAACCTAGTCAAGAATATAACGTAATTAACGAGCTCAGGATCGGCTTGGCTCGTTTACACTCTTAAACTTAACCCCTATTTATTATACAACAATGTAAACCTAAATTCGTTACAACTTATTACAAATAATTTGTTAGTTCTATACTTGTTACATTGGTGTAAATACGAACATCCGAAAAAAAATAAAAAAACTTAGTCAAGACTATAACGGAATTAAAGAAAAAAAAGACGAGTAAAATGGTGCAATTTTTATAAAAAAAATATTATAGTATAAAAAGTTATGGATGTATAAAAAAAGATGGGGTAAAGTATTTAATATATCAAATTACATTAATACCCTTATTCCCTTTTCTTTCAAATCAATTACATTATTATATTATAGTTTAATATCAACCATTAGATTAGCATCTTGTAATTTGATCATTCAATATGGTAGGGTTAATGGGTTATTGATGAATCTTAGAGTTAGTATTAGATCCATTCGCTATATATATATATATATATATATATATATATATATATATATAGTATAGGGCTAGGCTAAAAAGGGTTAAAATCTTAAAAAATGTAGGAAGAAATCTTAACAATTGATTTTTAAGATGAATGGTTGTAAAAATGCCAACTCATTTGAGAGAATTATGGGGGAATTTAAGTGGTTGGAGGAGTATAATGGGTATTGTAGCAATTGTTGACTTTTTAACAATTTCCCCTACTTTTTTAAACTTTTATAACTTTTTTGTATGTTATTATTTTTAAAAAAAATTACACCATAAAATCCATCGTTTTTTTTTATCTTTTCAACGAGTATAATATTGCTATATAAAAAAAAGCGACCTAAATTGGTGTATATGAATGTTGCGTTTTATGGTGTTTTTTGGATGTTCATATCACTAAACACAAAAAACATCATAAAATGTTTAGCTTTGATCTCATGAATACTCGAACAACATAAACACCACAAAATGTTAACGCCATAAACATTATAAAATAGCTCGAAAAAACACCATGAAAAGTAAACACCATAAAACTAAGTTAAAAAACACCATAAAATGTCCTGTTTTATTTTCTTTAACACCTGGAAATCATTAACACCATAAAATGTTAACAACATAAAATAATTCAAAAAGACCATAAAATGTACATATGCATTACAAAAAAAAACACCATAAAGGTGTTTATGGTGTTTTTGGTGTTCAAAAAAACTATTAAACGCCTTGTTTTAGTTTGTTAACTTCTGAACATCATAAACACCATAAATCTTAACACCATAAATAACTTGAAAAACACCATAAAACATTAACACCATAAAATATAGACATGCGTTACAAAAGAACGCAATAAAATTTTGTTTAAATAGCATTTGAAAAACACCATAAAATGAACAGTTAGTAAGACTCGGTATAAGTCATTATTTTTATTTTGAAAAAAATATATTAATATTATACTCTTTAGAAAGTCAAAAAAACGCTTGATTTTATGGTGTAATTTTTTTAAAAAAAATATTTATGTACAAAAAAGTTATGAGTGTTTAAAGAAATGAGAGAAATTTGCATGTGACTTGCATGTGTAATTTATTTTTTGTTTTGACATTTTTACCCTTATGCTTATAATCCACATGTCATTCTTTTATGACTTCTTATACTTTTTAAGGTTTCAAGCCTTTTTGAAATATCCTTACGTATATATATATATATATATATATATATACATACACACATATATATATACACATATATATATACACATATATATATATACACATATATATATATACACATATATATATATATATATATATATATATAACGTGGTCCGTGATTATTGGTCCGTGATTATACATTTTGCCCTTGATTATGTGTGTTAAAATATAGTCAGTGGTTGTTATATAATGCGGTCCGTAATTATTGGTATGTGATTATCCGATGGTCTGTGATTATGTGTGTTAAATGTCAGTCTGTAATTTTGTAAATCACGGTCTGTAATTTTATATGGATGATAATACCCTTTATCCTAATGACACATGGCGCGTTCCTGTGGCTTCCTACGTTTAGCACGTTAACACTAATATGTACGTTAACCGTCCCCTATATATATATGTGTATGTATGTATGTATAATACTACTTTCTGATAATAAATATATACCTGATTTTACACACCACACTTATTAAGGTGTAATTCTAAGAGCACAAACACACGTATATGCATAAGTTTTTTACTTTGAAATAAAAGCAAAACAAAGTTAGTTTTAAGTCTCTCAAATCATATATATAATTAAAGTAAAAGAAGATGGAATCTTGAAAATAAGTTTGTAAATTGATTTAATATCTAATTTTTTAATCAAATCAAAAGTAAGATTCCAGATGGATGGTTTTCACCTACCTTTTGGTATATATAATACGCATGTGATTAGTAGCAGATATTATTAATCAAAGTAAATGAAATTTAACTACTTACCAACTAATTAAGACTTATGGGTCATTAATTAATTCATTCATATTAACAGCGCGCAGCCTAGCTAGTATTTGTTTGTCGACATGACTGAAGGTTAGGTACAGTTGATGATATATTACATATATATATATATATATGCAGGTAATCAGTCTGCAAACTCAATTAAGATATCACAAGAGAGTTGCGAAGCAGTTAAAAAAGAGATACGGCAATAGCAACACACTGTCAAAAGCCGTCTACTTGTTTAGCATTGCAACAAATGATTACATAAGCCCCTACTTGATTACCAATTCCACACATTTCAACTCATCATACTCCAACTCCCAACTAGTACAAATTGTTGTAGGCAATCTTACAGCTGCCATCAAGGTAAGCCCACCCTGCAAATCCATACTTGTGTGTGTGTATGTATATATAATACACACACACACACAGTATCAAGTGTGTGAGAATCGTCCTAAAGAGTAGGTGTTTCGTGAATTATAAGAGTTGAATGTTGATATTAACATGAATTTGACATCTTGATTAGTTGATAAGGTTGTTTTGTCACGTGAGACTTGGCTTAGGGGTTTAAAGATCGAGAGAGATATAGAAAAAGTCAACACGGCGATAAGATTAGGTAGGTTGACGCCAGCCATGATTGATTTAGATCGGTAATTAATGGTAATGGCAGCATCGTCATGGTGGGTTTTGTATTTCTGGGTATTATCCTGTTGGATGGTTGAATCCAAAAAGCTGAGGCAAGGGGCGCTGTTCGTCTTCGGTGACTCCTTCTTCGATGTTGGGAACAACAACTACATTAACACAACCACCCTCGACCAGTCAAACTTCCCTCCCTACGGCCGAACACACTTTCACTTCCCCACCGGACGCTTTTCAGACGGACGTATCATTCCAGATTTCATCTGTATACTTAATTAATTCATTCATTCATTCATTCATTCAGTTTTTTTTTTTTTTTTTCCAAATCTATACTACTAAATAATTTAATATTTTTTTTGTTTTCATTGGATGCTTAGTGGAGCATGCGAGGCTGCCATTGATTCCTGCGTATTTGGATCCTAGCAGCCACAGGTACTTCAACATCGGAGCCAACTTTGCATCCGCTGGAGCCGGGGCTCTCCTTCAAACATTTCAAGGCTCGGTACGTCGTTTGTGGTGGAAATAATTAAACTAATGATAACAAAAAAATTAAGCATATGATTGAGTAGGGAGAAAGAAAAAAGAAAATAACAAAAAAGGAAAAAGAAAAGTTGTTTGTTTAGAGATTTGGCTTTTTAACTCACCACTCACTCATTATGTTGTGTTGTGTTGGGTCTATTTAACAACCAAACAGCTTTTTGAAACTTCATCCACCATTCATTTCTCTTTCTCTTCTTCTCTACAGAATCTTTTGTCTTTTCTCTAATAATAAATCACACCCATCTTTTGTTTTTGATTATGGGTGTTAAATGTCGGTCTGTAATTTTATGAATCACAGGCTGTAATTTTATATGGACGATAACGCCCTTTGCCCAGATGACACCAGACGCGTTTCTGTGGCTTTCTACGTTTATCACGTTAATACTAATATGTAAGTTAACCGTCCCCTCTATATATAATTAAAGTAAAAGAAAGTAGTTTCTATGATGAAATCTTGAAAATAAGTATGTAAATAGATTTATTTATTCAAAATCTAATGTTTTAAACAAATCAAAACAAAGATTCCAAATGGATGGTTTTCACCTTCGTGTATATACATACAATATGCATGTGATTAGTTTTTTTCCCAGGTATGTATTGTTCTTTGTTCTTGCAAACCAAACTGGTTCATACGAATCCTTCATTGTTGAAAGTAAATGAATTGTCAAAAACATTAAAATCACACACATTGAATCTGTGATTATACGAATTGTTGGGAAGTTTTACAGACTCCATAACCACACATATTTATGCTACAGTTTAGAAGTAACTGCCATGGGCAGTTATCCAACCATTTGACCATAGTGCCCTTGAGGACTTTACACGACACAAACACACACAACCTTGGGCCTTTTTAATCCAATGTTAAACAACCCAACTTTCTTAAACTAAGCACATAATAAGTTTTGACCCATTAAGAACTTTACTTGATCATATGTAATTAGAGTCCAACATAGTTGCAGATTAAATGAAAATTTAACTACTAATTACCAGCCAACTAATTAAGACTTATGGGTCATTAATTAATTCATTCATATTAACAGCAGCCTAGTATTTGTTTGTCGATATTTTACACGCAGGTAATCAGTCTGCAAACTCAATTAAGATATCACAAGAGAGTTGCGAAGCAGCTAAAAAAGAGATACGGCAATAGCAACACACTGTCAAAAGCCGTCTACTTGTTTAGCATTGCAACAAATGATTACATAAGCCCCTACTTGATTACCAATTCCACACATTTCAACTCATCATACTCCAACTCTCAACTAGTACAAATTGTTGTAGGCAATCTTACAGCTGCCATCAAGGTAAGCCCACCCTGCAAATCCATACTAGCTTATATATATATATATATATTTTATAACTCAATTTGCATTCAGGAGTTGCACAAAAGAGGAGCTAGAAAATTTGGATTTGTGAATTTGGGTCCAGTGGGTTGTTTTCCAGGGCTTAGGATTATTCTTAATCCACCAAACGACTCTGGTGGGTGTGTAGAATCAGCTTCGTTGCTTGCAACATTACATAACCAAGCACTCACCAAGTCCTTGAAGAGATTAGCAAAGCAATTGAATGGATTCAAATATCTGCTATACGACTTCAATCACAACCTACAGCTTAGACTAAAACATCCATCCAGATATGGTATGTATGCATGTGTTTTGGAATTACTATAAAAATTGAAAGAAAGGTAGGTAATCGATCGATCGATTGATGTACGTTGTAGGTTACAAACAAGGGAAAACAGCTTGTTGTGGGACCGGCCGGTTTAGAGGAACATACAGCTGTGGAGGGAGAAGGCCAGTGAGAGAGTATCAAGTGTGTGAGAATCCTAAAGAGTACGTGTTTTGGGACTCTTATCATCTGACTGAAAGAGTATACAAGCAAATGGCCCATCAAATGTGGAACCAACAACCCACAACAGGAACTTTCAATCTCAAAACTCTCTTCGAATCACCATAATTAACAAGCTACTTTTCAAATTCGATTTTGCTTTTATGTTCATAGTCATCCTAGCTAGCTATCTTATAAATAAAATTAAGGAAAATGATCGATTTACTATTTATTAAAATTCAATATATATGCTAAAAACACGTACTCGCTTGTTTCATAAACCTTTCTAACGTGCCAAAACCCCTAGTTGTAAGGGTAGTTTCAATTAAGTAGATCAAATATGTTTTCATGTGTATGACTTCTTAAATTAATATTTCATTTTGCGGTCACAATCTTGTTAGGTTGGTACGTTAATGGGTTGCAGGTTGAAGTATTCAACCCGAACAGCATACATGGTATTTTTCGTGTCAAAAACATTAACATTAACCCACACACATCAAAAATTTGTTGGAATTTTTAATAATAAATATGTTTTATTATTATTATTATTATTATTATTATTCCACTTTCTTTTTTTTTTATTATTTTAAACAACAAATGTTTTGTGAAATATAAGAGTTGAATGTTGTTATTAAGATGAATTTGACACCTTGATTAGTTGATGTGGTTGTTTTGTCATGTGACACTTGGCTTAGGGGTTTAAAGAGAGAGAGAAAAAGTCAACACGGCGTGATAAGATTAGGTAGGTCGACGCCGGCCATGATTGATTGAGATCGGTAATTAATGATAACTAGATGACGTGACCGCGCTTCGCGGCGGGCTTGTGCCTGTTGTACATCGTAAGATATAAGTGTGTTTATCCAAATAGCATGCTTAAATCACGTCGCAATTAGGCTTTTAAAGATGGAAAAAAAGGACCAACCACACATATATTATACATAGTAAGTGAGTTGGATTGAAACATTAGAAATGCTAGAGTGGAAAGATATTATTTGTTAGGAAAAGGTTATGAACTTTTGACCACTAAAATAGCACCTTAAAGTCCTAATTAAATCATCCGAGTAGTTTCTTGCTCTAATAGTATAATGAAATCTTATTTAAGAAAAAAAGTGACTAAAACCTAAAATATGGCGTTGACAAGTTTTGAACATGAGACCTCCTGAAGAAACATAAGCAGCATAACCAACTCATCTAACCAATTTTTTTTGTTTAGTGTTGGTAACTTTTCTTTATAACAAAGATATGAGAAGATAGAAAACAAATGTCAGCCACAGGTTTCGAACCTACGACCTCAAGGTGTATACGCACGAATCTTACCAACCCATCTAGCCCATTTTATTTGATTGCTTTTAGAACGTATTCTTTATAACAAATAAGTAGCCGGTGGGCTTTATAACAAATGTCACCCACGGGTTTCGAACCTTCAACCTCAAGGTATATACACGCGCAACTTACCAACTCATCTACCTCGTTTTATTTGACTGTTGTTTGAATGTATTCATTATAACAAAGAGGTGGTCGGTGGCCCTTTGCCACCGACACTTGCGATTAAGGTATTATAAAGGGTAGTGGCAGCATCGTCATGGTGGGTGTTGTATTTGCGGGTATTATCCTATTGGATGGTTGAATCCCGAAAGCTGGGCAAGGGGCACTGTTCATCTTCGGAGACTCCTTGATGTTGGGAACAATAAATACATTAAACAACTACCCTTGACTAGTCAAACTTCCCTCCATACGGCCGAACACATTTTCACTTCCCCCACCGAACGCTTTTCCGACGGCCATATCATTCCAGATTTCATCTATATACTTAATTAATTAAATAATTCAATTTTTTTTTCAAATCTAAACTCGTAAATAATTAATATTTTTCTTGTTTTCATTGGATGCTTAGTAGAGCATGCAAGGCTGCCATTGATTCCTGCGTATTTGGATCCTAGCAGCCACAGGTACTTCAACATCGAAGCCAACTTTGCATCTGTCGAAGCCGGAGCTCTCCTTCTAATAATTCGAGTAATTGAATAATAAAAGTATTTGTTTATTTTGTGAAAGATGTTCCTATAAGCTTTAACAGATTTTAAAATCACTGTTCATAAGTTTGTGTTTTTAAAATTTATCGGATTACAAAACAGAAATATAAGCTATTTAGTTTCATTCAAATATTTGTTTATCAAGAAATTTAAAATGTGTTTTAAAATTTTGTTTTTTGTAAAAAAAGTATTTTTTTATTAATAGGAAAACTAAAACATTTTGTTTTGTTTTTTGTAAACAAGTATTGTTTCAAATATTTTGTTTTGGTTTATTGTCAACCTTAACTAATTTTTTTCTTTTTTGATAATTGTTAACAAAGTTTGGTTTTATATAATTCAATTTGTTTTTGTGTGAACCAAAAGTTTTTTAAACCATTTTGTTAACATTTATTTATCAAACATAGGGGTGTTCATCGAATCGAATTTCGAATAACTCGAACATTTCGAATCGAATGATTTCGAAATTTGAATTTTTTAAGAGCATTCGAATTCGATTCGTAACCATATTCAGAATTCGAATGCGAGTCAAATTCGATTGGAATTCGAATTGGTTTGATTCAAATTTAATTAAAAAAATTGTTTATACTTGCTAAATATGTTTGTGCATTCAAAATATCAAATACAATATAAACATGTAAATATCAAATAACTAACATTTAAGTTGTAATACTATGATAACATTTAAACTAATAAAATTATAGGTATTTTATAATTGGTTTGACATTTGTATAATAGGCCTTCAGTTTTTATAAACTAGACTACCTAACTAAAAAACCTAATTTTTAAATATAATAACTATTTGTATATATATATAATTATATTCGAATTTCTATTCGAATACGAAAATTCAAATCGAATTTCGACTTGGTGATTTTCGAATCAAAATTGAATCGAATTTCGATTTTTTCGAATCTGATTCGAAAATTGAACACCTCTAAACGAACATATTCGAATCATTTTTTTTGAACTACTAGTTTTATAATCTATAGTAATAATCATTTATTTCTAACAAGCGTGTTAAAAAAGGTTTTTGATATAAAAACTTACAATTATAAAACATTTGATGCTTTGTCGGTCTTGTGTAAACCATAATTCCTCAAATAAGTGTCAAATTTTAGTAAAATTTGATTTTTGTTTTCTGTAAATCATACGGTTTTTTGTAAACCCCAAAATATTTTGATAAATTAAGCTCGTCAAAGTTTAAGTTCTAAGTGTCGGACTTGTAGTAACTGTAAGGGTGGACATCGTTATCTGAGTTTCCTGTATAGGAAAGCAATTCGCATATATCTCAAACATTTGAGGGACCTGTCTTGCTTTCCTGGGGATTCTTAGAGAGTGTGTCTTAACCTATTAGACCAAAACAAGTCATGCAAACGTCGCATAAACTTAAATAACTTTGTTTGAGTTAAAAAGTTTAGTTTAAACCTTGATTGTGTGTAAACCTTATTTCTGAAAATTTGACTTGCTTCGTTTGCATTTATACTATTGTTTCAAAAATGACAATTGCACCTGCTCAAACTTCAACACCTATGGGAGTTGGTACCCAAGCTGCCCAGACTTTAGCAAATCATGCTGAAAGACCCGAAAAAATTTCGGGTTTATACTTTAAAATGTGGCAACAAATACCTGCTCAAACTTCAACACCTATGGGAGTTGGTACCCAAGCTGCCCAGACTTTAGCAAATCATGCTGAAAGACCCGAAAAATTTTCGGGTTTATACTTTAAGATGTGGAAACAAAAGATGTGGTTTTACTTGACCACTTTGAACCTTGCGAGGTTCCTGACAGAATCCCCTCCTACAATTACTGATGAGGATGTCCAATCCATAAGCACTTTGGAGGCATGGAAACACTTGGAATACCTATGTCATAACTATGTGTTGAACGGTTTAATGCACACATTGTATAATGTTTACTGCAAGATAAAAACTGCCAATAGGAGTCGTTAGAAAAAAAATATGGAACGGAGGATACTGGCACAAAGAAGTTTGTGGTAGCCCATTTCTTGGACTATAAAATGGTTGATACTAAAACAGTGTTGAACCAAGTTCAAGAGTTTCAAATTATACTACGCGAAATACATTCTGAGGGAATGACTCTTAGTGAGACATTTCAAGTTGCAGCCATGATCGAAAAATTTCCTCCAAGTTGGTTGGATTTCAAGAACTGCCTAAAGCATAAGCGAAAGGAAATGATTGTGGAGGACCGTGTGGTATGTCTTCAAATTGAGAAAGACAACAGGTTGGCTTTGAAAATAACAAAACAACAATTTTCTCCAAAAGCCAATATGGTGGAGCATGGTCAATCTTTCCATGGGTACAAAAAGAAAATTGAAAACTGCAAGGGCAAGGGCAAAGGCAAGGTTGTGGACCTTGGGATGAAAAAAGGTGGCGTGAAGAAGCATGTTTTCCCCATTTAAGGGGAAGTGCTACAATTGCGGTGAACATGGTCACTGTGCTGATAAGTGCAAGGCTCCTAAACAGGACTAGGCACATATGATGGATGATGATATGCCTCTTTTTTCTATGGTCTTCGACATCACTCTATGATGGATGAGATCAACTTGGTGTCAAATGACCCTAAGGGGTGGTGGGTTGACACTGGTGCTACCTGCCATGTGTGTCCTAATAGGGCCCTCTTTAATACGTTTAAAAATGTGGTGGGTGGCTCAAAGCTGTACATGGGGAACGCAACAACTGCTGATGTCAAGGGCGAAGGTAGTGTGATATTAAAGTGGACTTCGGGGAAGGAGCTCCCTTTGAGCCACGTGATCTATGTTCCTGACATACGCAAGAGCCTCGTGTCAGGATGGTTGCTTAACAAACATGATTTTCATTTAGTCTTCAAGTCTGATAAATTTGTTTTAACTAAGCATTGAATGTTTGTTGGTAAGGGTTATGCCCAAAATGAAATGTTTAAACTCAATGTAATAGCTAAGATTGGAAACATGAATGAAAATGCTTCTACTTCCGCTTATTTGCTTGAGTCATCTAATGTTTGGCATGGTCGTTTAGGTCATGTAAATTTCAATTAAAAGCCTCGTTTGATTAAATTAGATTGCATTACAAAATTTTCCATTGATTCAAAAATATAAATGTACAACATGTGTTAAGGCAAAACAAACAGGCTCATCTTTTAAGTCGGTTGAAAGAATACTTGAACCCCTTGACATAATTCACATAGACGTGTGTGATTTAAAATCGATTCCCACAAGAGATGGAAATAAGTATTTCATCACATTTACTGGTGATTGTACATGATATTGCTATGTCTACTTTCTTAAAACTAATGATGAAGCAATCGACAAGTTTGTCTTGCATAAAATTGAGGTTGAGATTCAACTCAATAAAAAGATAAAAGTTTAAAGAGTGATAGAGGCGGAGAATATATTTCACCATTTTCCGATATTTGTGCAAAAAATGGAATTATCCGTGAGTGTACCGCTCCTTATTCCTCACAAAAAAATGGTATTGCGGAATGAAAGAACCGTACATTGAAAGAGATGATGAATGCTATGTTAAATAGTTCCGGAATGAGCCAGGACATGTGGGGGAAACCATTTTGTCAGCTACTTATCTTTTAAACAAAATGTCTTTCAAGAAAAAGGATTTAACTTCTTATGAGTTATGGATGGGAAGAAAGTCATCTTACAAATACTTTAAAGTGTGGGGCTGCCTAGCAAAAGTGGTGGTTCCACCACCAAAGATTCAAAGAATAAGACCCAAAACCATGGATTGTGTACTCATTGGTTATGCCCATCATAGTAGTGCATATTGGTTTCTTGTTCATGATTCAAAGAATCTTGAAATGCACAAGAATACTATAATGGATTCAAGGAATGCATCATTCTTTGAAAAAGTGTTTCCTTGTTTGAAAAAGGAACTCCCAAGTTCATCAACACCAGTTGATGAGATTGTTCATGATGAGTATCAAGAACAATTAAAGGCTGAAGAGGTTGAGCCAAGAAGAAGTAAAAGGCAACTGCTTGAAAATATTTTGGAAATGATTTTCTTACTTACATGGTTGAGGGAGAGCCCCAAATCTATTGTGAAGCAGTCACCTCTTCAGAAGGACCTAAGTGGAAAGAGGCGGTCAAAAATGAAATTGGTTCGATCTTACAAAACCATACTTGGGAGCTAGTAGATCTTCCACAAGGATGTAAACCACTTGGATATCGATGGATATTCAAAAGGAAGATGAAAGTTGATGATTCCATTGATAAGTACAAAGCAAGGATAGTGATCAAAGGGTTTAGACAAAAAGAAGAAGTAGATTACTTTGATACTTACTCGTCTATGACTAGAATTACCTCGATAAGGTTGGTGCTTGCAATAGCGACTTTAAGAAATTTGGAAGTCCACCAAATGGATGTTAAAACCGCTTTTCTAAATGGGGATTTAGTAGAGGATATTTACATGGAGCAACCTGAGGGTTTCTCAGCTCCCACCCAAGAAGGAAAACTGTGTAAATTAGTCAACTCTTTGTATGGCTTGAAGCAAGCTCCAAAATAATGGCATCAAAAGTTTGACCAAGTTATGCTTAACAATGGTTTCAAAATAATGAATGAGACAAGTGTGTTTATGTGAAAAACACAACGAGAGGTTATGTCATATTATGTCTTTATGTAGATGATATGCTTATCGTGGGGAGTGATGATCGATAAGATGATCAATTCTACTAAAGACATGTTAAAAGCGAGATTTTACATGAAAGACATGGGTCTAGCTGATGTGATTCTTGGTATAAAGACCAATAGAACCCAAAATAGTCTTGTGTTAAGTCAATCTCACTATGTGGACAAAATCCTTGAAAAGTTCAATGCAGGGGATACGAGTGTGGCTCAAACTCCACCCAACATATGTCTAAAACTAGAGGTGAGGGTGTTGCTCAATTAGAGTATTCAAGGATTATTGGTAGTCTGATGTATCTGATGATATGTACACGGCTAGACTTAGCATATGCTGTGAGCAGGCTAAGTAGATATACTAGTAATCCGAGCTCTGAACATTGAAAGATCATGACAAGATTACTAAGGTACTTAAGATAAAGAAGAAACTATAGGTTTCATTACGGTTGAGATCCAGTTGTTATAAAAGGATACAGTGATGCGAACTGGATATCCGATATGACAGATTCCAAATCCACACGTGGTTACGTGTTCACCCTTGGTGGAGCAGCTATAGCTTGGAAGTCGTACAAGCAAAGTTTTATAGCTGGATCTATGATGGAATCTGAGTTTATCAGGTTAGATAAAGATGGAGAAGAAGCAGAATGGCTACATCAATTTATGGAAGACGTTCCAAGATGGCTAAAGCCTATGTCGGCTATTTGCGTACATTGTGATTGACAATCGGCTATTGGTAGAGCTCAAAGTCCAACGTATAATGGCAAATCAAGGCACAAGTCATCAAGAGGAATGGGACTAAAGCCCTTCGAACAAGTTTGTACAAAGGAAAACCTATCCTAGAAGATTGGAGATCCTATGACCTAGGCTCAATAGGACAACCTAATTGTATGAATTAAGGTTACTGTGGGGGAGTATCTCAAATATAAGAAGGGAGTTGCATTGCTACGTTCTTTTCAGGATGGTGACATAAAGATTGGTTATTGTAGTAGGATTTTAGTTAATACACCTTCATTGGCACCATCCGTGTGACCCGACAAGTATAGTTCATCCCTATCGTCATCAACTGAATTGAAGCATGTCAACGCCAAAAAACTCGGTTCCATTACAATTTTAATTTCCTTATTTAGATCCTCCTCGCCAAACAAAATCAACAACAATCGTGCACACCATAGGACAAACAACATCGCAAGTATCGATGTTTGAGGGGGACAAAGCCCACAGCTCCTCCGTAGAGCATGTCGCCACTCGGCTGGTAGGGAGTTTTTCAAAACCTCCGTTATAAAAACCATCAGTGCGTGAGTTACAAACCCTCAAGTCTTACGGCCTTCGGTTGTAGCCTTTGGAGGATTCCAAACTCGCAATCCATCGCCCGGTATGCAGTCTCAAATGCAATACCCAATGTATCCTTATGTTTCGCTCTTACCCCCATATAGTCACGTTCCACATCAAGCGAGCACACCCATATATGCATCCCCTACCACTTTACTCATTTCTTCAACCCCTGTATCACTCTCACTGGGGGTGACCCCCTTAGCGTCAGCAGAAATGGTTTATGGGACCGTACCTATTCTTCCACAAACGCCTAATAGGTCAGGTTGGCAGTATTATTCCTTCTCGTATACACTAGCGGGATTTATGGCTCATGAGGCTCTATTGGCCAGTTTGAGGAAACAGTTATAATTCACAAACGTATCCCCACCCTCGACAGCAGGAGGATACGTGGGCTAGAGTCCAGTTTTCACCAATTACGGGATAACAACAAATTTCCTTCCATGGATTACAACAAATCATATAAACTACAAGAGTTGATGTGGAAATCTAAATTTATAGCTCCTATAGCGATGGCGGAGTTCCATCAAAAACTAAAAAGGCCATCGAATGTCGGAAAATATAATGGACTCGCTGATTCCGAAGATCATTACAATTTCTTTGTAAGCGCTGGAGTAGTAGATCAATGGTCTATGCCTACATGATGCCACATGTTTCTAAAAAACATTGGTAGGCGCAGTACGATTTTGGTTTGACAGCTTGCCAGCTTGGAGAATTACCAGCTTTTAAGATTTGGCTCAAAAGTTCAAGCTACACTTCATTCAGCAACGAAGGCACATGCGAGACAAGACGGAGGTTCTAAACCTCCAACGGCATCTAGATGAAGCATTGGAAGAAGTTATTGTCCGGTTTTAACATGGAGAGCCTCCAGATCAGTGGAACTACAGTGGCCCTATAGGTCGCAAACTTCATATATGGGGTACGCGATAAACACCTCAAATGCAAGTTGGATGGAGTTAACAGGACCCCGTAAGACATGAACTCGTTGATAACGTTTGCAAAAGCCAATGTACAAGAAGAAAAGTCAGTGACGAACAATGTGGATTGGGAAAACCGGGAAAATGAAAAGAAAGGGGGAAGTAATCCCAGTATTGAAGCATACCAGCCGCATGGAAGTTCAATTACGTAGTTGTTCGATCCAGTCAGCCTCATCGCGATGTACCGCGACATATGCCTTACTCGTATCCCCATAAAGCAGTATCAAGCGTATCGAAGTGGAAGAAGGATAAAGTGGATAAAGAAGTGGGATATTCGTCCCTCACTAAAACACCGGGTGAAATATTGCAATCTGAAAAGTTAGAATTGGAACAGCCTAGGCCATCACGGGAAAATCCTTCAAGAGATAAAACCAGATATTGTGATTACCACAAGGTACATGGCCACGATACCGATGATTGTTGGCACCAAAAGAAGCAGAATGAGAAACTTTACATCGTTGGTAGCTTAAAACATCTGGAACCCAAATGAACACCAGAAAAGGAATTGTAGGGAGGTGAAAAACGGGCGTGACAGTTATCCACAAGATATATGTTATTCATGATGAGCAAGTCCTCTTATATAATCTAAAGTGGCGCACCAAGTCTCTAGAATCATGGATGTGCATGCCCCACATGGTACCACCGAGAGAAGGAGACTATAGCACTAGTTCTCTTAATATAACGGCGCAAATAGGGGATTACCGTATGCACATAATATTCATATGTACAAGAAGTTCCTAGGACATCCTGTCTGAACATGTTGTTCAAAGAATGACATGAGATATTCAGTTTCGTTTAGAAAGGGTTGAATTCCCTGTCATGGGTGTCTCAGGGGAAATGGTGAAACCAATGGGAAAAATCAGCCTACCCATGACAATTGGAGATGGTGTGAAACATCAAACGATTAGCTTAACATACTTGGTTGTTTCATCGAAAATGCAATATATTGTAATATTGGGGAGGACAACCCTGGGCTTTTTGACAGCATGGGTATTGATGGTTTAAGTATTTTTATGTATTTTAAATGTGTAATTGTATGTTTTTCTTAGACAAATACATTAAATTTGGTGATTGGTTGTATGTTTTATCGATTTTCAGGTTTTCGGGTGAAAATTATGCACGTTCGAAGCTCAAGGAACATAGGATAGGTGAAAAGGGGAGTTTGGAAGGCCAAAACAGAAGACAATGAAGTTTTCCTTGAAGTGACATACCAAAATGGCGTATTGGTGGCATATCACATAAAATTTGAGAGGGTGAAGCCATGGCCGGTGTATCATACGCTAGGGCCTGGCGTATCATACGCCGTGTGCCCTGTTTTTGTGGATATTTTCTGTTTTGCCACCAATTTAAGCCCAAAAATCTAGGGTTTCGAGGAATCTTTGATTGTGACGAATTCTCTTGATGTTGGGGGAGTTTCAAGGCTTCGAAAATCACCAATTAACCATTCCAATAACACCAGAGACTCCCGAATTAATGTCAGATCGATCCAGAATTCAAATGCAAGGCTAAATTCTATGTAATCATACCTGGGTGAACGGTTAGCTAGGATTAGGGTTTCTTATTGTTTCTCTTGCAATTGGATGCAAACATTGTTGGATTTGAGGAGCTTTATATGTTTGTATGTTTGATTATATTAGATTGAACGATTTGCATTAATTAGTTCAATTAGGTATTCATCATTTTTCAGTTTAATATTGATTTCAAATTGGATTATTGATTTCAAATTGGTGATTGTAATTGGGAATCTAGGTTTATCATTAGTTGGTTTTGATCAATTAATTTACTAAATCAAAATTTTGAGTTACAATTTTCCATTCATACGAAGTTCAGGCAAATCATGTCTATGTGATTTCCTAATGGATCAAACTATAAGATTACATAATTCCTTACTAAACTAAAACCCGGGTGTGATTCTTTTTTCACATTTGAATTACAAATCATTTAAGTTTAGTTGTTTTCTTAATTACAATTGGTGTTCTTAGTTAATTCAAAAATTCTCAAATCAAGTTTACATTTTCTGTTTTTAGTTAATTGGAGGTAATAAATCGATTAGCAATCAAACCATCCACATAAATCTTCGCGGTTCGACACCCTACTTACCTTACTAGTTAAGGTAGCTAAGAACACACATTTTAAACTCTTATTTGATCTGCATATCGACGTTGGTCAAATTTTGGTGTCGTTGCCAGGGAGTTAGTGTGCTTGGTGTTTGTTAAGTGATTTAATAAGTTTTTGCTATATTTTTGAATTGATTATCTTTGCATTGTTGCGCGAGGTTTGTTATTGTGAAGGTAACAGGTTGATTGCATGCATACTGGGTTTTTAGGACGGGAGTCACCACTTGCATTTGATCCAGAAATCAAGAAAACTGCTAGAATAAACCATGCATTACAAAGATTGGATAGGATAGTCATTCCAGGTTAAAGGAATACACATCAAACCAGAGAGAGTTCAAATCAGTAAATTGCTATGGCTGATCCAAGTAACTAAAACCCACCACCTCCTAATCCACCGAACAACCAAAATCAATTTCAAGGCCAATTCTTCCACATTCCCACGGCAAATCAAAATCCAAATAATATTCCACCAAATCCTTTTTAACCAAAACAACCCTCCATGAAATGTACCACAAAGCTATGCCTAACCTTCAGATGGCACAAAACCCTTTGTTCAATAACCCAAATCTAGGTAGAAACAATGGGAACAATATCAATGAGGAGGAACATATCTCGGGTGGTGGAAGTAAAACGGGAGAACATGGGACATGTGTCACACCCCGGGCCGGCAGGAACAGATCGTGTTTTCCTGTCGGGCGGAAGGTTCCCGAGGCGCGATATCTTGAGTGATAATCAGTTGATCAGATTGTTTACATACAACATGATAATATAAATGAGAAATGCTAACACATCCCTGATATAGAATTACAAGATTAAATTACAATGTATCGTTCATAATTTGATCGAGTAAATATATCAAAAGAATCAATATAGCTATGTGACAATCCAGAAATTTCGTGTTAATCCCGTTAACCAGAAACTAACCGGAATGAAGTGAAATCACTCAAAATCAAACTAGAAGGGTTGAAAGTGAATAGAATTAATCCTAAAACCTTCAATTTATTAGGATTAAACTTTCAAGCTTTAAAATTAAGTAATTTTGACTTATAGAAGTCAAAATTCGGCCATATGAGTGAGTAAATTCGAATTTCATCTCAATGTGTAGTTATACCCGAATTAAACTAGTATTAATCATTAACTTCATGATGATTAATATACATAGTACGTTATTGAAGCATTATACAGCAATTTAAGTCCAAAATGAAACCAAAAGTTTGTAACCGTTCGAATTGGGTATCGAATTCATATAGGCTGGTCATAATCTATTCGATTAAACTCTAAAACATACAAGTCGGCATTCTTAGAAGTGGTTACAAGCAGCAATTCGATCAGTGAAGCTTCGGTTTGAAGAATTCGATCTCGAGGGGGCCGAACCTAGGGCTCAAAGTTGATCCACATCAATTCGACAATCAAGCAAGTAAGTTTTCACTCCTACACCTTCTGAAACCGCCGACTAAGAATACCCTAACCCAATTTCATCTAAGGATTTCGAATTGATAGGGTCCGATTACTAGGGTTCATAGTTGGAGTCGTTTTGGGGGTTTAATATCTAATGATCATGGAATTCAAATTAAACCTTACAGACACCTTCGAAACAAGGTCCTGAATGAAATCCCTAAGTTAGTTTAGTCTGAAAGCATCGAATTGAAATACTTTAATTTCTAGGGTTTTTAAGTTAAAACGATTTAGGGGTTTCTTGTTTAAACAGTTTAAGAATCGAATTCAACCACATAGATAGTTTCAGAATGATGCGTTTAAGGAAATACATGCATCAATTGTTTGAAACAAAAACGAATTCTAAGATTTCAAGTTCTAGGGTTCTTGAGTCAAAACGAAATTGGGATTTTAAGCAACTGAGTTCAAAAGTTGAATCAAACCACTTCTGTATCTTCTAAAAGGGCCGACTAATGAGAACCATAGGTCAATTTTCTGATATCATAACGAATTGTGCATGATATCTAACCTAATCGAATTTGATGAATTCGAATCAAAAAGATGGGTTTTAGGTTCGAATCCGATCGGGACTATAAAACCGCATGATTTCGATAATAGAGATCACATAAAGTCACATTCTTACTCGTTTGAATCCATAGAGCAATAACCCCATGATTACAAGGTCGATTAGATTCGAGTTTTGGGTTAATTGAAGCTTGGTTGGTTCGGCTAAGGGTAAATCAAAGGGGAGCCGGTTCGGTTGTGTTTAAAACCAACTGAAACGAATTCATTAACAAATGTTGAAGCAGAGCGGTTGGTAAGATACTTGGGTTTAGATGGGAGGGTCACGGGTTCGAACCTGGGATCCCACCTGTTTTTGGAATTAAGATCATTTTTGGTATTTTGATAATAACTTCTTCGTTATAACTCCGATTCGATCCGTTCAAATTTCGTTGGAACCAGAATTTCATTCTGAACATGTTAGAATATTAAAAGTAACATTTTAGATCGAAAACGAAATCACGTATAATTACGTTTATTTAAATAAAATCATATATGGTTTTATTTAAACGATTTCAAAGGCACGCGTACATACGTATGCATATTCTTAACACTCTAACATACGTGTGTTGACACGTATGTGATTACAATCACAAAACGAAATTCCGAATAACACTAAGTTATTGTTTAAACACAGATTCTTCGTAGAGGATTTTCTACGCGAGTTCACGTGTTTGATCATTCTGCTACAATCAAAGGTGCGTACACGGCCCCTTTCTTATTTTAACTGTTTTGGGGGAGAAAACATGTGCAACAAACACTTTTAGATACATATCACTTGCATGAGTTAGCTGTTTACATTGAGTGCAAACATAGCATTACTAGTCCTTACATTTCGAACCGTTTAGTTTTCCGTAGTGCAAAGCGTGGTAGTTGGAAATAGATCTATTAGGTTTGACAAACCTCACTTGGTAGATGGGATCTACGCAAGTGTTTGACTAGCCAATTCACATTACTATTGTTTGTGCTAGACAATAGTGGCAAGGCAAAACATGCGTTAGCATGCAACAGTCAGCTTCGGTGTCGACCACTTATGTAAATAGTATAAATGACTAGCTATCATGACTATGCATGTGTGATTATGTTATCTGCAAACATTATATTCAAACTGTTGTTTCAAACATTTGTGAATGCTTAAACCTGTGTAATGCACCAACCTTTGTGTTGACTTGATTTACATGTTTTCTCAGGACGCTAAGGTTGCACAAACAAGCAAGCATGGACTAGGAGATTGAGTCGCATGCATATTTTATATTTCAGTTATTTGGATCTGAATATTTGAAAGTTTGTTTTGTAATTTTCATTTTACAAACCATTATGTTTGTTTTTATTTTGAAAACGCTTCCGCAACGTAGAACTTTGAAATTACATTTTTAGACCAAAGTATGTTTTGAAATTCATATAGAGGTCTTCGTTATGTCTAATGATCTGAGATCCTGGTTTGTCACGTCCCAAACGGTATGATTCCGTTAGTTGAAAATTGGGGGTGTGACAAAACTTTGAAATTACATTTTTAGACCAAAGTATGTTTTGAAATTCATATAGAGGTCTTCGTTATGTCTAATGATCTGAGATCCTGGTTTGTCACGTCCCAAACGGTATGATTCCGTTAGTTGAAAATTGGGGGTGTGACAGATTGGTATCAGAGACATTGGTTATAGCAAACTAGGTTTGCATTTGTAGACTTAGACTATAACTGTTAGACATTAGACACCCATACTTACACATATCACTTAGAAATTACATATGACATTATGTAATAGACTTGCTTACACATTCCATGACACTGCACTTACGTATGGTATTATGTAACAGACATGGCATCTTCATCATCAGCACCATACATACACATTATTGATTCGGAGGATGAGGAGCCGGTAGCTCCAGTACCACCATCATCACCCGCACCACCTATTCCATCTCCTCCACCATCTGAGAGGGATGATTCAGACCCTGAGGAGGATCCGGAGGAGGATCCGGATGAGGATCCGGAGGAGGAGCCTAAGGAGGAACCAGCTGAGGATACTCAGGAGATTCCTGCTGAGGGACCTTCTACTCATCCACCACCTGCATTGGATGTTCCTGAGCCTAAGAGGCAACGGACTGATTCAGAGGAGATTGCCCAACTACGTCAGGACTTGTACTGGGCAAATGATAGGATTGAGTACAATGTTCGGGAACTCTAGGATGCGAATGAAAGACACGATAACCTTTACAACTTGGTCAATGAGATGCGAAATGAGATCATCCAGTTGACTGATCTTCTCCAAGATTCTGAGAACCGAGCTGAGATTCTGGAAGGCAGACTTGTAGCCTTGGAAGACTTGGTGGCCTCGGAGAATGAAGAAGAGGATGAAGAGGAGGAAGGGGAAGAACCAGCACCAGCTGTTGATTCTGATCCTGAATCCACTATTGATGATCCAGAGGACTGATTTAGTTAAACTTATTAGGGGCGGGTTGTGTCCCTACATTAGATGTTTGAAAAACTTGTGTTTTGATTTTGAAAGTATTGTACTCAATCAGATTATTATCTATTGAAAACTATTACTTATTGCCAACAGTTGTGTTGATTTCTACATTACATGTTTGATGTTTGTTGTATTGTTTACACGTTTCACATTGGACTTTGATAACACTTTAACATTTCTTTTAACTAGGAAGATAATGTCGGGCGAGAACGTACAGATGACAGTTGCTGAGCTCAATGAGCTGATCAATAACAGGGTCGCGGAGGCAGTCGCGAACTACGTTCAGACACACACTACAGCACATGGTCCAGCAGGGGGATTGGTGAACTCACAGGCATGCACGTTCAAGATGTTCTTGGACTGTAAGCCACATAACTTCAAAGGATCGGAGGGAGCCATTGGACTCCTACGATGGATTGAAAAAACCGAACCAGTTTTTGAGATGTGTAACTGTCCTGAGGAAAACAAGGTCAAGTATGCTACAGGTACGTTGGAGGGTCCAACGTTGACCTGGTGGAATTCAAATGTTCAAACTCTGGGATTGGGTGAGGCCAATGCCTTGACTTGGAATGGTTTCAAGACCTTACTGCAAGAGGAGTATTGCCCTCGCAGCGAAATGCAGAAACTGGAGGAGGAGTATTGGCACCTTAAGATGGAGGGGTCAAACATCGAGGAGTACACGACTCGATCCCATGAACTGGCCAGACTTCTGCCTCACATGGCTACTCCAGCAAGCAAGTGGATAGAGAAGTACATCGGAGGATTGGTGCCTCAGATCCAGGGATTGGTCACTTCTGCAAATCCCACAACAATTCAACAAGTTGTTCGTTTAGCGCACCAACTGACTGATCAGGCAGTGTTACAGGGGACTCTACCTAAACGGACAGCAGCTACTAAGGTGGGAGACCACAAAAGGAAGTGGGAAAGCAGCAACACCAAGAACTTTAACCAACAGCCGTATCAACAGAACCGAAAGCAGGACTCACACAAGTCTTATCACAACTCGAACAGTGGTCAGCAGTCATCGTCATCAGGGGGTTATATTGGTAAACACCCAAAGTGCAACAAGTGTGGGTTTTATCATGCTGGGAATCAGTGTGATAAGTTTAAGTGTCAAAGGTGTGGTAAAGTTGGGCATGCAGCTAAAGATTGCCGCGGAGAGCTGCAGAATAGTTCCAACAATCAAAATAACAACCAGAACAATGCACAGAAGGGCTGCTTTGAGTGTGGTAAGCTGGGACACTTCAAAAAGAATTGCCCACAATTAAAGAAAGGCGGGACTAATGACGCAAACGGCAACGGCAACGGCAATGGCAATGGCACTAACAACAACAACAATAAAAACAACAATGGTGCTAGGGGCAGGGCGTTTGTGATTGGAGGACGTCAGGCACGGGAGGATCCCAACATTGTCACGGGTACGTTCCTCTTAAATAATCACTATGCCTCTATGCTATTTGACACTGGTGCAGACCGGAGTTTCGTGTCTAGTTCATTTTCTAAGTTGCTAAATGTTAGTCCCACTGCCTTAGAAAATCCATACACTGTAGAATTAGCCGATGGCAAGTTAATTGTAGTTGAACAAATCCTTAAAGGATGTATCCTTGATTTGATGGGTCAAACATTAGAAATTGATCTTATGCCTATCACTTTAGGCAGTTTTGATGTAGTCATTGGCATGGACCGGTTGTCCAAACACCAGGCTGAAATAGTATGCCATGAAAAGATCGTTCGTATACCTCTTCCGCATGGAGAGACATTGTATGTACAAGGCGAGAAAAGCAGTACGCCACTGCGTCTCATATCTTGTATGAAAGCACACAAATGTCTGCGTAAAGGTCATACAGCAGTTATAGCACTTATAACTGAGAAGCCGGTAGCTGAGAAGAAGATTGAAGACATCCCAGTGGTCTGTGAATTTCCTGAAGTGTTTCCAGAAGACTTGCCGGGATTACCGCCTATCAGACAGGTGGAATTCCGAATCGACCTTACACCGGATGCAGCACCGATAGCTAGGGTGCCTTATCGACTTGCACCATCTGAGATGCAAGAGTTATCTACACAACTGCAAGAGTTGTTAGATAAGGGTTTTATACGACCTAGTTTTTCACCATGGGGAGCTCCAGTCTTATTTGTCAAGAAAAAGGATGGGACTTTCCGTATGTGTATCGATTACCGGGAACTGAACAAGGTTACTATCAAAAACCGGTATCCGTTACCTAGAATTGATGATCTGTTCGATCAATTGCAAGGTTCGAGTTACTACTCGAAGATTGATCTCAGATCGGGTTATCATCAACTCAGAGTACAGGAAGAAGATATCCCGAAGACAGCATTCAGGACGCGCTATGGCCATTATGAGTTCTTGGTCATGCCATTTGGGTTGACAAACGCTCCAGCTGTATTCATGGATCTCATGAATCGTGTTTGTAAACCTTACCTTGATAAGTTTGTCATTGTTTTCATTGATGACATTCTCATCTATTCTCAAACTGAGGAGGAACACGCTGAACATCTTCGATTGTTGTTGGAATTACTGAAACATGAACAATTGTACGCTAAGTTCTCGAAATGTGACTTCTGGATGCGAGAAGTACAATTTTTGGGTCATATAGTTAATGAAAAGGGTATACATGTTGATCCAGCGAAGATTGATGCGATTAAGAATTGGGAAGCACCAAAGACCCCTACCGAGGTACGACAATTCCTTGGTTTGGCGGGTTATTACCGACGATTCATTGAGGGATTCTCAAAGATCGCTCAACCACTTACAGCTCTTACGCACAAAGGAACGAAGTATAACTGGACGGATAAACAGGAAGCTGCATTCCAGTTATTGAAACAGAAACTCTGCAGTGCACCGATTCTGTCCTTACCGGAAGGGACGGAAGACTTTGTGGTGTATTGTGATGCATCTGTACAGGGTTTGGGATGTGTGTTAATGCAACGTGATAAAGTAATTGCTTATGCTTCAAGGCAACTGAGACCACACGAAAAGAATTACACTACTCATGACTTGGAGTTAGGAGCAGTGGTTTTTGCTTTGAAGATTTGGAGGCATTACCTATATGGAACTAAGTGTACCATTTACACTGATCATAAGAGTTTGCAACATATCTTTGATCAGAAGGAGCTTAATATGAGACAGCGATGGTGGGTTGAGTTGTTGAACGACTACGAATGCGCGATTAAGTATCACCCGGGAAAAGCTAATGTGGTAGCTGACGCTCTAAGCAGAAAAGACACAACAGGAACAAGACGGGTTCGCGCACTTATGATGACGATACATACTGACTTACCTGACAAGGTACGCAGTGCTCAGTTGGAAGCCTTAGAAAAGGATAATCTGGTACAGGAATCCTTACGGGGAATAGAGGAACAATTGGATGTTAAACCTGATGGAATTCGTTATTTCATTAACCGAATGTGGATACCATTGCATGGTGGATTAAGGGAACTCGTGATGGATGAAGCACACAAGTCCAGATATTCAGTCCATCCGGGATCAGACAAGATGTATCATGACTTGAAGGCACTGTATTGGTGGCCTCACATGAAAGCTGACATTGCTAGATACGTTAGCAAATGTTTGACTTGTTCAAAAGTCAAAGTGGAATATCAGAAACCATCCGGGTTGCTGCAACAACCAGAAATACCAATGTGGAAATGGGAACAGATTTCGATGGACTTCATTACTAAGTTACCCCGTACACCGAGTGGTTGTGATACGATATGGGTAATTGTCGATCGATTAACGAAATCTGCACATTTCTTAGCAATCAAGGAAACCGACAAAATGGAGAAACTGACTCGTATTTACATCAAGGAAGTGGTAGCACGACATGGCGTGCCAATTTCCATCATATCAGATCGGGATGCTCGATTTACTTCCAACTTTTGGAAATCACTCCATAAGTCATTGGGAACTCGTTTGTATATGAGTACCGCATATCATCCACAGACCAACGGTCAGAGTGAACGTACAATTCAAACGCTCGAGGATATGTTACGAGCTTGTGTAATTGACTTTGGTGATAGCTGGGAAAACCATTTACCGTTAGTGGAATTCTCTTACAACAACAGTTATCATACAAGTATTCAGGCGGCACCGTTTGAAGCTTTGTATGGTCGTAAATGTCGTTCACCAGTTTGCTGGGCTGAAATTGGTGACAGTCAAATAACAGGTCCTAAACTAGTGCACAAGACGACAGAGAAGATAGTTCAAATCCGGAACCGTATGGCAGCGGCCCGGGATCAACAGAAGAGTTACGCGGACAAACGTCGTAAACCATTGGAATTTCAAGTAGGAGACCGAGTTCTTCTAAAGGTATCACCTTGGAAGGGTGTGATACGATTCGGCAAGCGCGGGAAGCTTAGTCCACATTGCGTAGGATCTTTTGAGATCCTGAAAAGGATTGGTTCGGTTGCGTATCAACTTAAATTACCGGATGAACTCAGTGGAGTTCATGATGTTTTTCACGTATCGAATTTAAAGAAATGTCTTTCTGATGAGACATTGATTGTACCACTGGAAGAAATACAAGTGGATGAACAGTTACGATTTATCGAGGAACTAGCTGAAATCATGGACCGAGAGGTCAAACAGCTTAAACAAAGCAAGATTCCGATAGTCAAAGTCCGTTGGAATTCAAGACGTGGACCTGAATTCACATGGGAACGGGAAGACCAAATGATGAAGAAGTATCCTCATCTGTTCAAAACAACAGCAACAAACACTGAGAGCGCACATTAAATTTCGGGACGAAATTTCCTTCAACAAGGGGATTACGTGATGCTTCACACATCAACATTTCAGATTTCAAACTGTAAGCACAAACACTTTATTCAATTGATTTTGTTACAAACATTTGTGAACATTACACTTTTATGTGCTACATTTCATATGTTACATGTTATGGTAGTACATGCATGATTAGTTACACACATTTTGCTATGTGCGAGGTTGCATAGTACAAACAGTTACAAACACTCACTAAGTGCGAGGTTACACAGCAGAGTATGATCAAACACAAACAGTCACAGTTAGGTGAACTAACTAGTGTACACGCAAAACAGTTACATAGAATGATCACACTTAGTTGTGATGTTGCAAACATTGAATTTTGTGTGTAAGTACACACAAGCACGCAGAACGATCAGAAACCACACTAACACTTACAATTTGAACTCGCAAGTAGTTTCCTAATACTTCTAACACTTACTAATTTTCGGGACGAAAATTCCTTCAACAAGGGGATGATGTGACAATCTGGAAATTTCATGTTAATCCCGTTAACCAGAAACTAACCGGAATGAAGTGAAATCACTCAAAATCAAACTAGAAGGGTTGAAAGTGAATAGAATTAATCCTAAAACCTTCAATTTATTAGGATTAAACTTTCAAGCTTTAAAATTAAGTATTTTTGACTTATAGAAGTCAAAATTCGGCCATACGAGTGAGTAAATTCGAATTTCATCTCAATGTGTAGTTATACCCGAATTAAACTAGTATTAATCATTAACTTAATGATGATTAATATACATAGTACGTTATTGAAGCATTATACAACAATTTAAGTCCAAAATGAAACCAAAAGTTTGTAACCGTTCGAATTGGGTATCGAATTCATATAGGCTGGTCATAATCTATTCGATTAAACTCTAAAACATACAAGTCGGCATTCTTAGAAGTGGTTACAAGCAGCGATTCGATCAGTGAAGCTTCGGTTTGAAGAATTCGATCTCGAGAGGGCCGAACCTAGGGCTCAAAGTCGATCCACATCAATTCGACAATCAAGCAAGTAAGTTTTCACTCCTACACCTTCTGAAACCGCCGACTAAGAATACCCTAACCCAATTTCATCTAAGGATTTCGAATTGATAGGGTCCGATTACTAGGGTTCATAGTTGGAGTCATTTTGGGGGTTTAATATCTATTGATCATGGAATTCAAATTAAACCTTACAGACACCTTCGAAACAAGGTCCTGAATGAAATCCCTAAGTTAGTTTAGTCTGAAAGCATCGAATTGAAAGACTTTAATTTCTAGGGTTTTTAAGTTAAAACAATTTGGGGGTTTCTTGTTTAAACAGTTTAAGAATCGAATTCAACCACATAGATAGTTTCAGAATGATGCGTTTAAGGAAATACATGCATCAATTGTTTGAAACAAAAACGAATTCTAAGATTTCAAGTTCTAGGGTTCTTGAGTCAAAACGAAATTGGGATTTTAAGCAACTGAGTTCAAAAGTTGAATCAAACCACTTCTGTATCTTCTAAAAGGGCCGACTAATGAGAACCATAGGTCAATTTTATGATATCATAACGAATTGTGCATGATCGGATTCTAGGGTTTATGATGAAAAGTCGTTTGGGGGTTTGGAAGCTACTGGGCTTGTTACTCGAATTAAGATGCTCAGAAAGCTGCGAAATTCATCATCTAATGAAAACCCTATGGATTTAAAATCTAACCTAATCGAATTTGATGAATTCGAATCAAAAAGATGGGTTTTAGGTTCGAATCCGATCGGGACTATAAAACCGTATGATTTCGATAATAGAGATCACATAAACTCACATTCTTACTCGTTGGAATCCATAGAGCAATAACCCCATGATTACAAGGTCGATTAGATTCGACTTTTTGGGTTAATTGAAGCTTGGTTGGTTCGGCTAAGGGTAAATCAAAGGGGAACCGGTTCGGTTGTGTTTAAAACCAACTGAAACGAATTCATTAACAAATGTTGAAGTAGAGCGGTTGGTAAGATACTTGGGTTTAGATGGGAGGGTCACGGGTTCGAACCTGGGATCCCACCTGTTTTTGGAATTAAGATCATTTTTGGTATTTTGATCATAACTTCTTCGTTATAACTCCGATTCGATCCGTTCAAATTTCGTTGGAACCAGAATTTCATTCTGAACATGTAAGAATATTAAAAGTAACATTTTAGATCGAAAACGAAATCGCGTATATTTACGTTTATTTAAATAAAATCATATATGGTTTTATTTAAACGATTTCAAAGGCACGCATACATACGTATGCATATTCTTAACACTCTAACATACGTGTGTTGACACGTATGTGATTACAATCACAAAACGACATTCCGAATAACACTAAGTTATTGTTTAAACACAGATTCTTCGTAGAGGATTTTCTACGCTAGTTCACGTGTGTTTGATCATTCTGCTACAATCAAAGGTGCGTACACGGCCCCTTTCTTATTTTAACTGTTTTGGGGCAGAAAACATGTGCAACAAAAACTTTTAGATACATATCACTTGCATGAGTTAGCTGTTTACATTAAGTGCAAACATAGCATTACAAGTCCTTACATTTCGAACCGTTTAGTTTGCCGTAGTGCAAAGCGTGGTAGTTGGAAATAGATCTATTAGGTTTGACAAACCTCACTTGGTAGATGGGATCTACGCAAGTGTTTGACTAGCCAATTCACATTACTATTGTTTGTGCTAGACAATAGTGGCAAGGCAAAACATGCGTTAGCATGCAACAGTCAGCTTCGGTGTCGACCACTTATGTAAATAGTATAAATGACTAGCTATCATGACTATGCATGTGTGATATGTTATCTGCAAACATTATATTCAAACTGTTGTTTCAAACATTTGTGAATGCTTAAACCTGTGTAATGCACCAACCTTTGTGTTGACTTGATTTACATGTTTTCTCAGGACGCTAAGGTTGCACAAACAAGCAAGCATGGACTAGGAGATCGAGTCGCATGCATATTTTATATTTCAGTTATTTGGATTTGAATATTTGAAAGTTTGTTTTGTAATTTTCAGTTTACAAACCATTATGTTTGTTTTTATTTTGAAAACGCTTCCGCAACGTAGAACTTTGAAATTACATTTTTAGACCAAAGTATGTTTTGAAATTCATATAGAGGTCTTCGTTATGTCTAATGATCTGAGATCCTGGTTTGTCACGTCCCAAACGGTATGATTCCGTTAGTTGAAAATTGGGGGTGTGACAGAACTTTGAAATTACATTTTTAGACCAAAGTATGTTTTGAAATTCATATAGAGGTCTTCGTTATGTCTAATGATCTGAGATCCTGGTTTGTCACGTCCCAAACGATATGATTCCGTTAGTTGAAAATTGGGGGTGTGACAAGCTATATCTTGTATATGTGCAAGATATACAAAAGATGATTCATAGTTCTTGTCACCAAAAGCATACAACACAAAATAAAGCTATATCTTGTATGTATCTACACCTGTTCATCACCTGAGAAAACATGTATTTAAACAAAGTCAACACTAGGTTGGTGAGTTCATAAGTATGTTAATTGAAAACCTTGATTCATCCACATGCACAATCATAATATGTATTTTGTTACTTGTATGTCGTTTGTTCACTTGTTCACCCAAATGGCTTCTCAATAGTTATATTTACAAGTAATATTTCATCCTAGTAGTGATGCTTATATATAGGGCATATGTAAGGGAACTAAGCCCTAGCCAACATCCCACCACATCACTACTAGAACTCCACACAACTTGCCATACAACTATTGATTTCCATTCTCAAATCCACATGTCCATGCCATTCTTGAATTACCTGTGATAACTTGTATAGAATAATATGATGATGTAATTTGTAGTTATCGAACCGAAGTTAGATAACCATTATATATGTTAAGGATATTAGATTTATCAAATATGTTCCTTGTATTATTCTATAATCGTGGGGTTAACTGTTGTTACACTTTTAAATATTAAGAGTGTTAGTTAACCACTTGCAATTTGTTCTTGAACTATAGTGCATAGAGCCTAAAAGGAATCCATTGAAATCCTCACGTAATCAGATTTCAATGCATCCGATTTACCTCTACCACCTTGTATGTCTAGTGTCCTCAACGAAATCTATTACTAGTAGTGTAACAATAGAGAAGATCACTTTCTCAACCTACTAGTCAATAGGATTTTCGCTGGATTAATTACTTATCACTGCAGATTAAAATCACCATGTGTCGCTTTCCAGAACCTGACTTGAGGTGACCCTGTCACCGGTCATACGTTACCGGCCAATGAATCAATACGATCAACATACTAGCCCTACAAGCTAGAGGTTTGTCAAACCTGTGGTACCACTATGCTATCGTCGGTTTAGTCACGTCAAACTAACTGGTCAGCGAATTATAGGGGCTTACATGATCAACTTGTACAATTGGCACATGATTGAAGTGATATAATACAACAGGTCAATAGTAACTAATTGTAATTGTATTCATCTTTGATATCGTTCTCATTGTCATATGTTCTCCTTGTTATTAACAAAGTTAAATAAGAGCTTGTCTTATTACATTATGTTAATCATTTGAATGAATGATGTTGTTATCATGAAGTTACATTATCATGATTATCATTCTTTGTTCCATGTTCTCTTGTAATATGTATTGAGTTGTAAAGGTAAGTGTTAAAAGGACTTGTCCTATTACACTTACTTAACTCTTGTGTCGAATGTTAATACAAAGATATGTAATATCTTTATAACATTCATATGTTTGCTTGTAATTGTTCCAATGTCTGTTTATGTAAGAATAAATAAGTGTTATAAGATAAAATCTTATAACTGTATTATTCTAATGTATTGATGAATTTATAAGATATATTATCTTGTTCATCTGATTGTCCCTGTCATGTCATGATCATACAAGCATGCATACAATGATAAGCGATAATAAACAATTAAGTATTATCTAAATCAAAGTATAAATAACATGTTAAGCGGAACTTTTAAATAGATAAAAGTAAACATGTTTCTCAGCCCCGAGAGTTTAAAATCAGTTAAGATTAAAGAAAAAAGGGGCATATGAACTCACCTTGTGTTGGAAGTGGTTGACTTAGCTTAAAAGAAAGAATGCACGCGCTCTTTGTTGTTCTTGTAGTAGTTTTCACGTTCCTGTATTGATTGTATGTTGTTGTAACTTGTAAGTATTGATTGTAATCGGGTTATGTGCGTGTGTGTGTGTGTGTTAACCTTAGAGTTGGTTAACACTCGCGAGTCTCGTCCTAGGTCTCCATTCGGCCCAAAGTTTCCTTTACTTGTCAATTGAAAATCTTTTGTTGGTATGCTCTATTATGTGTTATTTCAACTTAATGAAACTAGTTCACTTAACTTGCCACCTTGTAGTAAAAGTTGATAATTGTCATATATTCACTTGCATATTATTATTTGACTTGGTTACGTAGGTTAGTTTACTCACCAAATTGAATGGGTCAAACATTAGTTGGGCTAAATTATTCACTTGGGCCGAATGGTTTACTAGAGTCATGAGTGGGTTTGGGCCGAATAGAGTCGGGGGCTTGTTACACCAACATAGGCCGAAATCCGAAGTCCATGGGGCTTGTGTAAATATTATTGGGCTCAATGAGCTACATCCCTCGCAATGGGCCAAGCCATTTGCTATTGGGCCGAGTTGTATAAGGTCCTGGGCCGGTTGTAACTGTTGGGAATGTTGGGCCGAAATAAACAAAGGGGTGGGCCGCCTGAGTTGGCCACGGGCCAAATGGGTGTGGGCTGTAATGGGCCCCTTGAGCCGAGAGATAATTCACGGCCTAGTATATAATGTCGGCTTCTGGTGCCTTGGCCGAGGGGTTGTCAAGTGGTCGATCACTTGTACAAGCATTCCAGCGAACCTAGTTATTCTGGTGGCCAAGGTTCGGCTTTGTCTGGATCCTAACGAACCCAAGGGTTCGTTCCTATCTTAGGTTCGCCATGCAGAGGGTTCGTGGTCTGAAATGGTTCGTGAACATGTTTAGGTTCGGTGAAGGTTGAAATGGTTCGGCAGCAAGGGTTCGTAGGTGTTGGATGGTTCGGCTGGTGAGGGTTCGTGTCTGGGAAAGGTTCGGTCGTGGGTGTAGCACAGGGTTCAGCCAAGGTACAGGAGGGTTCGGCTTAATGTAGGTTCGGGAGTGAAAGCCTGCAGGTTCGCTCCTGGATGCGAAAACCATGCAAGGTTCGGCTGCTTCATCTCACGAACCTGTGTGTTCTCCAACATTTCGAACCTTCGATCTGATCCTTCACCGAGCGTTGCTACATGTAGATCAATTTTCAGTGATGCTATACTCGAACGATTGTCAAAGGTGTGGTGGTCGTGAGATGGTTTTAAACCGGTTGAAGATGGGTGGGTGGTGCAAAAGTACAAAAACCCTATTTTTACAGATCTTTAGTGCATCATACATCGAAATTTAGTGGGTAAATTTCAAGATCGGTTGTACTTTCTTGAAGAGGAGATCGAGAGCTACGCGTGGACACCAAGAACACGCGATTTGGTCCACAAACGAGTGAGATATGAAGCTTTGAAGGTGTTTAATGGTGGTGGGAGAGGGTAGCCGGAAATCTAAGGTAGAGAGAGAGTGGGAATGTGTAAAATGAAAGAATTGTCTTCATTTGTTGTTTATATACTCCGAGGGTGTTCGGGTTCGTTTCGGTTGCTCGGTTCGTGATTTCGTCGCGTATCTGGAACTTTACGCGTAGTTTATTTGAAATAAATAAAAGAAGTTAATTAATTATTTTGATGAGTTTCAAAATTGTAAAAATGTTAAATATTTTATATTATTAAATTAAATTCGTTCGTGTCGTGTTTCGTTATCGTTTCGTCAGATCTCGTCACCATCGCGCGTATTCGTTCGAATCGTCATTCGAACGAACACGTAGATGGTTTGGCTTTCTGACTTTTGTTTTCTACTTCTCAGTCATCATTTCAGAACGTTAAACTCACAGATATGTTTGTGTGAATCGTCACCCACGCAAACACACTGTCTGTTTGTTATTCTGAAACGACACTGCAATATAGTTTGAATTGTGTTTCCTCACTGTCGGACTCAACTAAACATCCTGATATCACATTGTTTTCACATTGAATTGTCGGCCATCTGATTCCTGTCATCTATGGATATCAGATCGCAACCGATTTGTTTTTTTCATTCGCTTGAACATCGTTGTTTCTCATGTTTAGTTGTGTTAGCTGTACTTAGGTTTTCACTTAAATACACACAACTAATGTTCCAAATGTATGTTGTACTTACAGTATTTAAGTTTACACAAAAATACATACAACTGTTTCTTGTAAATCTGAATTCTGTTAGTACAAATACTGTGTATACACATGAAATCACACGTAGTTACTGTTGAAAGTACATGCACCGTACGGACTTGCCGGCCGGTCTGGTACTAGTTGTCACAGTCTCCCCTTGTTAAACAAATTTCGTCCCGAAATTTAAGCACAAAACTCGGGCTTTACTTCTCGAACAAGTGGGGATACTTTGTCTTCATGTTTTCCTCGAGTTCCCAGGTAAACTCTGGTCCACGCTTGTAGTTCCATCGAACCTTTACAATAGGGATACGGCTTCGTTTCAGTTTCTTAACTTCACGTTCCATAATCTCTACAGGTTCTTCAATGAAATGTAGTTGTTCATCAACTTGTATCTCTTCCAATGGTATGATTAATGTTTCGTCTGCAAAACACCTCTTGAGATTTGATACATGAAACACATCGTGTACTCCACTGAGTTCATCAGGGAGTTTGAGTCTGTATGCCACAGGACCTATACGTTGAGTAATCTCAAACGGTCCGACATAGCTAGGTGCTAGCTTGCCCTTAGCCCCAAAACAAACTAAGCCTTTCCATGGGGACACTTTCAACATGATTCGGTCACCCACATCGAATTCCAAAGGCTTGCGCCGTTTGTCTGCGTAACTCTTTTGGCGGCTCCGTGTTGCTTCTAATCGTTGTTGTATCTGGGCTATCTTATCAGTAGTTTCCTGAATAAGTTCAGGCCTAGTGATTCTGTTGTCTCCCACTTCGGTCCAACAAATTGGAGACCGACATTTTCTACCATAGAGTGCTTCAAAAGGAGCACATTCGATGCTGCTATGGTAGCTATTGTTGTAGGAGAACTCAATGAGTGGTAAATGTGTGTCCCAACTTCCACCGAAGTCTAGGATGCATGTTCTCAACATATCCTCTAGGGTTTGAATGGTGCGCTCGCTTTGTCCATCCGTTTGTGGATGATAAGCAGTGCTCAAGTTAACACTTGTCCCTAAGGATTGTTGCAATGATGGCCAGAACCGCGAAGTAAATCGACTGTCCCGGTCTGAAATAATAGACAATGGCACTCCGTGTCTCACTACTATTTCATCGATGTATAGTCTCGCTAGTTTTTCCATCTTGTATGTCTCTTTGATCGGCAAGAAGTGTGCGGACTTGGTCAATCTATCAATGATTACCCAAATCGAATCGTGTCCGCTGGAAGTGCGGGGTAGCTTGGTAATGAAATCCATAGCTATTTGTTCCCACTTCCATTGTGGAATCTCTGGTTGTTCCAGCAAACCCGAAGGTTTCTGATGTTCTGCTTTGACTTTGGCACATGTGATGCATTTGCCAACATAAGTGGCAACATCTTTCTTCATACCCGGCCACCAATAAAACAACCTAAGATATTGGTACGTCTTATCGGCACCAGGATGAACTGAGTAACGTGACTTGTGTGTCTCGTCAAGTATGAGTGTTCGAAGTTCATCTACTGCTGGAATCCAAACACGATCCAGGTAATAGATAACTCCATGTTGTTTAGTCTTGAAATGTTTCTCGGCTCCACAATCGAGCTCGCGTTTCATATTGTCTCTTGTCACTGAATCTTGTTGTGCTTGTAGAATGTGATCTCTCAAACTTGTTTGCACAGTCATTCCCATTGCGCGAACACGTAAGGGTTTGACTCTTTCCTTCCGACTCAAAGCATCTGCAACAACATTTGCTTTGCCCGGATGGTATTTGATCACACAATCGTAATCATTCAGGAGCTCAACCCAACGTCTCTGTCTCATGTTAAGCTCCTTCTGATCAAATATGTGTTGTAGACTCTTGTGATCTGTGAAGATAGTGCATTTGGTACCATACAGGTAGTGTCTCCAAATCTTTAATGCAAAAACTGCTCCGAGTTCTAAGTCATGTGTTGTGTAATTCTTCTCATGTATCTTCAGCTGTCGCGAGGCATATGCAATGACTTTGTCTCGTTGCATCAAAACACATCCGAGTCCCTGATGGGAAGTATCACAGTAAACTACAAAGTCATCATTGCCTTCTGGGAGTGCTAAGATTGGAGCATTGCACAATCTTTGTTTTAGTGTCTGGAATGCCTCTTCTTGTTTCTGAGTCCACACAAAAGGTTCAGACTTCTGTGTGAGCTTGGTGAGAGGCAAGGCTATCTTAGAGAAATTCGAAATGAATCTCCTGTAATAACCAGCCAATCCCAAGAATGATCGGATCTCCGTAGGTGTTGTGGGCACTTCCCAGTTCTTGATTGCCTCAATCTTGGCAGGATCCACATGAATACCATTACTGTTAATCACGTGACCCAAGAACTGAACTTCTCTTAACCAAAATTCACACTTGGAGAATTTGGCATAGAGTCGTTCCTCCTTTAGGAGTTCCAAGACTGTCTTGAGGTGTTGTTCATGTTCCTTCTCGTTCTTTGAATAAATCAGTATATCATCAATGAAGACGATAACAAACTGATCTAAGTACGGTTTGCACACCGGGTCATCAAATCCATGAACACTGCCGGTGCGTTCGTCAATCCGAATGGCATCACCATGAACTCGTAGTGACCATATCGGGTACGAAAGGCCGTCTTTGGTATGTCTTCCTCTTGAATCCGGAGTTGATGATAGCCTGATCTCAGGTCTATCTTTGAAAAGTACTTGTTTCCCAATAACTGATCAAACAAATCATCAATTCTCGGTAACGGGTACCGATTCTTGATGGTGAGTTTGTTGAGCTCTCTGTAATCAATGCACATCCTGAAGGTTTCATCCTTCTTTTTCACAAAAAGAACCGGAGCTCCCCACGGGGAAAAGCTCGGTCGGATGAACCCTTTATCGAGTAGCTCTTGTAACTGATTGGACAACTCCTGCATCTCAGATGGTGCAAGTCCGTAAGGAGACTTAGCTACAGGAGTCGCTCCCGGAATCAAATCAATTCGAAACTGCACCGATCTCTCGGGTGGCAGTCCCGATAAGTCATCCGGAAACACGTCCGCATAGTCTTTCACAACTGGTACATCTTGAATCTTGATTGCCTTCTTGTCTTTCTCGACCACGTGAGCTAGAAATGCGACACATTGCTTTCGTAAACACTTGCGAGCCTTCATGCACGATATTGCCTTGACACTGCGTTTCGCTTGGTCTCCACGAATCTCCAAGACCTCATTGTTCTCCACTGGAATGCGTAGTAGTTTATCGGAACAGATGAACTCTAATCGATTAAGAGATAGCCAATCCATTCCGATGATGATGTCGAGATTGCCCAGCTCCATCGATATCAAGTCGACAGAAAATGTGTGCTCGCCAAGTGTTAGTAGGCAATTCCTAAATATTGTGTCTACTATGATCTGTTTGTCATTTTCTATCTCAATAGTGTAAGGGGAATCTAACAATTCCTTATCATAATTAAGATGGCATACAAATTCGGATGAGATAAAACTCTGATCCGCACCAGTGTCAAATAATATGGAGGCATAGAAGTTAGATAAGAGAAATGTACCCGTGATCACGTTCGGGTCTTGTCGAGCTGCAGCTGCTCCAATCTGAAAGGCTCGTCCTCTTGGTGCTTGAGCCCTTTGTTGATTTCTCTTGGGACAATCCCGAGAAAAGTGTCCAGGTTCGCCACAGTTGTAGCAAGACCTGTGATCAACAGCAGCAGTAGTAGCTGCATTGTTGTTTCTATTTAGAGCTCCCGTGCTCCTGCAGCGATTTGCCCAGTGGCCAAACTTTCCACAGTTAGTGCATTGCATGCACTGAGTGTTTGGCGCGTGATGATACTGGCAAGTGTTGCACAAAGGTGCAGTGCCAGTGTAGGGCTTTCTGACTTGCAGTGGTGGTGGCTGGTTGAGCAGTGGGGTTTGAATAGTGGCGGCAAAGTTTCTACCCACTTTTTGTTTCTTAGCCGGACGTTTGTCCGACTTCCTTGTCGTTCCAGCCTTGGCTGTTTCAGCCTCTTTCTTGAAGTGAGCAGAAGCAACCATCATATCTGTCAGAGATGCTGACAGTGTAACAGCTAACTCCATGGTAGTAGGGTGTGCAGAAATCACATGCCCTCGGATGCTGGGCGGTAATCCACCAACATACCGCTCTATCCTCTTCTCAAGTGTTGGCACCACGACAGGTGCCAAAGTGGCTAACACATGAAATCGTGTGGCGTAGGCCAGATGCCCGGCACCAATCATCTCCAGGTTGAGCAGTTCAGTCTCAACCTTCTTCAGTTCATTTCTTGGGAAAAACTTTGCCCGCAGCATGGCTTTAAAGTCATTCCAAGGCATAGCCTAGGCCTCATCCCGACCTCTGATCGAAACCTGAGCATTCCACCAAGTTAACGCTCGCTTGTGAAATGATCCTGCAGCATACTTGACTTTGTTATGTTCAGGACAGCCACTGATGTCAATGGTGGTTTCCATCTTCTCAATCCATTAGATTAATCCAACGGCACCCTCACTGCCATTGAAACTAGGTAGCTTGCAACCTACAAAGTTCTTATAGGCATAGTCCTGATTCTGGCGGGTGTTGCCGCTGCCTTCTCCAGATGAGTTGGCAACGTTGTTGCTGCTGTTGTTGTTGATACGGTTCATCATCACGGGAATCACATCCCTCAGTTGGCTAGTCAGGATAGTGGCCAATGCCACAGTAGCAGGGTCCAACTGATGAACCGGTGGTGGCGGAGGTGGAGGTGGAGGCGGTGGTGTAGGAGAGTCAGTAGGTGAAGGTGTAGATGAGTGCGGTGCTAAATCTTGTAGTGATGGTGGTAGTATAGCAGGTGGTTGTCTTCTTGGCGACATTCTGATCATAACCGAAAGAAAATCAGTAAGTGCAGTGATCAGACGCATAAGACATATGCAAATAGAATCCTATATCACATGATTTCTATATGAGGGTCCCTAGATTATAGTCTAGGCCAAACCGTATAAGTAATACGACCTATATTTCTCTATAACCATGGCTTTGATACCAATCTGTCACACCCCGGGCCGGCGGGAACGGATCGTGTTTTCCCGTTGGGGGGAAGGTTCCCGAGGCGCGATATCTTGAGTGATAATCAATTGATTAGATTGTTTACATAGCACATGATAATATAAATGAGAAATGCTAACACATCCCTGATATAGAATTACAAGATTAAATTACAATGTATCGTTCATAATTTAATCGAGTAAATCTATCAAAAGAATCAATATAGCTATATCTTGTATATGTGCAAGATATACAAAAGATGATTCATAGTTCTTGTCACCAGAAGCATGCAACACAAAATAAAGCTAGGTCTTCTAAAAGTCCACTAGCTTAATCCTTGCATGTATGTATCTACACCTGTTCATCACCTGAGAAAACATGTATTTAAACAAAGTCAACACTAGGTTGGTGAGTTCATAAGTATGTTAATTGAAAACCTTGATTCATCCACATGCACAATCATAATATGTATTTTGTTACTTGTATGTCGTTTGTTCACTTGTTCACCCAAATGGCTTCTCAATAGTTATATTTACAAGTAATATTTCATCCTAGTAGTGATGCTTATATATAGGGCATATGTAAGGGAACTAAGCCCTAGCCAACATCCCACCACATCACTACTAGAACTCCACACAACTTGCCATACAACTATTGATTTCCATTCCCAAATCCACATGTCCATGCCATTCTTGAATTACCTGTGATAACTTGTATAGAATAATATGATGATGTAATTCGTAGTTATCGAACCGAAGTTAGATAACCATTATATATGTTAAGGATATTAGATTTATCAAATCTGTTCCTTGTATTATTCTATAATCGTGGGGTTAACTGTTGTTACACTTTTAAAAATATTAAGAGTGTTAGTTAACCACTTGCAATTTGTTCTTGAACTATAGTGCATAGAGCCTAAAAGGAATCCATTGAAATCCTCACGTAATCAGATTTCAATGCATCCGATTTACCTCTACCACCTTGTATGTCTAGTGTCCTCAACGAAATCTATTACTAGTAGTGTAACATGAGAGAAGATCACTTTCTCAACCTACTAGTCAATAGCATTTTCGCTGGATTAATTACTTATCACTGCAGATTAATATCACCATGTGTCGCTTTCCAGAACCTGACTTGAGGTGGCCCTGTCACCGGTCATACGTTACCGGCCAATGAATCAATACGATCAACACACTAGCCCTACAAGCTAGAGGTTTGTCAAACCTATGGTACCACTATGCTATCATCGGTTTAGTCACGTCAAACTAACTGGTCAGCGAATTATAGGGGCTTACATGATCAACTTGTACAATTGGCACATGATTGAAGTGATATAATACAACAGGTCAATAGTAACTAATTGTAATTGTATTCATCTTTGATATTGTTCTCATTGTCATATGTTCTCCTTGTTATTAACAAAGTTAAATAAGAGCTTGTCTTATTACATTATGTTAATCATTTGAATGAATGATGTTGTTATCATGAAGTTACATTATCATGATTATCATTCTTTGTTCCATGTTCTCTTGTAATATGTATTGAGTTGTAAAGCTAAGTGTTAAAAGGACTTGTCCTATTACACTTACTTAACTCTTGTGTCGAATGTTAATACGAAGATATGTAATATCTTTATAACATTCATATGTTTGCTTGTAATTGTTCCAATGTCTGTTTATGTAAGAATAAATAAGTGTTATAAGATAAAATCTTATAACTGTATTATTCTAATGTATTGATGAATTTATAAGATATATTATCTTGTTCATCTGATTATCCCTGTCATGTCATGATCATACAAGCATGCATACAATGATAAGCGATAATAAACAGTTAAGTATTATCTAAATCAAAATATAAATAACATGTTAAGCGGAACTTTTAAATAGATAAAAGTAAACATGTTTCTCAGCCCCGAGAGTTTAAAATCAGCTAAGATTAAAGAAAAAGGGGCATATGAACTCACCTTGTGTTAGAAGTGGTTGACTTAGCTTAAAAGAAATAATGCACGCGCTCTTTGTTGTTCTTGTAGTAGTTTTCACGTTCCTGTATTGATTGTATGTTGTTGTAACTTGTAAGTATTGATTGTAATCGGGTTATGTGCGTGTGTGTGTGTGTTAACCTTAGAGTTGGTTAACACTCGCGAGTCTCGTCCTAGGTCTCCATTTGGCCCAAAGTTTCCTTTACTTGTCAATTGAAAATCATTTGTTGGTATGCTCTATTATGTGTTGTTTCAACTTAATGAAACTAGTTCACTTAACTTGCCACCATGTAGTAAAAGTTGATAATTGTCATATATTCACTTGCATATTATTATTTGACTTGGTTATGTAGGTTAGTATACTCACCAAATTGAATGGGTCTGACATTAGTTGGGCTAAATTATTCACTTGGGCCGAATGGTTTACTAGAGTCATGAGTGGGTTTGGGCCGAATAGAGTCGGGGGCTTGTTACACCAACATAGGCCGAAATCCAAAGTCCATGGGGCTTGTATAAATATTATTGGGCTCAATGGGCTACATCCCTCGCAATGGGCCAAGCCATTCGCTATTGGGCCGAGTTGTATAAGGTCCTGGGCCGGTTGTAACTGTTGGGAATGTTGGACCGAAATAAACAAAGGGGTGGGCCGCCTGAGTTGGCCATGGGCCAAATGGGTGTGGGCTGTAATGGGCCCCTTGAGCCGAGAGATAATTCACGGCCTAGTATATAATGTCGGCTTCTGGTGCCTTGGCCGAGGGGTTGTCAAGTGGTCGATCACTTGTGCAAGCATTCCAGCGAACCTAGTTATTCTGGTGGCCAAGGTTCGGCTTTGTCTGGATCCTAACGAACCCAAGGGTTCGTTCCTATCTTAGGTTCGCCATGCAGAGGGTTCGTGGTCTGAAATGGTTCGTGAACATGTTTAGGTTCGGTGAAGGTTGAAATGGTTCGGCAGCAAGGGTTCGTAGGTGTTGGATGGTTCAGCTGGTGAGGGTTCGTGTCTGGGAAAGGTTTGGTCGTGGGTGTAGCACAGGGTTCAGCCAAGGTACAGGAGGGTTCGGCTTACTGTAGGTTCGGGAGTGAAAGCCTGCAGGTTCGCTCCTGGATGCGAAAACCATGCAAGGTTCGGCTGCTTCATCTCACGAACCTGTGTGTTCTCCAACATTTCGAACCTTCGATCTGATCCTTCACCGAGCGTTGCTACATGTAGATCAATTCTCAGTGATGCTATACTCGAACGATTGTCAAAGGTGTGGTGGTCGTGAAATGGTTTTAAACCGGTTGAAGATGGGTGGGTGGTGCAGAAGTACAAAAACCCTATTTTTACAGATCTTTAGTGCATCATACCTCGAAATTTAGTGGGTAACTTTCAAGATCGGTTGTAGTTTCTTGAAAAGGAGATCGAGAGCTACGCGTGGACACCAAGAACACGCGATTTGGTCCACAAACGAGTGAGATATGAATCTTTGAAGGTGTTTAATGGTGGTGGGAGAGGGTAGCCGAAAATCTAAGGTAGAGAGAGAGTGGGAATGTGTAAAATGAAAGAATTGTCTTCATTTGTTGTTTATATACTCCGAGGGTGTTCGGGTTCGTTTCGGTTGCTCGGTTCGTGATTTCGTCGCGTATCCGGAACTTTACGCGTAGTTTATTTGAAATAAATAAAAGAAGTTAATTAATTATTTTGATGAGTTTCAAAATTGTAAAAATGTTAAATATTTTATTTTATTAAATTAATTTCGTTTGTGTCGTGTTTCGTTATCGTTTCGTCAGATCGCGTCACTATCGCGCGTATTCGTTCGAATCGTCATTCGAACGAACACGCAGATAGTTTGGCTTTCTGAATTTTGTTTTCTACTTCTCAGTCATCATTTAAGAACGTTAAACTCACAGATATGTTTGTGTGAATCGTCACCCACGCAAACACACTGTCAGTTTGTTATTCTGAAACGACACTGCAATATAGTTTGAATTGTGTTTCCTCACTGTCGGACTCAACTAAACATCCTGATATCACATTGTTTTCACATTGAATTGTCGGCCATTTGATTCCTGTCATCTATGGATATCAGATCGCAACCGATTTGTTTTTGTCATTCGCTTGAACATCGTTGTTTCTCATGTTTAGTTGTGTTATATGTACTTAGGTTTTCACTTAAATACACACAACTAATGTTCCAAATGTATGATGTACTTACAGTATTTAAGTTTACACAAAAATACATACAACTGTTTCTTGTAAATCTGAATTATGTTTGTACAAATACTGTGTATACACATGAAATCACACGTAGTTACTGCTGAAAATACACGCACCGTACGGACTTGCCGGCCGGTCTGGTACTAGTTGTCACAACATGGCATGAGGACTTGAATGAGGAAGAAGCCAACAATAATTACCCACCATATGATAATTATCATTAGGGTAATTGGCAACCACAAGGCCCGCAAAATCAACAATATTATAACATTCATGGGCAAGGTGAATGGAATGGACAGGGAGGGTGGAATAAGAAACCACCGATGAATAACAACTACAATGGAAGATGGCATTACAACAACTATAACAACCATGGTCAAGGATGGCATCTTAGGGCTCCGGTGCAAGGAATCGATTGTCATTTTAGACCAGCGGTAACTGAAAACCCTTCTCCTATTGTACCTTCATTGTTGAGAGGGAGGTCTTTTGAGATAAGGCCACAATATCTTTCTATAATTTATGTGTTTCGCGGAACAACAAATGAAGAACCTTACATCCACTTTTCTAAATTTGAAGCAATATGTAGTACCATTGGTGGCCAAGGTTTCACACCTAATGAGGTTAAGCTCAACTTATTCCAGTTCTCCTTGAAAGATAGGGCAAAACAGTGGTTCATACACTACCTTATAGTAGTATCTTCACATGGGAGGAGATGCAACAATTGTTTCTTGACGAGTACTATCCCATGAGTAAAACTAGTGAAGCTTGTAATGTTATCCGAACATTTCAACAACAATTGAGTGAATTACTACATGAACCGTTCACCCAATTCAAAGAGATACTAAGGTTTTTCCCACAAATTCCAAAATGGGAATTGATTAAAGCTTTCTATGATGGTTTGACATCGGAATATCTAAAAATTTTAAGTTCTAGTAGCAATGGAACTTCCTTGACAAACTCTGAAAATGATGATTGGGAATTACTAGAAAGACTAAGCAAAGGATATAAAACTTGAGCTTCAGCAAGCAGAAAAGCCAAACATGCTATAGGAAGATCAAGAGGATAATATGTGACCAAGGAAATATTTGAAGCATTAGAGAGACAAATGGCAAACTTGAGCAGGAATTCAGGTAAGGATGTTTCTAATGTTGCTAATGTGTTTGATGTGAGCAATGTTTGTGGTGATATAGGTCACTTGGAGCCTAATTGCATGATGAATATGGGCAAGAATGAGGAGGTGAATCAAATACAAGGCCAATTTCAAAATGACAAGAGACAAAACGATTTGAATTTCAACACTTACCATCCGGGTTTGAGAAATCATCCAAATTTTAGATATGGAAATTCATCTAACAAAATGAATCCAAATTTTCAAGGTACCAATCAACAAGGTGGGAGTCAAGGAGCACCTTATCAGAATCCTCAACAGAACTTCAATCAAAACAACTACCAAAGAAGAAATTACAATCAAGGAGGACAAGGTAGTAGTGAAGGTGGTTTTTAGCAAGGATCTTCAAGGAATTTCCAACAAAATCAAGGAAGTAATAATCAATTCCAAGGAAATCAACAAGGGAACACCATTTCAAATGAAGACATTGTTGCTCAAATCAATGAACTCAGATTGATGCTTGTCACACCCCAACCTATGGCGGAATACATTGGGTCGTGATTGTGATTGTTCATAACTCATGGTGCGACTTTGTAAATTTCAATAGTTAATAATCCAATTTCATAACATAAAATCATTCAACATCCAAATTGTTCAAACACAACAAACCATAATCCAACATTACAAATTCAAAACCAAAGTAAATAACATTGTTTATTTTATTAACTAGGTCCAAATAGCTTAAGTGTGTCCTCATCCAAGCCACTAGCATGTTACACATGTAAAATAGAGTTTTGATCAACTGTTTGCATAGTTGGTGAGATTCCCATACAATTTGATTTGTGTATATAAGAAATAAGATGAAATAATAGTCTAATAAGAATAGATCTAATATGTATATGTTCCAAAATGTTTGATAATATGATTTTGGCAATTTCACATTTCTAACATAATGACAAATGTCATTAAAGAAATGTTACTAGTATACTCATAGTTTTTGGCAAATTCACCTTTAATATTAAACATGAACATAAGTCATGTTAATTAAAGGCTACTAGTACTAATGTATTGTGTATGATAATCCAATAATAATAACACATATATATACAAACAAATAGGTAACACATAACATGCAAATCTAATTCTAACATAAACTAGAGAATTGCATCATAATATTTGTTTATCACTCTAGAATAACATTGTTTGATATGACATGTGCAAAATCCCAAAAATTACAAAAATGTAAAAAGGGAGTATAAGAAAACTCACAGGTTGCGTAGCGATAATCAAGTGGTATAACAACAATTGTTGTTAAACGCCGAATCATGCGTTACCCTAAAATGATTAAGTATGAATGAATAAATAATCAAGATTTCTACTTTGATCCTAAACTAAGGAATCCTATTCATAATAGTATTCCTAATGTTTTGGGATCTAGACTAAGATTTTTGGTTCCAAGAATTTTGTATTAGCTTCATAAAACAAATTATGAATATAAGACTTATGTTTATTATAATATGAATATGAGTTACGATATTTTATTTATATAATAAATAAAATATAATAGGTATTTTATAAATATGTAATATCAGAATAATTTATATATAAATTTTTCTAATATATATTTATAAACCTATTTATGTTTATAAAGTAGTTTAAAGGTAATAATTAGCATTTAAAATAAAAAATACAATTTATTAAATTAAAAATGTGTTTCTGTCTTATTAGTGTTTTTAAAGTATATAATAATTTTCTTAGAATTTTTATGTATTTAAAAGTATGATAAATGATTTAAATCATTATTTAAATCCTTTAATTGTAAAATAATACTAAACAGTTTCTAAAAATCATGAAAAGGCTAATAATAATAATGTTTTATAGTTTTCTGAAAAATTTCATTATTTTTAGACTTCGTTTTCTATTTTTACATATTAATTTAGTTAATACCAATTCATGTTTTATACATTTATAAAACTAATTTTATAAAACTATTGCTTTCTATTTTTATAAAATTGTTCAGAAATACTGAAGTTAATTTTCTGAATTTCTTTTATACTAGTTATTGTATATTAACACTTAGTTATTTAATAGATTTAACATTAAAAAAAACGAAGTTTATAAAACTATTTTAAAAAAATTTACATTTTTTTAAAAAATGTTTCAGAATGTTCCTTTGATAATTCTAGAATTTAGAAAATTAAAAATAGAGTTTGTTTAAATAGTAAGCTAATTAAAATAAAAATAATGTAAGAAAAAGAATTTTAAACCAAAAACCGGATGGACCGATATTCGAACACTGAATCCCTTGTTTCAAACCCCTGAGATTTAACCAGCATGCTCTGCAGATTGTATTGATTAGATAACCATTTTAATTATACTTATATATAAACCAGTTTCTTATTTCAAACATATGAACCCTAGAATTCGAATTGAACGATCGGTTGGTTATGGCTTGTTAAAACCATGGGGCTATTGTTCCCCATGTAAAACCGATCAAGAAGCAACTAACACTTACTTGGTTTGGCTTCAGATTGAATGCGTTCGAGTAGGAGTTTATTCTTTGTATCACGTGAATTAGATAGGAAGTTTGGAAGAGTTTTAGAGCAATTCTTTGATGTTGTTAGATTCAGAACTCAGTCGCGTAGCTTCTGATTGAAGGAATTGGATTTTGGTTGCTGTTTGGATCGAATTCGAGTTGTGATTTTCTAGTGTGCATTCGGTTTATTATGTAAAGCATTAACCGAGTTTAATACCTCAATTATCCCTTCAGTTTCAATCATAATCGTGTAATAAACGCATTGTAGTTATGAATTGCATTCAATATTTACGTTTTGGTTTGATTGAAAACGGTCGACAACCCCCCCCCCCCCCCCCCCCCCCCAACTTTTGTCTATTATGCCCTATTGACTTAAACTTCTCATAATACTAATTATAGTTTGTGATTTACAAATATCACCTTTTAATTTTTCTTTATAGTATTATTTAATGTAAGAATTTAAAGTGAGTTTCAAAATTATGTTGCATATTATTTATAACTTGTATAAACTTTATAAAACAATCTTTAACATAATCAAAACTTTATAGTTTTAGTAATGTTACTATCATTTATTAGATCTTATTTCGTATATCATTATAATAAGTTTTATAACACACTTATGATATAAAATAAAACCATAGTTTTTAAATACTTTACTCATATTTATTTTGAATCAAATATATTATCTTAGTAAATAAAGTTTATTTTGAACAACTTATATAAAATCAATATAAGATAGGTTCATATATATTTTAGTATTTGAATTGCATTAACAAAACCACATCATCTTTCTTTTATTAAAATTACGATATCATTACATATTAGATTTAACTACAGAAAAAAAAACCTAAAGATTACAATGCTAACAAGAATGGTGCATAAAAAAGAAATAAAACAAAAGACCAATGAATCACATGCTAATCAAATGGGTCAGTTGGCAAAGCAAATAGCTGCAAGAGATAAAGGGAATTGCCAAGTGACACTACACTCAATCCTCAACACCAACCTTCAGGATCAAAGAACACTAAGAATGCTCATGTCAATCAGGTAAATACTTTAAGGAGTGGTAAACATTGTGACAATAAAGTTGTCCTTCCACCACATTTGGTGGATGGAGCGGTTGAAGATATGAATGAAAGTGATGAGAGTGATACCGAACATGAATTTGTTTCATCTAAGCCTAAAAAGAATGTGTGTTTTCAAGAACCAATAAAGAAAGTTTTTAAATCGGATGTAGAACCATCAAAAGCAAAGGATGTGGAGGATAAAACCACCATTCCTTATTCTTCTGCTATAAACTCTTCTTCTAAAGCTAACATCAATAAAAGGGCCCACAACAAGATGAAATGTGGAAAGTTTTCAAACAAGTTAAAATCAATCTACCTTTAATTGATGCAATCAAACAAGTTCCTGCATATGCTTGGTATCTGAAAGACATGTGTAATCAAAAACGGCACCACAAAATTCCTAAGAAACTTGACTTGACCGATAATGTGAGTGCCGTTTTGTCAGGTGCACTTCCACCCAAACTTCAAGATCCTGGAGCTCCTTTCATTTCAATACAAATTGGTGATTTTAAAATTAATAAGGCGCTTCTTGATCTTGGAACAAGTGTTAGTATTCTACCTGAAAGTTTGTATGATCAATATGAGTTTGGACCATTACAAAAGACCGAGACCACCATGGTTTTGGTAGATTTGACTCTTAAACTTCCACATGGAATATTAACTGATGTCATTGTAAAGGTGGAAGGTTTCTATTATCCAGTTGATTTTCTAGTGCTTGATTATGCAGCTCCTACAAGCATCACACAACCTAACATTTGATAAATTTCATCACGGAAACACTTGACATGGATTTTGGGAATAGTCGACTTCGGTTAAATGTTTTTTTTCCATACATGTAATCCTCTGGTCAACGATGAATGTTTTATGGCGGACATCATTGATGGGTGTCATTTTCATGAAAATGTTAAAGACATCACAGAGTTGTGAGCTCTTTGTGACAAGACTGAAATAAAGTATGCTTAGAAGTTGTTGGAGGCAGAGAACAAGTGGGAAGTGTCAGCAATTCAAGAAGGCAAACCTATGTGGGCACATCAACTCGGAAGCCTACCCGATCACATAGAAACTCAATTGAAACCCTTATTGGAAGCTCCACCAAAAGTGAAATTAAAGGAATTACCAAAACACTTGAAGTATGCATTTTTGGGAGAAAATCAAACACTACCTGTAATCAATGCATCAAGTTAAACTGAAAGCCAAGAAAAAGAGTTGATGAAAATGTTAAGTGAAAACAGAGCAGCTATTGGTTGGACCATAGCAGATCTAAACACAATTAGTCCAGCAATTGTGATGCACAAAATCATCACCGATCAAGATGTCAATACGGTGAGAGGCACTCAAAGAAGACTTAATCCCAACATGAGAGAAGTGGAAAAGAAGGGAGTGTTGAAGTGGCTGGATGCAGGGATTATCTATCACATCTCTGATAGCACATGGGTGAGTCCAACACAAACTTTCCCCAAGAAGGCAGGAATTCAGACAGTGATAGATGAGCTTGGAGAACAGGTAACCACATGACCTGTAACCGGATGGAGGGCATTAATTGATTATAAGGAGTTAAACACCGCCACTTCCAATGATCACTTTCCTTTACCTTTCATTCATAAAATCATTGAAAAACTATCAGGTTAGGAATTTTATTGTTTTTTAAATGGGTATTCAGGTTACAATCAAATTGTTATTCATCTAGATGACCAACTGAAGACTACATTCACTTGCCCGTATGGCACTTTTGCATTTAGGCAAATGCCATTTGGGTTGTGTAATGCCCCATCCACCTTTCAAAGGAGCATGATGAGTATCTTTTCAGATATGGTTGGGGAGTCCCTAGAAATTTTTCTGGATGATTTCTCAATTTTTGGACAATCTTTTGATGCATGCCTTACTCAACTAACTAAAGTCTTGAAAAGATGTGTGGAAACAAATTTAGTGCTTAGTTGGGAAAAAATTCATTTTATGGTACAAGAGGGCATTGTGATTGGACATTTTGTTTCAAAATGTGGGATGGAGGTATGCTAAAATATAAATTATCTCTACTCTACCACCACCCACAAATGTTAAGGGAATAAGGTCATTTTTAGGACATGCAGGCTTTTATAGACGATTCATAAAGGGGCTTTAGTACAATTACTTAACCATTATGTAATTTTTCGTTGAAAGATGTCCCATTTTTGTTTGATAATGAATGTTTAATTACTTTTAACACTTTAAAGAACAAGTTAGTTAAGGCCCCAATTTTGCAAGCACCCAATTGGTCACTACCCTTTGAAATCATGTGTGATGCTAGTGACTATGCGGTTGGGACTGTCTTGGGTCAAAGAATTGCTTGCTGTATTTTATGCTCTTGATAAGTTCAGGTCTTACATTTGGGGAAGCAAGGTGTTGGTATATTCAGATCATAGTATAGTTCAATACCTCATGGAGAAAAAGGATGCTAAACCACGATTCATTCAGTGGATGCTCTTGTTATAAGAGTTCGATTTGGAAATATGAGACAAGAAATGAAGTGACAATGTGGTTGCTGATCACCTCTCGTGAATAGTTGCCAACAATGATGAAAAATCACATGACATAAATGATTCTTTCCCTGAAGAACAATTATTAGCAGTTTCTAAATTAACTTGTTTTGCTAATATTGTTAATTATTTAGCTGTATGTGTGTTACCAGAGCATTGGACAAAAGGAAGAGACAACTATTCTTAGCTCAGGTCAAATACTACATTTGGGAAGAACCAGATCTGCTCAAGGTTGGCTATGATCAGATAATTAAAAGATGTGTACCAGAAAAGGAGATTCAAGAAGTTTTAGCTTTCACTCATTCATCTGTATGCGGAGGGCATTTCAGTGGTCAAAAGATAGGGCATCAGATTTTATCATGTGGTTTATTCTGGCCTACTTTATTTAGGGATGCTTCTATTTTTGCTAAATAGTGTTTGAGATGCCAACAACTTGGTAGTATCTTAAGAAGGATTAAGATGCCCATGAAACCAATTCTTGTAGTTGACATTTTTGATGTATAAGGAATTGATTTCATGGGACCATTCCCTAATTCTCATGGTAATTATTACATGTTGGTGGCCATTGCCAAGGAATTGAATCCATTGCCACCAAAACAAATGATCATACCGTTGTGTGTAAGTTTGTGCGAACCAATATATTTACAAGATTTGTATCCCCCGTGTGATCATAAGTGATGGGGGTGCTCATTTCAAAAACTTTAACTTTGGCAAGTTACTCAAACGGTATGGCGTCATTTATTGCATAGCAACACCTTATCACCCACAAGCAAGTGGTCAAGTTGAGGTTTCCAAAAGGCAAATTAAGGAAATCCTACATAAAAACGGTTCGCCCAGATCGTTTGGATTGGTCCTTACGGTTGAATGATGCGTTATGTGCTTACCGAACTTCTTTTAAGACACCTATTGGAACCACACCTTATCGCTTAGTTTATGGAAAAGGATGTCATTTACCTGTAGAAGTTTCTCATCGTGCTTTTTCTCATCGTGCTTTGAGGGCAGTAAAAGCTGTAAATATGGATTTTGATGATGCAGGTTAAGAAAGGAAATTACAGCTATGTGAGCTTGAAGAGTGAAGGAATGAAGCCTATGCGTGTGTAGCTGCATACAAGGACAAGATGAAAAGAGTGCATGATGCTAAGATCCGAAACAAGTCGTTTGCAATCAATCAAAATGTACAGCTTTACAATTCTAAGCTGAAATTTTCCACGAAAGTTGAAAAGCAAATCGTCGAGGCCATACATTATCACACGAATTGGAACCTTTGGTGACATCGAGAATGAAGATTTGAATATAAAAGACTCGCCGTGTTGTTAATGGACATCGTCTCAAACCATATGTGGAAGCGCGTGACATTAAGAAAGTACAAATGGATGCGGTTAACTTTATTGTAAATTCACCAAAGTATGTTGTGGAGTAAATCAGGTATGACCATGCAGGCCTAACAACGCTAGACTTAGCGCTTCTGAGATGCGACCCGAGAACTTTGTGGGTGTGTTTACTAAAAACCCTCACGAGACTTCACTCATCCAACCGGGCTACCAGGGGGTTTATAAGGCTTGTTGCATATGCTAAATGCAACTGTGAACCCTACGAAAGTGTGGTTATTAAGTGTTTACCGTTCACTGTAGGATAATGCTTTTAGCCTCACACACAACCAAATGCGGGGAACACCCATTCGATATTAAGGTAATGTTTTCTTAAGTGCACCTCAGGGCGAGGCACTAAAAAGAGGGGGTTGGCGAGCATTTAGCAAAATAGTTGGATTTAATAAATGTATTGTAAATTAATTTAGTTTTTTTATAATTAAGTTTCCTTATTAATAGTAATATTAGTTTACCTTTTGAAAAAGAAAATTGGTCCCGGCGTATCATACGTCAGGAGGAAAAAATCTCTGCTAGAGGCCATGTTTTAAGCTCCAAATACGCCACTTTAAAACCCAGGCGGTGTATCATCGCCGGCCCTGGCATATGGTACGCCGGCTACAGCTCAAATCGTGGGTGGTCAACCCATTTTCAGCCATTTAACCCATATGTTTGACACCCATGACCCGAAATTCGACCTGTGAACACAAAATACAGGATCCATGCTCATTTTGACCCCATTTCTCTCAAAATTCCACCTTCTTCTTCCGTTCACCCACCAAGAACACTCACAAACCATAGATCCTAACTCTGTCAATTATCTATCAAATCTTGCAAACTTTATATGCATTTCAAGTAATTTAGCAAGAGGAGCAACAATTTCAGCTTAGGTTCTAAAGATTCCTCTTCGTTTGTGAGATCTCGAGACACAAAGGTGACGAAATTTAGGGTTTTCTTGGGTTTGCTCACCATTAACTTCTGAAAAGTTCATTTACAACTTTGACAAGTAAAAGGTATGTTTTCACTTCCAATTTACTCATTCAAGGTAGTGGATTGATATATGCATGCTCACACACTTATTTTGATGCAATCATGGTGAAATGTAGCATGAGTTATCATGGTGTTAGGAGAAAACATAGAACCTTGTATGATAATGGGAAGAATTGGTGGGTTTTGTCAACAATCATGAATGAAATTTGTTTTGGGAAGCTTAAATGGATATACTTGGGAATTTGATGATACCCTAGGAAAAGACCATGATGATATTGAATTAAATCATGTATTCAATTGCTTCAATGAAACAATCTTGGTGTTATTAACCATGGCTTGTAGTAATCGTGATAAATCATGTTGACAATTGTTATATCATGTACACATGTTACATCACCACTTGCTTACTGATTTTGTTTAAATTGTAGGAAATGGGTCAAGTAGCAAGAGAAAGGAAGTAGCATCCTCTTTAGCAACACCAACAAAGAGGCAACGAGCTGCTAACCAACATGAAGAAGATTCTGATTATGAGGTAGAGGACATGGAATTCTACGATGAAGATGATGATCTAATGGTTGGGGAAGAACCTAAGTGGGTTGAGAATGTGCTACTAACCAATTTCGACCCCGTATGGCAATCAGTGCTATACGGAAAGAAGATGCAAGGAGTCGCAAGTATAAAGAAGGTGTTAGTCTGTGAAAGAGCAGTTCAATTAGAAGAATTCAGGATCTTTGGAATGGTCCAATGTTTTGAAAATATTGGGTGGGAATAAGCTCTCAAATTTACTAACAACAACTTGGACAATGTCCACATGACAGAGATCGTTGAATGGATAGCAACTTTATGAAAGGAAGAAAGCAATAAACCACCTAAAACAACAAAACTCATAGGTACTGTGAATGGGAAGGAAGTGGCGTTGTCTTTTGAGACAATGAACAAAATCATGAAGTTTGACTCAAAACCACAAAACGAGTATGATTACCCGTAGCGAGACCAGATATTGGGTGAAGCCACAGCTGATGCAGAATGGAATGACATGTCAACTTATTGTTTGCTAAACCATCTGAGGCTATGGGAACCAAGTTGTTATGAAGTGATATGAAAGTTTTACCTAAACTACTGTTATTGATTTTTGGGCACAACAACATCCCTCGGTTGGGTGACAAGCTATTCGTCAGGAACTTTGAATTAGTGTGCTACAAGCATTGATGATCAAACAACCGAAATTGTCTTTTCGAAATTTGGTACTACTGAACGTTTGGGAGACCAGAGTGAGTAGAATGAGGTGTCTACTATTATACTCACTCATTGCAGATTACTGTCAAGTCTAATGGTGAAACAAAGGGCTGTAACAGCATAAACCCCATTTGAAAGATCACCCAACGTTACTTCCGGTTAGACAGATAGGCAACACATGGGTGGATTTACAGGCAGAGACCCACAGAGCATATCTTGATGGATGAAAAAACTCAAAGACAACTAATTGTTACCAAAGAAGTTCTGGAACCCATAGAAGAAGAACGAGAACAAGTGGAAGAAGAGATAGAAGGAACAGGTGGTACTACTTATCATCAACCCACATCACCCAGCTGTTTCATGAAACCCCTCGTTTTGCTAGGTCCATTTTCTATGAAAGGCTTGCAGGTTTTACTCGTTGGCCTGAGGATGCACGGGTAAATTGCGACAGGATGTCAAGGTGGAGAGAAGATGACATAGTAGAAAGAGAAGCACAAAAGCAAAGGGAAGAGGAGTTGAGGCGTGAACGCCGAGAGCAAGCTGAGCAAGATGATATATATGCACGATCAGCCGCATACAGGTTTGAGGAACTTCGTAATCATTTTTTTTGTAGGAGTAGGCAGTGCGTCAACACACAGATTACTTGGCTGGATACAATTACAAAGAGAGGCCAAGACTGGCACACTATACCAACTTACCACCATACTTGCAGCGAGAAAAACCTCCGCGGTACCATGAGTTTTTCAACCCATCTCCATGGGTACCATAGCCACAGCATGGCAAACAAGGCTCAAGAACCTCAGGATACTCAAATCCATTCAACATGAAATCCCTCCAACAAAGCCTAGTGGGAAGATAGTTTGGACCACCAATACCCCGACTGTCGTACGACGATGATTTTCACATCACTCACTTATCGCGTGTGATCAGGTCCACGTGCTTTTATCCTTTAACTCTAATTTGCTACTTAGATTCTTAGTAAGTTTGTATGGGTGTGGATGGTGAAACTTCTTGAACTAAGATCCCTATAATTTTGCCTACGATATATTGATAGGGAGGTAATGGACGGGTGTTTAAGTTGTGAAAAATGGGATGAGTGATTCGAGTAATCAATTCATCAACGTCATCTAGCACTTGCACTTACATAAAGATTACATTGGGGACAATGTAAAACTTCATGTTGGAATGGGGGAAAATTTGGAGAATTTTCAAAAATTTTGCAAAAAAGTCTTTAACGCAAATCTTATATGTACACGAAAACATGGTTTGCAAGAGAAATCGTGGAAACATGATTGAACTAATCAATAAAGTAGATTCTTGAGTTGCAATTGATCCTTTAAGTTGCATAATAAAGTATTCTCAATAAACAATCCATGATAGTTGGTAGCAAAGCATGATTAAGGATAAGAAGTTGATAGTGGATTCTTGGGTATTTTCAAGTATTTTAAGTGTGTAATTGTATGTTTTTCTCAGATAAATACATGGAATTTGGTGATTGGTTGTATGTTTTTGTGATTTTCAAGTTTTCGGGTGAAAATTATGCAGGTTGGAAGCTCAAGGAACAAAGGATAGGTGAATAGGGGAGTTTGGAGGGCCAAAATAGAAGAAAATGAAGTTTTCCTTGAAGTGGAGTACCAAAATGGCATATTGGTGGCGTATCACGGAAAATTTGAGAGGGTGAAGCCATGGCCGGAATATCATACGATGGGGCTAACGTATGATACGCCGCCTGTTTCTGCGGATTTTTTCCGTTTTGCCACCTATTTAAGCCCAAAAACCTAGTGATCGAGGTGTCGTAAATCGATCAAAAACAATGTAAAAGTAAGGACTTAGCTACCTGTGACTTTAGCGCTAGTAAGTAAGCTCGTCTCCATAGGGAATCATTGGAAAGTGCTAAGCTTTAATTGATCACTTGATTAATGAGGAAAATGTAAACTTAAAATTGATTTGAATTGAGAAAATGTTCAAGCAATGATTATGATTAATGATTTTAAACAATTATAAGAAAAAGGTAATCACTTCTGGGTTTAGGTCAGTAGAATTAAAATGATTTTAGGTCAAACTTAGTTGGAAATCACATAGACATGATTTTGATAATTGGTTTGATCAAAGTGACAACAGTGCAACAAGCGTTTAAGATTTGCTCATTCACACAATTGCTAATTTAGATATGTAAAGCAAGACACAAATACTAATGAGTAAACGATGCAAGGAAACCGAATCACTGATGGCAAAACGTAAATGCTTAAACACAAATAAACCGTTTACATCAATCAAACCACAATTGAATTCGAGTTATCAAAACGAAAACAACCCAAAAACCTAAGTTTAAACATTCAATCAAAGTTCATCCACTAACCTAATTGCCCGGAAGTGTGACACCCATGTCACTTTCGGTCCCCTCTGGACATTTAAAACATCTAATTAAGATTTATGTTTAGGTCCCAGAAAAAATTTCTGTCTTTTGTTTGTAAACACACACATTTTTAATCATTCAAACATTAAAACATGTCAAAGTATATCCACATACTATAACAAGTTAACTTTAATTCACCACTCAAATCTTTTTGTTCGATCCTGATCACCATTGCCGTTCACCTTACTCTTTTGTACCTGTAAACACCACATTTAAATCACCTTAGTTCGTTAAAACTAAGTAAGTTTACCCCACTATTTCACCAAGTGTATTCCATAACACCATATGGATGCACTACTGATACCCTAAATATAATTTGGTAACAATATTCAGTCACATACAAAACGATTTACTAATGGGTCGTTTCCACCCAAAACCCCATGAATCACCCATTCATGTACAATCATTATAATTTAACACCTCACATACATGTGCACACAAAACTCCAGTTGTGCATCATATTTTCCAAAAGCCAAAATTAAACAATTTGACTCTTGAATTTTATATGTATACACTCTTGTAGGTCATCTTTTGTTCACACACCTTGTGAATCAATTACATTGGAGTTGCAAGTCTTATGTTCACACACCTTACGAATCAAAGCCTGCATATTGCCAATTTAATGCCCACACATTTGTAGATCACCTTTTATTCACACACCTTGTGAATCAGTTACATTGGAATTGCAAGTCTTATGTTCACACACCTTGTGAATCAAAGCATGCACATTACCAATCCACCATTTGTTCACACACATTGTTAATCAATTACATTGGAATTGCAAGCCTTATGTTCACACACCTTGTGAATCAAAGTATGCACATTTCCAATCCACCATTTGCTCACACACCTTGTGAATCAATTTCATTGAAATTGCTGGTTTTATGTTCACACACCTTGTGAATCTTTCAACCGCAATAACCACAATCATTTATATCCATTTCAATCAGCTCAACAAATCATGTATATATGCTAAATGCACAAATACTTGTAGCGTGCACTCACCCAGTCCTTCAACTACAAGTTCAATCAAATAGGTAACTTACACACAATTTGAACACATTCACTTGTGTTTACATCAATTATACTCCCAATTCATATGTTCACACACCTTGTGAATCATTTAATTATATTTCAACACACTGATTGTTCACTCTCAAGTGAATCAACCAGAACTGTCTACACAATTGTAGATCATCAAATACAATTCTTTCTATTTACCAAACATGTGTCACACTATTAAATTCAAAACAACACACTTAGGTGTCTTATTGAGTTTTCACAATTTTGTGAATTACTCAAACTTTCACTAATATAATTATGTTCTCACCCTTGAGAATCCACTAACACAAAGTTTACTACATGTGTTATTTACACATATAGTCATCATTAGACACAAACAACAAATAGTCACACAATTATGATTCCAAATAACATATATTAGTGTCTAACTTCCAATTCAACCTTAAGGTCTATCACCCTTACATATGTTCACACACCTTGTGAATCATATAAAGGTAAATCAATCACAATTTATTCACATATAAGTGAACTAATTATACTTACATATAACAAACAGTTGTCTACATCATTGTAGATCAACTAAGTTGTCCTCTATCTCCTTAGTTCACATTCAAGTGAACCATTTCAACATACTTTCAACAACATTATCCACACTCATGTGAATTAATATCAATTAAAGCAAACATGCATGCCTACACACTTGTAGGTCATCACTATATCATATTCAACATATGGTTTATATCCATGTGGATCACCAATTGAGTTTTATTCACATCATCACGATATTTGTGATTCATTTCCACAACATTAAACAAACTCAATAGTAACGGGTGACTTACCTTGTTCAAATGGTTGATCACTTTCTACAAATTCTTTTTCATTTCTGTGACTTGCATCTTGACTCTCACCACCAACACCTAGTTGCAATTCACATATATACAACTAGTTTCAATACACCCAACACCCACATATATTGATTCAAACTCATTTGAATCTCATTTATTACTAGGTGGCATTTAGAAGTCAAGTCATCACTTTATAATTAGCATATTTATGCCAAATCATTAACTTTCAAATCTCAATCATTTAATCAAGCATTTGAATTGGATTGATCATTCCAAAGAATGATCCAAATCCATCATAATCATGATTTAATCATCCCACTGGTTATCATACTCAATAATATGAGTTTCATGACAACCGGACATCATAACGGATCAAAATCAAGATTTCACCGTTAAAACATCTAGTTCTTCGTTTCTAATCATCCCAAATCATTATATAAGACTCAAAACTATATTTAATCCATATAATATCAAAATCAATGGAATAAAACAAATCGTTACCCTTCAAACGGATTTCTGGTTGTAAATACGATGATTCGGACTTGTAGAAACGATCCACGGCTCGATCCAGACGTTCTCGTGACTTCAGGATTGAGTTTTGATGGTAAAATCTCAGTTTGGTAGTGTGTGGTGGAGCTAAAATGTGAAAATGATCGAATATTAAGTTTTCTAGTGAAAAGTCTGATAAAATCAAGAATCTGCAAACTCAAAACAGTCAAGGCGCACCGCCCCGCGTGGCCGCTTGGCCCGGGGCGTAGCGCGCGAGACCTAGGGTCTCATATATTTTCCGTACTCCCGCGCGTATCGCCTAGCGTGGGTGCCTGGCGCCAGGCGTACCGCCTGGCACCCTAAAATTTGATTTTTTTGTATTTTCTTCATTTTGAGATTCCGGGCAATCCGTAACTCTGTTCTACGTACGGTTTTCTCCCACGTTCATCATTTCTCGCATATTTTCAATTTGTATCTATTGAAAATTATTTCAAAAGTGTTCGATAATTGAAAACCGGCAGTTACAGTAAGCAATTACAAAGGAAAACTAACTGCTCATCGTCATTAGCATGCTTCGATTCTTGATTCGGGTGACGATTCTATGATCACGGATGGATTTGGAAGAGTTAGAATGCCCAAAATCCTCCTTTTTTCGCCTTAATTTCGTCCAGAGAGTAGCCTCTTTCGAAACCCTAAGATAATGGCTTAAATATGGGAAAGATTAGCTGAAAATTCGACTTTCCCGATTTTCGACGTATCATACGCTGGGCACAGGTGTATGGTATGCCCCAAACCTTATCCTACGCCCGCTAGTTTCTACCAACGCTCAAAACTGGGCGTATGTAACGCTAGCCGTATGATACGCCAGGTTGGCCATATCAAACGCCCAAGTTTACAACACGAGCAGCTTCGTCTCGTCGAGAAACTCAATTTTCATATATTATGGGCCCCGCAAATCATCTCATAGCTCCATTTATGCCTCCGCAAAGTTTTGGCCTTCCGACTTCATATTTTTGCACTCTTGACCACTCGACGCCTCTTCTGACCACCCAATAAGCTCCCGAACACGTCATTAACTACTTGACACCTGAAATTCACAAGTACACTCAAAGTAGACGTGTTTCGGGCCAAAAATCAATAAAATCACATAGTTACACATCAAATAACACAAACAGCTACTACGTGATCACCTAGGGTTCTGAGGAATCTTTGATTGTTACGACTTTACTTGATATTGGGAGACTTTCAAGGCTTGGAGAATCATCAATTAACCATTCCAATCACACCAGAGACTCCCGACATATTGTTAGATCGATTCAGAATGCAGATGCAAGGCTAAATTCTATGTAATCATACCCAGGTGAACGGTTAGCTAGGGTTAGGGTTTCTATTATTTCTCTTGTAATTGGATGCAAACATTTTTGGATTTGAGGATCTTTATTTGTTTGTATGTTTGATTTTGTATTTGATTGAACGATTTGCATTAATTAGTTCAGTTTCGTATTCATCATTTTTCAGTTTAATATTGTCAAACATTGAATCTGAATTGGATTATTGATTTCAAATTGGTAATTTAGGTTTATCATTAGCTGGTTTTGATCGATTAATTTACTAAATCAAAATTTTGAGTTACAATTGTCCATTCATACGAAGTTCAGGCAAATCATGACTATGTGATTTCCTAATGGATCAAACTATAAGATTACCTAATTCCTTGCTAAACTAAAACCCATGTGTGATTAATTACAAATCATTTAAGTTTAGTTGTTTTCTTAATTACAATTGGTTTTCTTAGTTAATTCAACAATTCTCAAATCAATTTTACATTTTCTGTATTTAGTTAATTCATGGTAATAAATCGATTAGCAATCACACCATCCACATAAACTCTTCGTGGTTTGACACCCTACATACCCTAATAGTTAAGGTAGCTAGGAAAACACATTTTAAACTCTTATTTGATAGGTACACCGACGTCGCTCAGGTATCAATGGCATAAGGAATGGTAATTTTTCCCACACCCAGGGTACCGGCATGTGTATGCGCGGAGGAGCCATGCGCACTCACAATGGGTTGGAAACCACAAATCCCATGTAATTCAAATTAATGGCAGATGGTAAATGGAGTATCAATCCTAAGTTTTTCGACCAGGTAATTACATTGGGAAACGACTATCGAAAAACACCCACGCTCACCTAAAGGGGCTCTTGAAGGAATATATAGATTTCTTCGCCTTCCAACATTCAGACATGACGGGAATTCCGCAGGAAGTGTTCAAAACACCGGTGGATCCAAGAAGAGGAGTATGGGATCCGACATGCGGGAAGTAATGATAAAGTAAGTAAGCAATAACTCGTAGAAGCCGGAATATTCCTCGAAACTAAACATCAGACATGGGAGGCCAACCCAGTAATGGTAAAAAAATCAGACAGAATGTGAAGGATATGTATCGATTACAAGGATTTGAACAAAGTGTGCCCAAAGGATCATTACCTGCTCTCGGAGATTGGTTTAAGAGTGGACTCATTGGCTAATTTCCCAATCAAATGTTTCTTAGACACATACACAGGATACCATCAAGTACAAATGGTGGAGGAGTATGAAAGCAAGACAGTGTTTCATACCGACAATGGTATTTGTTGCTACCCAAAGGTGTCTTTTGATATAAAAAACGTGGGCGCCACATACCAAAGAATGACAGACATTGCATTCGATGATCAGATTAGGAAGAATTTGCAGATTTATATAGATGATTTGGTGGTCAAGAGTGAGGGAAAAAGATAATGCTAGCTGATGTGGCTGAAACATTGATAAAATTATGCAAATTTAACATCAAGTTGAATTCATCAAAATGTGCATTTAGAGTAATAGAAGGAAATTTTTTGTGTTATTGTTACAAAGGAAGCTTGGCAGGCAAATCCTGAAAAAGTTGAAGCCATCTGGAATATGTTTCCCCAAATCAATTAAGGACGTACAAACGTTAAATGGCACAATGGTGGCGATTAACTAGTTTCTGTAAAGGCACGCGAAGAAGTATCTTTCTTTCATCAATACTCTTAGAAAAGAAGTGGGTCAGAATGTATTTCAATGGACTAAAGAGGCAGACAAAGCATTCCAGGATTTAAGGAAATATTTAGAAAGTTTACCCACCCTGGCAGCCACTCGTGCCGGTGAAACCCTTCAACTGTACCTATCAGCCTCAGATCGCGCAGTATGTTCTCATTTTAGTTGACCGAATGGGAGTCCAAAAACCAATATACTACGTCAGTAGTGTGCTCACCACTCCAGAGGCAAATTATTCGATTTTGGAGAAATTGGTGTCGGTGCTGGTACATGTTTCAAGAAGATTAAGGATGTATTTTCAGGCACATAAAGTGGAAGTAATCACTTCTTTGATTTGGAGTACAAGCCCAGCACAACATTTTAATCTCATGTCATATCGGATTTTATTATTGAGATCCCAAAGGGTTTTAAAGAAGTAATAGAATTGACAGATGTAGAGGAGGCCAAGGAAATTTGGGAAATATACACAGATGGAGCCACTTGTATGGAGGAATCGGGAATTCGAATCATAGTAATAAATTCTCATGGAAAAGGAAAGGGCGGAGTCTTTCAAGTTAAAATTCAAAGCCTCTAATAATGAGGCCAAATATGAAGCTCTAATAGCTTGTTTGAAATTGGTGTTGAAAATAAAGGCTAGAAGGGTGGTCGTACATGTAGATTCTCTCTTAGTGGCCAACTAAATAAATGAGACACATGTTGTCAAAGAGGAAAGGATGAAACAATATCTAGCAGTTTGCAGGAGTCTCATGATGAAGTTTGAAAATTTTGTAGTCGTGCATGTTCCTCGAAGTCAGAACAAAAAGGTGGATGCCTTGAGAAACTAACCTCAAGCTTTGAAGATCCGATAAAGGATATATCAGTGGATGAACTTCGTAGGCCAACAATAGAAATCGAAATGGTTAACGTAATCCAGGTGGAGGTCAACTTGAATGGACCCCATTGTAAATTACTTGGACAAGTAAGAGCTCTTAGAGGGAGGGCGCCGGCACACAAGCTCAGTTGTAAAGCACAATAGTATGAATTGCAAGGAGGAACATTGTATAGAAGAACCGTTTTCAGCCTACCCTTAAAAGGAGTAGACGAGGATGAACCCATTTACTTGGTAAGAGAAGTGCATGAAGGTATCTGTGAACTCCATGTGGGACAAAGGGTAATGCGGGGTATTATTGGCCGGGAGTGCATCTTAGCGCTGTAGAAGAAATAAAAAATGTCAAGCGTGTCAAAAACACGCGCCTTTTCTAACGCACCCTAAAGATGCTCTTATCCCAGTCAAGACAGCTTGACCATTTCAAATATTGGCCTTAGACCTGGTGGGCCCGCATTCCACCCGGCTCGGGGAACACTAAATTCTTGGTGGTGGTTGTGGATTACTTTACTAAATGGGTTGAAACAAAACCACTCACAACCATCACAACAAAACAAGCCAAAAGGTTCATATAGGAGCACATCATTTGCTTATTTGGAATTTCGCTCTATTTAGTTAGTGACAACAGAACCCAATTTACTCATAAGCACTTCCAGGAATGGTGTGAAGAACTAAAGATAAAGCAAATTTTTAGCTCTGTAACACAAACTCAAAGTAATGGACAAGTAGAAAGAATTAATAGGAGTTTGGTAAAAGGTTCCAAGCCAGATTGGATGATGCAAGAGCGTCTTGGGTGGATGTGCTGCCTAGTGTTCCTTGGGTTCACCACACGATGTCGAAGACAAGTAATGGAAAAACTACTTTTATCTTACCTAAGGGTCTGAAGCTATGATTCTCGCAGAGATAGGGTCATATTCTCGAAGGATTGCAGCAATGGGATCAGTCAATAATGATGAAGGGTTGCAAAATAATTTGGATGTCTTAGAAGAGCAAAGAGAACAGGCCGAAATCAAGGAAGAAAGGTATAAAAGGCTGCTGGAAAGACATTATAACAAAAAGGTTCACCCTGTCAACTTAAAAAAAGGATTGCGTTTGGAGAAACAACAAAGCCAGCAAGGCGGAAAGTCAAGTAAAGTTGGGACCCAATTGGGAAGCCCCGTACATGATAGATGAAGTGTTGGGGCATCTATAACTTATCTTAAATCGATGGGAAAAAAGTGCCTCGAACATGGAACGGGGCTCAACTAAAGAAATGTTATATGTAAGAATGCTATAGAGGGGGTTCGTGAAATTTTGAATAATAATGGTAATCTTATTAATTGCATCGAACACACCGCAAAAATATATAACTTTGCCGCGGCATATCTTCTTCTGACCCACCTTCAATACAAACCCTAAACCTTGCTTCTAGATTAAATAAAGCTTCTGGCTAGAAAAACACTTTGACATATCTTCTTCTGACCTACCATACCTCAAAGCCAAGATATAGATCTCTATGGGCATATGTGGTGGAGAGGAAAGTTCCGGTACAATCACTGAACTCCTTTTGGAAAAACATCATGTCGATTCATGAAATTTCCAAATCTAGGGATATACTTCCCTTAGGGTGGAGCCACAGGAAAAGGAGGACAGTGACATGTAATAATAAACCCTTGAACTACTCGTTTTTTAAAAGGACAAACAAGTGGAAGAAGGCTATGATTCCACCCCATGGTGGCCTTCAATTGTTGTTGTGGGCATGGAATCCTTGACATGTAATAATAAACTCCCAATCCACGAGTCCTGTAATGGACAAGTAAGTTGAAGAAGTTGGTGATTCCACCCAACGTCAGCCTTCAATTGCTACTATTGGCATGGAATACCTGACATGTAAAAATAAACCCTCAAAGATCCTCGCAATGAGATCACTAAAAAACACTAATAAGTAAATAAATAATTAAAATTAATGATATGGTCCCTGTGCTTTGAAATTATTTCACTCTTGGTCCCTAAGTTTTAAAAATTACCTATTCGGTCCCGAACTTTAAACATTCGTGACACATATAATCCTTAGGTCACCAAAGTACACCCACATAATTCACAAAATTACCCTCACATAAAGACTATATGTGTTACATGTGTTTAAAGTTTGGGACCATATGGCTAATTTTTAAAACCTAAGGACCAAAAGTGATATGCTAGCAAAACATAAGGACCATCTCAGTAATTAAATCAAATAAATAAAATAAAATACAAGGAAAAAAAATTCTCAGGAAGATGAAATGTTGTCGGTGGACCCATATGTAACACAAAGAGAGGGGATTTTAGAAGTATGCCAAGAGGATTTGACATGCGACAATTGTGACAACTAGTACCGGACCGGCCGGCAAGTCCGTACGGTGCGTGTACATTCAACAGTAACTACGTGTGATTTCATGGGTATACACAGTATTTGTATTAACAGAATTCATATTTACAAGAAAACAGTTGTATGTATTTTTGTGTAAACTTAAATACTGTAAGTACAACACTCAATTGAAACATTAGTTGTGTGTATTTAAGTGAAAACCTAAGTACAGTTAACACAACTAAACATGAGAAACGACGATGTTCAAGCGAATGACAAAAACAAATCGGTTGCGATCTGATATCCATAGATGACAGGAATCAGATGGCCGATAATTCAATGTGAAAACAATGTGATATCAGGGTGTTTAGTTGAGTCCGACAGTGAGGAAACACAATTCAAACATAAATTTCAGTGTTGTTTCAGAATAACGAACTGACAGCGTGTTTGCGTGGGTGACGATTCACACAAACATATCTGTGAGTTTAACATTCTGAAATGATGACTGGGAAGTAGAAAACAAAAGTCGGAAAGCAAAACCATCGTCGTGTTCGTTCGAATGACGATTCGAACGAATACGCGTGATGGTGACGCGATCTGATGAAACGAAAACGAAACACCACATGAACGAAAATAATTTAATAAAATAAAATAAATAACATTTTACAATTTTGAAACTCATCAATTAATTTAAAATTATCTTCTTTTATTTATTACAATTAAATACGCGTAAAGTTCAGGATATGCGACGAAAACGCAAACCGAGCAACCGAAACGAACCCGAATACCATCGGGATATATAAAGCCTAAATGAGCTCCATTTTCTCATTTCATCACTTTCCACTCTCTCTCTAACTCAAAATTCCGGCCACCACCATTCACCACCACTTTCCACCTTCAAAACCCCATAACTTCTTCATTTCTCAACGGATTTTGGTGATTCTTGAACCCACACGAAGCTCTTGATCTCTTCTTCAAGAAAGTACAACCGATCTGGAAATTTACCCACTGGAAATCGAGGTAAGAACACGAGAAGAGCATAAAAATTAGGGTTTTCTAACCTATCTTGTTCACCCACACGTTCCACCGGTTTATAAGCCATATACACACACGCCTTTCATGTTGGAGAGCTGATCCTTGCATCGCAACACCATGAAGACGGCCATGCCATGGATTAGAAGGGAATGATGTTGTGAAGTACAGGGTTCGTGTAAGGTTAGTCGGGGGCCGAGCCGAACCAGTGGCCTGTTGGCCGAACCCTGTAACTCTCAACTCAGTACCTCATCTAGTCAACATAACCTGTGGGTGGGCGAACCAATTGAGACCATACGACCGAACTCTAGTTGCAGTGGCCGAACCCTCAACCTTAGCCGCCAACCATGCTGTTAAAACCCTAGACGAACTATCTTGCATGAACCGAACCTTTCGTCTTCAACAACCGAACCTATGGGGTAGGCGAACCCCTCAGGCTTGACCGAACCTCCTCATCAGTCGGTGAACCATTTTGGTCAACCGAACCCACATACATCAGATGAACCTTAGCATGCAGCCGAACTCTCCCATATCAACAAACCCATCATAAGCGGCGAACCCCTAGTCTTTCACGAACCTTCGAGATTTGCTACGAACCTTCTTGGCCAACCTATTGCCGAACCAGTACATGCCCACAAACCCACGCATGTCAATCAGGCCGAACCTTTACCCCAACTCAAAGGTTCGCTGCAATTGGAAGTTTTGCATCTGTTCGGCCACCATCCATCTCAAGGCAATTGTTGTTCAGCCCATTAACGGCCCAAAACATTGAGAGTATTCGGCCCAGAACAATGTTGTGGCCCAATAACCTATCCGGCCCCATCAGTCGACCCATTGGGTGTGATTCGGCCACATTTTAATTGGATCAGATTAACGTTCGGCCCAAGACCCATAATCGATCCACACCTATAACATTTGGCCCGCGGTTAAGCCATGAGACTCACCGGGATGACATTCATCCCAATGGTTTTAAATGTGACCCGAGTCGTGAACTAATGGTTAAGAATAACAAATATGGGTAAACACGTTTCATTACAAGAGTGATGGTGATGGTGTTAAGAAAATTGAAGACACTTAAGCCATATAATCATTATAACAATCAAATCTTTAATTATAACTAATAATCATGCACTAAGTTCAAGCCAAATTGCTTAAGTAAAAATAAATTCTAATTTGTTTGAAATGGGCCGAATGGGGATCGAGACCAAGAGGTGATAACAAAGTTAGGGGTAACACGTACACATGTACAAATTCATACAATCGATACTTATAGGATTACAATCACATGAAATCAATACAGGAACGTGAAAACACAACAAATACAACCAAGGAGAGCGTGTCTTCATTCTTTTAAGCTAAGTCAACCCTACAACAACAAGGTGAGTTCATATGCCCCTTTTACTTTAATCTTAACTGATTTTAAACTCTCGGGGCTGAGAAACATGTTTACTTTTATTTATTTAAAAGTTCTGCTTAACATGTTATTTATACTCTGATTTAGATAATACTTAATTGTTTATTATCGCTTATCATTGTATGCATGCTTGTATGATCATGACATGACTGGGATAATCAGAAGAACAAGATAATATATCTTATAAATTCATCAATACATTAGAATAATACAGTTATAAGATTTTATCTTATAACACTTAATTATTCTTACATAGACAGACATTGGAACAATCTCAGGCAAACAAATGAATGTTATAAAGATATTACATATCTTTGTAATAACATTCGACACAAGAGTTAAGTAAGTGTAATAGGACAAGTTCTTTTAACACTTAGCTTTACAACTCAACACATATTACAAGGAAACATGAAACAAGGAATGATAATCATGATAATGTAACTTCATGATAACAACATCATTCACTCAAAGAATTAACATAATGTAATAAGACAAGTTCTTATTTAACTTTGTTAATAACATGGAGAACATATGACAATGGGAACAACAATACAGATGAACATAATTACAATTAGTTACTATTGACCTGTTGTATTATATCACTTCAATCATGTGCCAATTGTACAAGTTGATCATGTAAGCCCCTATAATTCGCTGACTAGTTAGTTTGACGTGACTAACCGACGATAGCATTGTGGTACCATAGGTTTGACAAACATCTAGCTTGTAGGGCTAGTATGTTGATCGTATTGATTCATTTGGCCGGTAACGTATGACCGGTGACAGGGCGACTTCAATTCAGGTTCTGGGAAGCGACACATGGTGATATTAATCTGCAGTGGTAAGTAAGTAATCCATCGTTTCTTGTTGACTAGTAGACTGAGTAATGTATATTCTCAGGTCACATTGCTAGTAACTGTTTCGATGAGGTCTATGGGTTTACAAAGTGGTAGAGGTAAGTCGGATGAATTGAGATCTGATTACGTGAGGATGTCAATGGATTCCTTTTAGGCTCTATGCAATATAGTTCAAGAACAAATTACAAGTGGTTAACTAACACTCTTAACATTTAAAAGTGAAACAACAGTTAACCCCACACAGATAGAATAATACAAGGAACAGATTTGATAAATCTAATATCCTTAACATTTATCATGGTTATCTAAACGTTGGTTCGATAACTACAATTATATCATTATATTATTCTATACAAGTTATCACAGGTGATTCAAGAATGATATGGACATGTGGATTTGGGAATGGAAATCAATAGTTGTATTGGAAGTTGTGTAGAGTTCTAGTAGTGATGTGGTGGGATGTTGGCTAGGGCTTAGTTCCCTTACATATGCCCTATATATAAGCATCACTACTAGGATGATACATTACTTGTAAATATAACTATTGAGAAGCCATTGGGTGAACAAGTGAACAAATGACATACAAGTAACATAATATACATTGTGATTGCGCATGTGAATGAATTAAGGTTTTTCAATTAACATACTTATGAACTCACCAACCTCGTGTTGACTTTGTTTGAATACATGTTTTCTCAGGTGATGAACATGTGTAGATACATACATGCAAGAATTAAGCTAGTGGACTTTTAGAAGACCTAGCTTTATTTCGTGTTGCATGCTTTTGGTGACAAGAACAACGAATCATCTTTTGTATATCTTGTACATATACAAGATATAGTTATATTGATTCTTTTGATAGATTTACTCGATTAAATTATGAACGATACATTGTAATTTAATCTTGTAATTCTATATCATGGATGTGTTAGCATTTCTCATTTATATTATCATGTGCTATGTAAACAATCTGATCAATTGATTATCACTCAAGATATCGCGCCCTGGGAACTTTCCGCCCGACGGGAAAACACGATCCGTTCCCGCCAGCCTAGGGTGTGACAGATTGATATCAGAGCCATGGTTATAGAGAAATATAGGTCATATTATTTTAACGGTTTGGCCTAGACTATAACCTAGGGACCCTCATATAGAAATCATGTGATATAGGATTCTATTTGCATATGTCTTCTGCGTCTGATCACTGCACTAACCGATTTTCTTTCGGTTATGATCAGAATGCCGCCAAGAAGACAACCACCCGCTATACTGCCACCACCACTACAAGATTTAGCACCGCACTCATCTACACCTTCACCTACTGACTCTCCTACATCACCGCCTCCACCTCCACCTCCACCACCACCGGTTCATCAGTTGGACCCTGCTACTGTGGCATTGGCCACTCTCCTGACTACTTCCTGAGATGATGAACCGAATTAACAACAACAACAGCAACAACGTTGCTAACTCATCTTGAGAAGGCAGCGGTAACTCTCTTCAGCAACAGGACTATGCCTACAAGAACTTTGTAGGTTGCAAGCCACCCAGTTTCAGTGGCAGTGAGGGTGCCGTTGGATTGATCCAGTGGATCGAGAAGATGGAGACTACCCTTGACATCAGTGGCTGTCCTGAACATAACAAAGTCAAGTATGCTGCTGGATCATTTCACAAGCGAGCGTTAACTTGGTGGAACGCTCAGGTTTTGATCAGAGGCCGGGATGAGGCCCAGGCTATGCCTTGGGATGACTTCAAAGCCATGCTGCGGGCAGAGTTTTGCCCAAGGAATGAATTGAAGAAGGTTGAGACAGAACTACTCAACCTGGTTATGGTTGGCTCTGGGCATCTGGCCTACACCACCCGTTTTCATGAGCTGCCTACATTGGCACCGGATGTGGTGCCAACACTTGAGAAGAGGATTGAGCGGTATGTTGGTGGATTACCGCCCAGCATTCGGGGGCATGTGATTTCTGCCCATCCTACCACCATGGAGTTAGCTGTTACACTGTCAGCATCTCTGACAGATATGATGGTTGCTTCTGGTCACTTCAAGAAGGAGGCTGAAACAGTCAAGGCTGGAACTTCAAAGAAGTCGGATAAACGTCCGGCTAAGAAACAAAAGGTGACTAGAAACTTTGCTGCCACCACTCAAGCCCCAATGCTTAACCAGCCACCACCACTGCAAGTCAGAAAGCCCTACACTGGCACGGTACCTTTGTGCAACACTTGCCAGTATCATCACGTGCCAAACACTCAGTGCATGCAATGCACAAACTGTGGAAAGTATGGCCACTGGGCAAACCACTGCAGGAGCACGGGAGCTCCAAACAGAAACAACAATGCAACTACTACTGCTGCTGCTGATCACAGGTCTTGCTACAACTGTGGCAAACCTGGACATTTTTCTCGGGATTGTCCCAAGAGAAATCAACAAAGGGCTCAAGCACCAAGAGGACGAGCCTTTCAAATTGGAGCGGCTGCAGCTCGACAAGACCCGAACGTGATCACGGGTACATTTCTCTTATCTAACTTCTATGCATCCATATTATTTGACACTGGTACGGATCAGAGTTTTATCTCATCCGACTTTGCATGCCATCTTAATTATGATAAGGAATTGTTAGACTCCCCTTACACTATTGAGATAGCAAACGGCAAACAGATCACAGTAGATACAATATTTAGGAATTGCCTACTAACACTTGGCGATCACACATTTTCCATCGACTTGATACCGATGGAGCTGGGCAGTTTCGACATCATCATCGGAATGGATTGGCTATCTCTTAATCGAGTTGAGTTCATCTGTTCCAATAAACTACTACGCGTTCCAGTGGAGAACAATGAGATTTTGGAGATTTGTGGAGACCAAGCGAAACGCAGTGTCAAGATAATATCATGCATGAAGGCTCGCAAGTATCTACGAAAACAATGCGTTGCATTCCTAGCCCACGTGATAGAGAAAGACAAGAAGGCAATCAAGATTAAAGATGTACCAGTTGTGAAAGACTATGCGGACGTGTTTCCGGATGACTTACCGGGACTGCCACCCGAGAGATCGGTGCAATTTCGAATTGATTTGATTCCGGGAGCGACTCCTGTAGCTAAGTCTCCTTATAGACTTGCACCATCGGAAATGCAGGAGTTGTCAAATCAATTGCAGGAGCTACTCGATAAAGGATTCATCCGACCGAGCTTTTCCCCGTGGGGAGCTCCAGTTCTTTTTGTTAAGAAAAAGGATGGAACTTTCAGGATGTGCATTGATTACAGAGAGCTCAACAAACTTACCATCAAGAATCGGTACCCGTTACCGAGGATTGATGATTTGTTTGATCAATTACAGGGAGCACGGTACTTTTCAAAGATAGACTTGAGATCAGGCTATCATCAGCTCCGGATTCAAGAGGAAGACATACCAAAGACGGCCTTTCGTACCCGATATGGTCACTACGAGTTCATGGTGATGCCATTCGGATTGACGAACGCACAGGCCGTGTTCATGGATTTGATGAACCGGGTGTGCAAGCCGTATTTAGATCAGTTTGTTATCGTCTTCATTGATGATATACTGATTTATTCAAAGAACGAGAAGGAACATGAACAACACCTCAAGACAGTCTTGGAACTCCTAAAGGAGGAACGAATCTATGCCAAATTCTCCAAGTGTGAATTCTGGTTAAGAGAAGTTCAGTTCTTGGGTCACGTGATTAACAGTGATGGTATTCATGTGGATCCTGCCAAGAGTGAAGCAATCAAGAACTGGGATGTGCCTACAACACCGACAGAGATCCGATCATTTTTGGGATTGGCAGGTTATTACAAGAGATTCATCTCGAATTTCTCTAAGATAGCTTTGCCTCTCACCAAGCTCACACAGAAGTCTGAATCTTTTGTGTGGACACATAAACAAGAGGAGGCATTCCAGACACTGAAACAAAGATTGTGCAATGCTCCAATCTTAACATTCCCAGAAGGCAATGATGACTTTGTAGTTTACTGTGATGCTTCCCATCAGGGATTCGGATGTGTTTTGATGCAATGAGACAAAGTCATTGCTTATGCCTCACGACAGCTGAAGATACATGAGAAGAATTACACGACACATGACTTAGAACTGGGAGCTGTTGTCTTTGCTTTAAAGATTTGGAGACACTACCTTCATGGTACTAAATGCACTATATTCACAGATCATAAGAGTTTATAGCACATATTTGATCAGAAGGAGCTTAACATGAGACAGAGACGTTGGGTTGAGCTCCTAAACGATTATGATTGTGTGATCAAATACCATCCGGGCAAAGCAAATGTTGTTGCAGATGCTTTGAGTCGGAAGGAAAGAGTCAAACCCTTGCGCGTACGAGCAATGGGAATGACCGTGCAAACAAATCTAAGAGATCATATTCTAGAAGCACAACAAGAAGCAGTGACAAGAGACAATTTGAAACGCGAGCTCGATTGTGGAGCCGAGAAACATTTCAAGACAAAACAAGACGGAGTTATCTACTATCTGGATCGTGTTTGGATTCCAGCAGTAGATGAACTTCGAACACTCATACTTGACGAGGCACACAAGTCACGTTATTCAGTTCATCCTGGTGCCGATAAGATGTACCAAGATCTTAGGTCATTTTATTGGTGGCCGGGTATGAAGAAAGACATTGCCACTTATGTTGGCAAATGCATTACATGTGCCAAAGTCAAAGCAGAACACTAGAAACCTTCGGGTTTGCTGGAACAACCGGAAATACCACAATGGAAGTGGGAACAAATAGCTATGGATTTCATTACCAAGCTACCCCGCACATCCAGCGGACACGATTCGATTTGGGTCATCATTGATAGATTGACCAAGTCCGCACATTTCTTGCCGATCAGAGAGACATACAAGATGCAGAAACTAGCGAGACTATACATTGATGAAATGGTAGTGAGGCACGGGGTGCCATTGTCTATTATTTCAGACCGGGACAGTCGATTTACTTCGCGGTTCTGGCAATCATTGCAACAATCCTTAGGGACAAGTGTTAACTTATCATCCACAAAAGAATGGACAAAGCGAGCGCACCATACAAACCCTAGAGGATATGTTGAGAACATTCATCCTAGACTTCGGTGGAAATTGGGACACACATTTACCACTCATTGAGTTCTCCTACAACAATAGCTACCACAGCAGCATCGGATGTGCTCCTTTTGAAGCACTCTATGGTAGAAAATGTCGGTATCCAATTTGTTGGACCGAAGTGGGAGACAACAGAATAACTGGGCCTGAGCTTATTCAGGAAACTACTGATAAGATAGCCCAGATACAACAACGATTACAAACAACACGTAGCCGCCAAAAGAGTTACGCAGACAAACGACGTAAGCCTTTGGAATTCGATGTGGGTGACCAAGTCATGTTGAAAGTGTCCCCATTGAAAGGCGTAGTTCGTTTTGGGGCTAAGGGCAAGCTAGCACCTAGGTATGTCGGACCGTTTGAGATTACTCAACGCATAGGTCCTGTGGCATACAGACTCATCCCTGATGAACTCAACGGAGTACACGATGTGTTTCATGTATCAAATCTCAAGAGGTGCTTAGCAGACGAAACATTGATCATACCATTGGAAGAGATACAAATCGATGAGCAACTACATTTCATTGAAGATTCTGTAGAGATTATGGAACGTGAAGTTAAGAAACTGAAACGAAGCCGTATCCCTATTGTAAAGGTTCGACGGAACTCCATGCGTGGACCAGAATTTACCTGGGAGCGCGAGGACAACATGAGAACTAAGTATCCCCACCTGTTCGAGAAGTAAACCCCGACTTTTATGCTTAAATTTCGGGACGAAATTTCTTTAACAAGGGGAGACTGTGACAACTAGTACCAGACCGGCCGGCAAGTCCGTACGGTGCGTTTATTTTCAACAGTAACTACGTGTGATTTCATGGGTATACACAGTATTTGTATTAACAGAATTCAGATTTACAAGAAAACAGTTGTATGTATTTTTGTGTAAACTTAAATACTGTAAGTGCAACACTCAATAGAAACATTAGTTGTGTGTATTTAAGTGAAAACCTAAGTACAGTTAACACAACTAAACATGAGAAACAACGATGTTCAAGCGAATAACAAAAACAAATCGGTTACGATCTGATATCCATAGATGACAGGAATCAGATGGCCGATAATTCAATGTGAAAAAAATGTGATATCAGGGTGTTTAGTTGAGTCCGACAGTGAGGAAACACAATTCAAACATAAATTTCAGTGTCGTTTCAGAATAACGAACTGACAGTGTGTTTGCGTGGGTGACGATTCACACAAACATATCTGTGGGTTTAACGTTCTGAAATGATGACTGGGAAGTAGAAAACAAAAGTCGGAAAGCAAAACCATCGTCGTGTTTTTCCGAATGACGATTCGAACGAATACGCGCGATGGTGGCGCGATCTGATGAAACGAAAACGAAACACGACACGAACGAAAATAATTTAATAAAATAAAATAAATAACATTTTACAATTTTGAAACTCATCAATTAATTTAAAATTATCTTCTTTTATTTATTACAATTAAATACGCGTAAAGTTCCGGATACGCGACGAAAATGCAAACCGAGCAACCGAAACGAACCCGAATACCATCGGGATATATAAAGCCTAAATGAGCTCCATTTTCTCATTTCATCACTTTCCACTCTCTCTCTAACTCAAAATTCCGGCCACCACCATTCACCACCACTTTCCACCTTCAAAACCCCATAACTTCTTCATTTCTCGACGGATTTTGGTGATTCTTGAACCCACACGAAGCTCTTGATCTCTTCCTCAAGAAAGTACAACCGATCTGGAAAGTTACCCACTGGAAATCGAGGTAAGAACACGAGAAGAGCATAAAAATTAGGGTTTTCTAACCTATCTTGTTCACCTACACGTTCCACCGGTTTAGAAGCCATATACACACACGCCTTTCATGTTGGAGAGCTGATCCTTGCATCGCAACACCATGAAGACGGCCATGCCATGGATCAGAAGGGAATGATGTTGTGAAGTACAGGGTTCGTGTAAGGTTAGTCGGGGGCCGAGCCGAACCAGTGGCCTGTTGGCCGAACCCTGTAACTCTCAACTCAGTACCTCATCTAGTCAACATAACCTGTGGGTGGGCGAACCAATTGAGACCATACGACCGAACTCTAGTTGCAGTGGCCGAACCCTCAACCTTAGCCGCCAACCATGCTGTTAAAACCCTAGACGAACTATCTTGCATGCACCGAACCTTTCGTCTTCAACAACCGAACCTATGGGTTGAGGCGAACCCCTCAGGCTTGACCGAACCTCCTCATCAGTCGGCGAACCATTTTGGTCAACCGAACCCACATATATAAGACGAACCTTAGCATGCAGCCGAACTCTCCCACATCAACGAACCCATCATAAGCGGCGAACCCCTAGTCTTTCACGAACCTTTGAGATTTGCTACGAACCTTCTTGGCCAACCTATTGCTGAACCAGTACATGCCCACGAACCCACGCATGTCAATCAGGCCGAACCTTTACCCCAACTCAAAGGTTCGCTGCAATTGGAAGTTTTGCATCTGTTTGGCCACCATCCAGCTCAAGGCAATTGTTGTTCAGCCCATTAACGGCCCAAAACATTGAGAGTATTCGGCCCAGAACAATGTTGTGGCCCAATAGCCTATCCGGCCCCATCAGTCGACCCATTGGGTGTGATTCGGCCACATTTTAATTGGATCAGATTAACATTCGGCCCAAGACCCATAATCGATCCACACCTATAACATTTGGCCCGCGGTTAAGCCATGAGACTCACCGGGATGACATTCAGCCCAATGGTTTTAAATGTGACCCGAGTCATGAACTAATGGTTAAGAATAACAAATATGGGTAAACACGTTTCATTACAAGAGTGATGGTGATGGTGTTAAGAAAATTGAAGACACTTAAGCCATATAATCATTATAACAATCAAATCTTTAATTATAACTAATAATCATGCACTAAGTTCAAGCCAAATTGCTTAAGTAAAAATAAATTCTAATTTGTTTGAAATGGGCCGAATGGGGATCGAGACCAAGAGGTGATAACAAAGTTAGGGGTAACACGTACACATGCACAAATTCATACAATCGATACTTATAGGATTACAATCACATGAAATCAATACAGGAACGTGAAAACACAACAAATACAACCAAGGAGCGCGTGTCTTCATTCTTTTAAGCTAAGTCAACCCTACAACAACAAGGTGAGTTCATATGCCCCTTTTACTTTAATCTTAACTGATTTTAAACTCTCGGGGCTGAGAAACATGTTACAACAACAAGGTGAGTTCATATGCCCCTTTTACTTTAATCTTAACTGATTTTAAACTCTCGGGGCTGAGAAACATTTTTACTTTTATTTATTTAAAAGTTTTGCTTAACATGTTATTTATACTCTGATTTAGATAATACTTAATTGTTTATTATTGCTTATCATTGTATGCATGCTTGTATGGTCATGACATGACTGGGATAATCAGAAGAACAAGATAATATATCTTATAAATTCATCAATACATTAGAATAATACAGTTATAAGATTTTATCTTATAACACTTAATTATTCTTACATAAACAGACATTGGAACAATCTCAGGCAAACAAATGAATGTTATAAAGATATTACATATCTTTGTAATAACATTCGACACAAGAGTTAAGTAAGTGTAATAGGACAAGTTCTTTTAACACTTAGCTTTACAACTCAACACATATTACAAGGAAACATGAAACAAGGAATGATAATCATGATAATGTAACTTCATGATAACAACATCATTCACTCAAAGAATTAACATAATGTAATAAGACAAGTTCTTATTTAACTTTGTTAATAACATGGAGAACATATGACAATGGGAACAACAATACAGATGAACACAATTACAATTAGTTACTATTGACCTGTTGTATTATATCACTTCAATCATGTGCCAATTGTACAAGTTGATCATGTAAGCCCCTATAATTCGCTGACTAGTTAGTTTGACGTGACTAACTGACGATAGCATGGTGGTACCATAGGTTTGACAAACATCTAGCTTGTAGGGCTAGTATGTTGATCGTATTGATTCATTTGGCCGGTAACGTATGACCGGTGACAGGGCGACTTCAATTCAGGTTCTGGGAAGCGACACATGGTGATATTAATCTGAAGTGGTAAGTAACTAATCCATCGTTTCTTGTTGACTAGTAGACTGAGTAATGTATATTCTCAGGTCACATTGCTAGTAACTGTTTCGATGAGGTCTATGGGTTTACAAAGTGGTAGAGGTAAATCGGATGCATTGAGATCTGATTACGTGAGGATGTCAATGGATTCCTTTTAGGCTCTATGCAATATAGTTCAAGAACAAATTACAAGTGGTTAATTAACACTCTTAACATTTAAAAGTGAAACAACAGTTAACCCACACAGATAGAATAATACAAGGAACAGATTTGATAAATCTAATATCCTTAACATTTTTCATGGTTATCTAAACTTCGGTTCGATAACTACAATTATATCATTATATTATTCTATACAAGTTATCACAGGTGATTCAAGAATGATATGGACATGTGGATTTGGGAATGGAAATCAATAGTTGTATTGGAAGTTGTGTAGAGTTCTAGTAGTGATGTGGTGGGATGTTGGCTAGGGCTTAGTTCCCTTACATATGCCCTATATATAAGCATCACTACTAGGATGATACATTACTTGTAAATATAACTATTGAGAAGCCATTGGGTGAACAAGTGAACAAATGACATACAAGTAACATAATATACATTGTGATTGCGCATGTGAATGAATCAAGGTTTTTCAATTAACATACTTATGAACTCACCAACCTCGTGTTGACTTTGTTTAATACATGTTTTCTCAGGTGATGAACAGGTGTAGATACATACATGCAAGAATTAAGGTAGTGGACTTTTAGAAGACCTAGCTTTATTTCGTGTTGCATGCTTTTGGTGACAAGAACAACGAATCATCTTTTGTATATCTTGTACATATACAAGATATAGTTATATTGATTCTTTTGATAGATTTACTCGATTAAATTATGAACGATACATTGTAATTTAATCTTGTAATTCTATATCATGGATGTGTTAGCATTTCTCATTTATATTATCATGTTCTATGTAAACAATCTGATCAATTGATTATCACTCAAGATATCGCGCCCCGGGAAATTTCCGCCCGACGAAAAAACACGATCCGTTCCCGCCGGCCTGGGGTGTGACAACAATAAACCCTCAACCACTTGGTAGAATTTAGGCATTACTATGGCTCGTAGGAGCTAGAAGAAGCCAAATTTTTCTTTGTAATGGAAAAGATCATAGAACGGTGATAAAAAGCATAAAATATTATGGGGTAAAGTGTGAGGGTGAATGAATAACGGGGAATGATATCCCGTATTTATAATAGTCATAAAGCATGAAGAAAATCTTTTCAAGATTCTTAGAGGTTTGTCATGATGCCCAGAAAATAGCACCGTTGTTTACCATTTTAACATGAAACCTTACCAAATCCACTGTTTGTTCATATTCCTATAAAAATATAGCCACCACCATTTGTAACCACTATACAAACATATTAATGTCACGGGATTCAAAGTCCTACTTTTTGAATGGACATAACCTACTGATTATTTATACCACCTTATCCTTGAGTTATCTCCATCACTTTACCTCATTTAAAATTGAAATTAAGTATAAATCAAAAAAATTTAAGCAAATACTTTACGAAAGATTAGATTCACTAAACCATGCAACCACATAAAAGAAGAAAAAGTAAAAACAAAGATAAAAGAAAAATTGTCACAACATGTCAAATAATAAAAGAAAATGATCATAACATTAAGTGGGGTCAAATTTATCTTGGCCAGACCCATCACAACCATGGTCATAAGTATCAAACACGGTTAGGGACTATAACAAAGCTTGCAAGTTGGCAAGGTCTTCCTCAGAAGCAGTTTTGGTAATGTCGCCAATTATGGGTGGCTCAGTGTCACTCAAAGATTCATAGGCCGCGCCTAAAAAATAATAGCTAGGGATACAAAATACATGATGACCTTCCAGAGATTGACCCGCTTGAGCCATTTGAAAACCATTCTTCATGCCCTGCAAGCAACCAGCTAAATCTGAAGTTGTGGAAAGCTTCTCTATCAAATCCAAATACCCGAGACTCATCCAAATACCTGAGACTCAAAGGAACGAGGAATACCCTTAATTATTAACCAATGCTTTTCAGACTTAAGCACGGCGGAGGCCTCTATTAAGGAGTTCTTCTCAGTAAGCAAGGTTTGGAATCATTCCTTTTTCAACTTGCCAGATCCGTTAACGCATCAAACTCCAACTGCAATACCCTAATCTTGCTTCGGGATAATCTTGCCTCGGGATATTTATAGATTAGAGGAGTGGGTGGTGAGAATTCGACGCGTATTGGCATGGCTGCGTATAAACTCATCCTTCTATGCGATCAACTTGGCCACAAGGCGATGAACGTTCGCCTCCTTCTCATCCAAAAAATCCTTTGGCTTCATGACGCTGTTACGATTCGTGCGCAAGTCTGCATTCTGACTCCTAAGAGAAGACAATTCTGTTTTTTCCTTCTCTCTCTTCACACGCAACTGGACCAGTTCAGCGTCCAATGCTTGCCGCTCCACGCTGATTCTCATCAATCCAGTCTCAAGAAATTCCGCCCTCCAGCTAACTTTTGGAACTCTGGAAATCAGCGAGCCCATTGTTAAGGCAAGATGGTCTCCCAAACTTGTGAGAGATGAACTTTGGACCCTCTCTGCCTTCGTTGTAGGGATACATCGGAATAGAAATTCTCGGCACATCTGGGGATCATCCAAGGTTGCACCCTAAAGAATACTCTAGTTAGGCATAAAAAGTCTAGCATAGTCAAAAATTGAAGTTACGCAAAGAGGAGGATTAAATCTTATCCTGGAAGAAAAGGGGTTCACAACACGGCCAACTTTAGAAGATGAAAGATGAACCGTCTTTTCTGCGGAGGCTGATTCCGCCATGTGGCTAGCAACAGGCGTGGAGGATGTAGCTTTAATGGGAGATGTAACATGGATGAAGGATGTAGCTTTAAGGGAATATGTAGCTTGGACTAGGGATATAGGTTTGGTGGGGGATGTAGTTTTGAAAGGGGATGCCTTGATCGTGAAAGGCGGGGAGGAACAAAACGAACTTCCTTGGACTCGGGAGAAATATCAACAGAAATTTGCTGGGATGGTGTGATTGAAAGAGGATCAGTGTCGGCCCTCGACTTCTCGATAGCGGACCCCAACAAGGTAGTGGCTTGAAGAACTTCACCTAAAAAAGAGCAAGGCAATAAATAACCTAGTGCTCATAGTAGAGAAATCATATAAAATAAAAATATAGCAAAACAGAGTAAACTATACCATGGCGTTTTTTTGTCAAAACGACCGACTATAGCAGAAGAAAATGCACTCAAATAGGATTTCTTGGTGGTTCTAGATGAACCGGAAGATATTTCCTTTTGGGAAACTGTAGCATCGGGTGAGAGAGGAATGGCCTGACCCGCTGAAGGAGACGATTGGGAAACTGGGTTGACGCTTCCACGGCTACTGCAGTTGATATCAGACCTCGATCGATCAGAATCTCCAAGCTTTTACCCGCGCCAGAAGCAGGTTTTAATGAATAGAGATGTAGTACACGGGGAGACCCCATCTCCACAGTCACACCCTCAGGAAAGGATGAACAATCTAAAATACTAGAAAAGGAAGACTACTCATAGTGCTGCAGGTAAGAATCATCACTAAAAGAGTCACTAGAGGAGGAAAATGATATCAAATCTAAAGAGTGAAACGGGCTAGGATTAAAGGCATGTACCTGATTAGAAGAATCGGGAGCAGCTGCATGTTTCGAGGCATCACCAACGCGCAAGTATACAAAACAATTTTTGGTGAACTCCAAAATAGGGCCTCGTTGGGACCTAAAACTTTCTCGGTAGGAACTAGAAGATAACAGCGGGAATTTACTAAAAGTTCAAATAAGAAACATTCACCTAAAATTGAAGAATAACAAGAAAACAATAAAGTAATAAGTACGCATGTACGGGAAAAAAGCAACAAAACAAGTTACAAAAAAATACACATATACCTCCTTCCTTCAAGGTGTACGCGGGCTTCGTGGAAGGCGAATCCCAGAAGCGACTCATGCCTAATGCCACACGGGCATGCTCAGGAAGTGATTGAATATCCGTCGAGTGGGCGCATAACCACTCCAAGGTTTGGTCATGTGACACTTCCTCAGGGGGAGATCAGGTAGAGGTTTGTTTGGATGACGCCATCGCATCCGGCAAGGATTACGTTAACATCAATATAAAAAAAATTCCTGCAGTTTTTATCCCTAGTACCGGAAGGAACCGTGTGGATCATCAATGGCTCGTCACGCTTGTTAAAAGAAAACAAATCGTCTTTTTTCACTAATTTGAAAAAGACGTGAAAAAGTAAGGGAATGGCTTTCTGATGGATACTTCTCATTACAAATTCATAGTGATACAAATGAATTAAAGCTAAAGGACTCATCTGGGAATTATGAAGACCATAGCCTCGAGCATTCTAAGACAAAAAAGACTAATAGGAACTCAGAAATGAACGAATCTTAAAAAGTTGGCATACACACATATCTTTCCGGCAGGAATGTCGGAGGCCGTTAGACCCATACTTGGAAGTTCTAGTCGCCAGTCAGGGGCAATTTGATACTCATGAAGAAACTTCTTATAGTCGGAAGGCATCAATGATATTTCATGGTTAGAAATAGAGTGGGGAACTTTGGGTTTTTTTATCCCGAGAGGAAGAAGCAGGGTTCTTAGGAACTTTAGTGATTTTAGGAGCCATGGAAAAATTAATTCGTATAAAGAAAGGAAAGGGGAAAATAAAAGGTATACGTAAGGTATATGCATCTATATATCTACCTTGGGGACGGTTTAAAAGAATCAAAGAGACGGATTTGAAAACAAGCGAAATAATGATAAAATGTCCTTTTCAAGTGGATTGCAAACACACGAACATATGCCGTTATAGCTATCTGAAAGGACATGATCGTAATGTTTTGAAATGACAATCTAGATGTCACTATGATAATTACCTATCTATGCCTACACGCGCACATTATTAAAATAGATATGCGTACGTTTTGCCGGTTAATCACAAAAAAAAAAAAAAAAGAAGAAGAAGAAGAATGCGTACATACATTCATACAAACATTTCGTAAAAATAAAAACATTGGGTCTAGATCCTCACAAAAAAGATACCTCACAAAAAAGATACCTCACAAAAAAACATTTCGTAAAAATCACAATGATTATATAAATGTCACAATGAACAAATGATTCTTTTCACTTACTTGGAATCTCAAAAAATGGTTTGCACATGGAAGAATTTGATTTAATTTATATCGTTAGTATAGTGTATCAAATAATTCAAGTGCTTATATTCACAGTAACATCTTTTTTATATTTTATTTCTAATCATGATTGAAATATTGAATGGATATGTTGTGTATGTGTTTGATTAATCATGAGTAATTTTATTTTTCAATTCCAACAAATATTTAAAAAAAAAACATTAATAATTAATTTCCAGTTCCGTTGATTAGTAAAATCCAACTTAAGTGACTTAATCAATATAATTAATATTCTTCTGATATCAAATCTTGAGGATATCATGTGTCATCGATTAACATCCTGAGTGAATTGTTTTATCAAGTTAATCACATAATGGAAATAATTTATACACTTGTACCGGTAGAGATAGAAAATATTTAATGATAATGATCAAAATTATAATTTTATGTTTCTCTCTTCTTGTTTTTTTTTCCTTTTAACGTTAGTTTCAATGAATATCATGTGATATATAGACTGTCATCATAAAGTGTTTTCTTTTTTTTTTGGGTAACTCACACTCAAGACATATAGTGAGTAAAAGTGTTATCACGTCATGCAATTAGAGGTGTTCGCCGAATCGAATTTCGAATAACTCGAATATTTCGAATCGAATGGTTTCAAATTTTGAATTTTTAAGGGCATTCGAATTCGAAATCAATTCGAAAAATCCAATTCGAATTCTAAATTCAAATTTGATCCGAATTCGATTCTAAATTCGGTCATAATTCGAATTGTTTTGATTTGAATTTAATTAAAAAATTATTTATACTTGCTATGTTATATATTCAAAATATCAAATAATCAAAACTTTAAACATCCAAATATCAAATAACCAACATCTAAGTTGTAATATTAGAGATATCATTTAAACTAATAAAATGAAAAAATTCAATACATAATGACAGTGATAACATATAAAAAAATAAGGTGACAAATAATCAAAATAATAGAAATTATCAACTATGATCAATTCTCTGAGCTTCATAATTTACGCTTTTGTTGGGAATGTTTAAGTTTAGCGTATTTAAAAGTGTTAAAATTATGTGTATTTTATAATTAAATTGACATTTGCGTAATAGTCTTTTAGTTTTTATGAACTAAACCATCTAATTAAAAAACATATTTTTTAAATATAGTATTTACTTGTGTATATAAAATAAAAATATATAAGTAACTTAAATTTGAATTTCAACTCGAATCGAATTAAAAATATGAAATTCGAAATTCGATATTATACTACGAATCAAATCGAATTCGAATATGAAAATCCGAATCGAATTTCGACTTGGTGGTTTTCGAATTGAAATCGAATCGAATTTCAATTTTTTTGAGTTATATTCGAAACTGAACACCCTTCATGCAATTACGCACATCATTTAACTAATTTAGTAATAGAGATTGTGCTTGTCATTTAACTAAAAATAAATATAAATGATCTAAATGTAATATTTACCTGACTACTTTCGTTTTTCCAACCACCCTTTTGAGAGAAAAAGTAGCATTCATTCTATATATTAACATTATGTTTTTAAAAATATTTATAGTAATGTAAGAGAGAGAAGTCGTTATTAAAACAGATTTGAATAGTACGTATTGGTATTTTAAAATTAAAGACAAGCATTAAAATTGAAATAGTTTTCTAACTCTAGGCAGCTAATAAGTTTTGAACAACACGTGTTTTATTCGCAAACGAATGAACCCGAGTAAAAAAGCTAGCTAGTAGCCAAAGGTACTTTTAATTGCATTCCAACTATATTATTTTCAATTCGCTAAAGGAAAGCTATATTTATAAAGGGTCCTACTAAACATACACCACCCCCTCATTGTAAGACACCATCCGGCTGTCTTCTATACGGCCGTATAGGGCATATACGCCCTTATAAAGTTAGTCAACCCAACAAAAGCTGCAACCGCTGACGTGTTAGGTTTGAAGTGAAACTATACGTCCGTATAGACCCTATATGGGCATATAGTTCATCTCTATACAGCCATATAGGTCCTATATGGGCATATAGTTCATCTCTCTATACGACCATATAGGCCCTATACGGGCATATAGTTCATATGTATACGGCCATATAGACCCTATACGGGCATATAGTCCATTTTATACGGCCATATAGACCCTATATGGGCATATAGTCCATTTCTATATGGGCATATAGTTCATTTCTATATGGCTATATATATTTATATATGCTATGTTGTTGTGTATTACTTATTTTTTTATTATTTGGTTATGTGTTATTTATTTGGTTGTTATATGGTTGTGTATTTATTTCTATGGTTCTTTAATAATTTATATAATCAAACGTTCGTGAAATTACCGGGTTTTTTTAAAAAAAGATAGTAATACAATTAATTTTTAAGTTAGTTTAGTCATAACCTTTTTCTAAATAAATAACATATGTGTAACATCAGTGCCGGAATTGTACCGGAACAGTGATCTCAACAGTGTCATGAACAGTAATCAGGTACGAACTATACGTGTTTCATTGTATGTCATGTTCACATCATGTATTGTTATCATTTCGTATTATCAAACAGTGAATTCAGAATCAATTCAGAGAAACAAAACTTAGAAAACATGGTTCCTCAGTTAGATAATTATCTGGCAACACAGAATCATCATGTGATTTTTTTTGTTAGGATTTTATTACGTATAAACGTATGTGAGGCCTTATAGAACAAAACACACGGATGTCGTTATGTGAATGCTAAATCGACGGGTTATTCGTATAGGTGACGATCTGTACGAATATATCTGAAAATTTAACGTTCTGAATGATATCCGATAATTAGAAAACAATATTGAAAAGTATAGTTATCGTCGTGTTCATACGGGTGACGATTCGAACGAATACGCGCGACAACTGTACGGTTCGATTTTAAACAGTAAATTAAATATTTCTGAAATTTTAAATAAATGGAAGATATTTAGTTAATTTACTAAGAATAACCACCTAAAATAATTTCATAAATCTTATTTTAAATCCGAGTCGTTTCGTTACGAAAACTACGAAGAACCGACATTTTACGCAAACCCGAACGAAACCAAACCTACCGAGTCTTTATACGTCATTTAATGAAGCTTTTACTCCCACAACCACCACCACCAACCCAACTCCTTCACAATTTCGGCCCCCTCTCTCTCTAGAATTACCCTCAACCTTCTCTCTAAGATTTCTCATCCGTTTCCCCACGAAATCGCGAGTTCTTGGTGTCAAAACGACCACCACATCACGTAGATCACGAAAGTACAAGGGATCTAAGCGTTAATCCATCATTTTTGAGGTAAATCTTTAGTTTTAACTCGGTTTTTGGGTGAGAACCATGAATCTTTGAACTATTGTTGTTTTAACCAACCTAATTAGTACTTAGAATCATGTAGAGGAACTAATGTAAACAATTAGGAACCCTTAGAACCAAATCTGCAGGATGTAGAAGCTGAGGATGAAAGTGATGAGTAGCGAACTGCTGCTGGTTCGCGACGAATAGAAGGGCCGAACCTTCTTAACTCTGGACATGAGGAGCCGAACCTGTGAACAGGCAGGCTAACCAAGGGTGGCCGAACCCTGTGCTAGCGAACCTCGGTCCAGACGAACCAAAAGGTGACGAACCTTAGCACTCAACCGAACCATCATCCTTGACCTAATCCTTTGGCCACAAACCCGGACCATAAATGAAATTAGCTGAACCTGATATGTTGTCGAACCAATAGCTACTGCAGAGAGGTTCGCCGCCTCAAAGGAATCCCGAACCTTGTTGACTTGCGAACCCTAATGCCACGAACCCCATAGCCGCCGAACCTATGTCAATCACGAACCATGGGCCATGAACCCTCATTATCCAAACCCCTATAGCAGCTGAACTCAGGCCTACCGAACCTATGAGGGCCGAACCATCTGCTTAACACTTAGCCGAACCCTAAAACCTTTAGATCTACTGGATAGCAGCGAACCTAGGAACTGGATGTTGAATGCCGAACCTAGACTAGGGCTGATGTAGGGGCAGCGAACTTGGAACCCTAGTAAACCCTTTTTCCCTTGATATTCACCGGCCAAACCCTTTTTCGGTCATGTATGATTCGGTTAATTTTATCAAGTGCATGCATGGGATAAATGTTGTATGTATGCGTGGGATAAATTTTGTGTGTGTGCATGGGATATGAACTAAGGTTTTATTCCCATGAAATTTATCTCATGAAAGTTAAAAGATCAATTAATAAGAGGTCTTTAAAACAAGGATATTGTTTAAGAGAGGGTTAAACACCACATTTCATTCAACATAATGGGAAATCAAGTGGATTAAAAACAAAGGCTTAACGGTTGGAGTGTTGGGTTAACTATTAACACTTAGACCTTCAGGACATTTCATAAGACGTGTAACTAACATAGAGAGTTTAATTGAATTATCTATGTTGGGTTATTCAAAGATTGTGATTAATAATCATTTGGCAATCAAAGACTAGCAAAGGGCCGAGGTGGGCCCAATGGGCTTAACTTAAGCCCATCATATGTTAAATGCCTTTTCATTTAAATAGATTATGTTTTAATAAAAGAAATGATGTATAAACTTTATTGAATTAAAAAAAATGACTTTAACTTAATATTTAACCTATAATGAATTAAATTAGAAGAGGCTTAATTAAATACTTGTAATGTTAGTTGGGGGATAATGATTTAACCTAGTTAGATGAAATCTTAGAAGCCCATCGGTACATAGGACACTTAGTTGCACACCGAGACCAAATCCTAGATACGACGACTATTATACATACTTATCGTATTCGAATCCTTTTAAAACAACTCAGGTACTGAAGATACATAAATCACAAACAACGAGCGCGCATTTTTGTGATAAATCAATTGCACAGCAACACAGGTGAGTTCATTGCCCCTTTTCTAAACATTTTTGTTTTCAAACGCGGGGCTGAGAATTATACGTAAACTGTTTTATTTAAAATTGTTTTACGTAAATGCTTTTACTTATTATATGCTTTGTATATGTTTGTTAATACTCCTAGACTCATGTCTAGGAAATTGCTATACAGAACTAACAAACAAGTTAATTAATTACTCTTACGAGTAATACTTTAATTCGAAACTCTAAGCAAACCCTTAGTCAATCAAGTTCAAATTCAAGAATCTAAATTCAAAGTGAAATCAAAAGAACTATAGCTAAAGATCAAATCCTATGGAATCTAATCTAAAGTGTGATCAAAGCTAAGGATCCTATTCATAAATCTATAATCATTGTGAAATCATGGAATTCTAAAGATCAAAATCAAGAGACTCAAGGAAATCAAGGAAATCATAACTGTGTGTGAATCATTGAAATAATGAAATCATTAAAATCTAATGAAATCATTAATGCTTGAGTTAAGGTGGATGTCAGTTGTATAGAAATCAAGACCACGTGTAACACACATAAAGTCCCGGCATAAATAGTAGACTCTTATAGTCAAGCTATATGGGCAATAACGTGAACTAACAAACAAAATCAAGAGAATCAAAGAAGATCAAGAATCAAAGGATATCCGTAAAGTCCCGGCATGTAAAGTAGACCAGTGGGTCAAGCTGATATGGGCATCATTAAAGTCCCAGCACACACAGGTAGAGTCCTTGTGAGTCATGCCTGATATAGGCCACGTGTGAGAGGGTACAACTTGGACAACCACCATCAACTAAGTCTAATTGATTGAGTCAAATAAGGCCCAATCATCATGTCTTAGTTGTATTTAAATGTTTAGTTATTAATTTAATTACACATTTAATATTATATTTCTACAAATACTTTGGGGAAATCATGAATACATGGTGAACTCAAGAGATCAAAGGTAAATCTATCTGTGGCAATCAAAGTCTAAATTGAAGGTGAATGGAGTGAAACGCTTAATTATCATTAACAACAATATGCTAAGCATTCTGGTATGTGGTAGGACGGTGGCTGGGCGGGCGATAAGTTCGACCCTACATATGCCCTATATATAAGCTTACTTGATTGGATAGTATAGGTGGTTGTTAATGAGGTTAATGTTGTCATTTCGGGGGATCAAGGTAAACATTTTCAGGGTAATCAAATGCTAAGAATCAAAGGTTATGGAATCAAAGAAGTGGGATGAAACGCTTAATTATCAGCAGTAACAATATATCATATGGTTTGGTATGTGGTGGGACGGTGGCTGGGCGGGCGGTAAGTTCGACCCTATATATGCCCTATATATAAGCATACTGAACTGGATGGTATAGGTAGTAAATGGTGAGGTTAAGGTTGTCATTCAGGTTATTCAAATTCATTTTTTTATAAAACTTAATGAACTCACCAACCATGTGTTGACTTGATCTTTTTGCATGACTTCTTAGGTGACGAACAGGTCAATTAAGGAGTTATTTCTTTTGGACTAGGATACCAGTTAGAGGACCTAGTTTTTTTTGGACCTGCATATTTTTGAAACATCATTTCACAGATTATTTTGTATATCTTGTGCAGATACAAGATTGAAGACTTATGATGTTGATAGTAGATTTACATTGTTAAATTATGAACTAAACTGATGTAATTTAACTTCGTAATTCTATTTTCGTTTAGCAGTTTCTCATTTATATATATCATGTGCAATGTAAACAATCTGATCATTTCGATTATCATTCACGATATCGCACCCCGGGAACCTTACGCCCGACGGGGAATTCGATCCAACCTCGCCGGCTCGGAGTGTGACAATATGTCCTACCAATTTATAAACAATTTTCGTAACGAAGCTGTCACACCCCCACCTCTCGTCACCTGAGATGATGTCATTTGTCACTCTGAGAAGGTTGCGGAAGCATAGTGGTGATGTCTCAGAGATGAGGTATGACTTACTTGATCCGGTATCACAACACACAGATTAACTTAAAGTAAATGCATTACATGGGTTCGTCATTACAAACAACATTATAATTTACAACTAAGTTTATTACACAACTGACTTATTTATTTACAAGTATATGAAGTGCATCCTCACCCGGTGGGTCACTGTTTTCCTGCAAAAGTTTTAAGTTTAAAACGTCAGCACAAAGCTGGTGAGCTCGTAAAGTTCATGTTCAACAATATAATATGTTATACAAGTTCTCAAAATATTCAGTTCAAGATAACCATGGGACCCGTATCTAGTTCCTTTCGGATGTTCTGTTCTATAAGATACTACCCGTCGGTAATATCTTAATGCCTCATTGTCTTAATGTCTATCACAACATTAAGAAGTTCTAAAAATAGGAAACAAACATTCACAGCAAGGGGAGTTGCAGCTCCTAGCAAATGGGTTGTCAGCCGATAGTACTATCATTGTTCCCCGTTCGGCCCCTCATGGGTTCACTAGATACAGTTCAAAAATGAGGACTTTTAAGTTCTGTGATAGAGTTTTGTTCTCCAGGCAAAATCCCATGAAATCCACAAGTTCTCAACAATCACATGAAATCACGCAGATAACAGTGACACATATCAAATAGTTCTGAAAAGTTTCACAGTGCTACCCCGATGTTTATAAAAGATTAAAAAGAAAAGGGTTTGTACGAAACTCACCTGAATTCTCAAGATAGCAAGATCACTCGAAACTGGTGATAATAGTGTAGTTCTGCATTAGTTTATGTTTAATAAATTGTTTATGTTTTAACTTACTGATTAGATCTTTCTGAACGTCCAATGTCAAAGACATCGTCTTAACAGTCATCAAACTGGTGTTAAGTATGTAATTAGTTAATTTAATGTTATATCATACAATGTATGATAATGTAGGAACCTACACTGAATTTAGGTTCCTACTACAAGATTGATGACACACTTGATTAATCAGAATAATCTCGGATTAACCAAATAGTTAATGTTGTTGATTATAATGCTAAAACAATTTCTAGAGAGTTTAATGGCTTAGGAATGATCAATCATTGTTATTGATTACCCAAATATCATGAAATATCACAATGTAGCATTAGAATAGGTTTAACAACCATGTTTAACATACTAATCTGACTGTTATCATAAACATCAGATAATCGTTTCAATAAGTATGTTAATGATTGTAATTAGTTTGAAACACTTGAATTTAACCTTGCATTTCAAAGATTAATCAAACTAATCACCTACATTGTCATAATCAAATGGTTTAAACCATTATAATCATGGGTATGATTTCATGCACACCGGGCATTACAACAGATCAAAACGAGGATTTACCTGTTAAAACATCGTGTTCTTCGTTTATAATCAATCCTAGCCATCATCTAGGCAATAATCAACAACCCTAACTATATCATTACGTTCAAAATCAAGATCTAATCAATCATTATCAAGCTAGAAGGTTAAAACGAACCGTTAACTAATCTGACGGATTTCTGCGCGTAGAAAAACGATCAGGGCTTGTAGATACGATCCTTGGTGAGATCGGGATGTTTAACCACCTTTGAAATGGAGTTTGGGATGACAAAATGAAGATTTATGCGTCTGGAAGTGAAAAAACGTCGAGAGGAAGAAAGAAAATGACTTCTGGATGCAATCTGATCGTTTTAAGCAACTTTTGCCGACATAACACCCCAGGCACATCGCCCCATCTCGGAGGTTGGCCCGGGGCGTACCGCGCAGGAGGGGAAATCCAGATTTTTGATTTTATCTTCTTTTCGCGATTCCAGACAACCCGTAACTCCGTTTCGTGCACGGTTTTCGCCCACGTTCACCATTTTTCGCATACTATCATCTTGTAATAATTACAATCATCAAATCAACATGGATTTCTAGAACGACCAAATGTGCTCATGTCATTGATGACGTAATTTTCAACTGCAATTGTCACAGTCTCCTCCTGTTAGAGAAATTTCGCCCCGAAATTTAGTGAAGACTTACTTGATGACAATCGTTTATGAGAATAGATGTGGGTACTTTGCTTTCATCTGATCTTCTCGTTCCCACGTACACTCAGGTCCTCGTTGCGAGTTCCATTGCACTTTGACAATTGGTATACGACTACGTTTCAACACTTTCACTTCTCGATCCATCACCTCTACCGGTTCTTCACTAAACTGAAGTTTTTCATCAATTTGAATCTCTTCAAGAGATACAATCAAGGATTCGTCAGCTAGGCAGTTTTTCAGATTTGATACATGAAAGACATCGTGAATATTACTGAGCTCAAGAGGTAACTCAAGTCTGTAAGCTACTGATCCAATTCGTTCAAGAATTTTGAATGGTCCTACAAATCTTGGTGAAAGCTTACCTCTCTTCCCAAATCTGAAAATGCCCTTCCAAGGTGAAACTTTCAACATTACTCGATCACCTATTTGGAATTCTAAAGGTCTACGACGATTATCAGCATAACTCTTTTGACGATCGCGAGCAGCTTTAATTCGTTTTTGAATAAATGCGATCTTATCAGTTGTTTCTTGAATGAATTATAGGCCTATGATCTGACTTTCACCTACTTCCGACCAACAGATAGGTGATCTACATTTGCGTACATAAAGTGCTTCGAATGGAGCGCATTGAATACTGGTATGATAGCTGTTATTGTATGAGAATTCAACAAGTGGAAGATGAATATCCCGGCTATCTCCAAAATCAATCACACAGCTTCTGAGCATATCTTCAAGAGTTTGATTCGTTCGTTCAGTATGCCCATCTGTTTGTGGATGATAAGCTGTGCTCATATTGATTTGTGTGAACAGTGCATTCTGAAGAGTTTGCCAAAATCGTGACATAAATCGACTCTCTCTATCAGAAATGATAGAGAATGGTACTCCATGTCGAGATACAATCTCATTAACATAGAGTTTAGCGATTCGATCCATGTAATAATCTTCTCGGACGGGTAAGAAATGCGCAGATTTAGTAAGGCGATCAACGATAACCCATATCGAGTCATGATTATGTGATATTCTGGGTAGTTTAGTGATGAAATCCATAGAGATCTGATCCCATTTCCACATGGGAATCTCAGGTTGTTGCAATAACCCAGAAGGTCGTTGATATTCAGCCTTAACTTTGAGACATGTTAAACATCGATCCACGTATTCAGCTATGTGCTTCTTCATTCCAGGCCACCATTAAAAATCTCTAAGATCTTTATACATTTTATCAGCACCGGAATGAATAGAATACCTGGATTTGTGCGCCTCTTCCAAGATAATTGTTCTAGAGTTACCAAATAAAGGAACCCAAATTCGGCTTTTGAAATACAACATTCCATCAGTCTTGGTTTCGAGTTGCTTGTCTAATCCTCTTAACTCCTCAGCAGGATAGTTCGTTGTTTGTAAAGCTTGTTGCTGAGCTTCTTTAATCTAAGGAATTAGACTGGTTTGAATAGTCATCCCTAACGCTTTCATACGTAAAGGTTTGACTCGTTCCTTGTGACTCAAGGCATCGGCTACGACATTTGCTTTGCCTGGGTGATAACGAATTTCACAATCATAATCGTTTAAAAGTTCTACCCAACGCCTTTGTCTCATGTTCAACATTTTCTGATCTAGAATGTGTTGAAGACTTTTGTGATCAGTGTATATAATACACTTTGTTCCGTATAGATAATGTCTTTAAATCTTGAGTGCAAACACCACTGCACCAAGTTCTAGATCATGAGTGGTATAGTTCTTCTCATGTACTTTCAATTGTCGAGAAGCGTATGCAATTACTTTATCTTTCTGCATTAACACACACCCAAGACCTTGACGAGAAGCATCACAGTTCATTGTGAAATTATATGTACCTTCTGGTAATGCCAAGATAGGTGCATTGCAGAGTTTGTGTTTCAACAGTTGGAATGCCTCCTCCTGTTGAGGACCCCATATAAACGGTTGATTCTTCTGTGTCAATGTGGTTAGTGGCAAGGTGTCACACCCCGAGCGGGCGGGAACGGATCAACTTTCCCGTCGGGCGGAAGGTTCCCGGGGCACGATATCGTGTGTGATAATCATGATGATCAGATTGTTTACATAGCATCAACATTGAGAATAACTAAAGCATAATAAAATATAAAACTAGGATTACAAAGTTAAATTACAATATCAATGTTTGATAATTTAACTAAGTAAACCTATCAAAAGAATCAAATGTTTCTATCTTGTATCGGTACAAGATATCAAAAGTAACTTGCATCAGCAACCAAAATATGTGTTTTCCAAAAGTCTACTAGGTCCACTAACTGGGTATCCTAGTATGCAATCCTGAGCCTTATCTTAGTCATGTACGTCACCTGAGAAAGCATGTAAGAAAACAAAGTCAACACAATGGTTGGTGAGTTCATGTAGTTTTAGTATTTGAAAAATAGTTTTGCACACCTTTTCGGTAAAACCTTAACCTCATTAACATCACCTGTAATATCCAGATCGGTATGCTTATATATAGGGCATACGAAAGGGTCAAGCCTACAACCCGCCCAGGCGCCGTCCCACCACATACTAATCCACATATGCCATTGTTGTTAATGATAATTAAGCACTTTACCTATCATTAAATTCTCCCATAGTTTCAAGTATCCTGTTTAGAAGTTTAAGGTTTCACCCAATAGTTTCCACAAATCCCTTCGGTAACAACCTTTACCTCATTAACATCACATGCCATATCCAATTCGGTATGCTTATATATAGGGCATATGTAGGGTCGAACTTACCGCCCGCCCAGCCAACATCCCACCACATACTAAATCACATATGACACTGTTGTTAATGATAATTAAGCGTCTTACCTACCATCCAATCCCATCATAGCTTTAAGTATTCTATTTTATGAGTTTCAACACGCAAAGAGTAGCATTTGAGTATCAAGTTTTGAGAGTTACCATTATGGACAGCTGAACACCCTAAGGAATTCAGCATCCATCCATAACAGAACTAAATATGACTCGCGACATCGGTATTTTGATAAAGGAGTCTTCGAGATGACACAAAGTCAACTAGAAGAGACCTAAATCATCCTAGTCACTCGTCATAACCATGGATGAATCAAACACTGAATGACTAGTAGGGCTTGACCACTGTCAAGAAGCGGCGGCCAATCAGTCTGTCTTACATGATTCTGACAACGAAGAACACTAATGACTAGTAGGGCTTGACCAATGTCAAGACGCGGCGGCCAATCAGCCTGTCTTACGATGTCCGATAGCTTAAGCATACAAGTTTAGAGCATTCACATAGTTTTACTGATGACTAGTAGGGGTTGACACATAAGTCAACACGCGGCGGTCAATCAGCCTGTTATCTGAGCATTTCAAGTATATCAACCATTCAAGTGTTTTAAGTATTCCAAGCACATCGAGCATTCAAGTGTTTCAAGTATTCCAAAGCATATTAAGCGTAACAGTGTTTATAGCATTTCAAGCCTATTAGTTTTTATAGCATTTTGAGCATATGAGTCTTTAGTTTTAGTATTAATCTTTCTCATGCATTTAAAAGCTTCAAAAGTTTTAAGCAAATAAGTCTAAGTGTAAGCAGCATTAGTATTAAGGTTAAGAGTATAAGAGGTTTATTTTTAAAAATAAGTGTATGAAGTATTAGCAATTAGAGTAGGTGTATACAGTGTTAGTCTCTAGAGCGAGTGTATCAAGTATTAGCATTTAGCGTGAGTGTTCAAAGCCTTAGCATCGAGCATGTAGTTTAAGCATAGAGTTTATAGCATAAGCATCAAGCGTATAGTTTATAGCATAAGCATCAAGCGTATAGTTTAAGCATAGAGTTTATAGCATAAGCATCGAGCGTATAGTTTAAGCATAGAGTTTATAGCATAAGCTTCGAGCGTATAGTTTAAGCATAGAGTTTATTGCATAAGCATCGAGCGTATAGTTTAAGCATAGAGTTTATAGCATAAGCATCGAGCATATAGTTTAAGCATAAAGTTTATAGCATTAGCACTTAAGTTTAAGTCTTAGTCTCTAGCTCCTAGAATGAAAGTTACAAGCTTAAGTATTAATATCAGCATCATGAATTTGTGTAAAAGCATTTAATGAACATTTCAATAATAGTTTAAAATGTATAACATGTTTCTCAGTCCAGAGGTAAAAACAAATATGTTTGAAAAGGGACAATGAACACACCTTGTGTTTGAAGTGGTTGACTAAGTATAAACAAGAATGCGCACGCTCGTTGTTGTGCTTGAGTTTGTTTTCACGACCCTGTATTGATTTCACGTTGTGTTTGACTTATAAGTATGAATCCTTAAGTTCGTGTTTGTGTGTGTGTTTGTGTTAGCCCTAAAGTTGGCTAACACTCATGAGTCGCGGTCATCATTCGGCCCTTTATACTTATTTAAGATTTTAATGATACATAACCCAATTAGATTAATGTCAACATTCTTGATTATTTGCTTTGGTTTCATAACCAAGAAGATTCTAAGTATAGAAACTTAAGTTTTAGGGTTAATAATTCCTAGCACTTTGTAACATAGTGTTGTATCATCATTATTCCATTTAACTCAATCACTTATTAATCCATTTTAAAAGACTAGATTGTAGATTTTTATGAAATTAAACCCAATATTTTGTCACTCTTGTAGTACCTAAGAAATCTCGTGAGAGTTATTTATCGAATTGTTTTCAAGTGTGTCTCAAGTTGTTTCATGTGGGCCGAGCTAATGGCCATAGGCCAAATGTTTGTTTGTGGGCCGAATGATTTGGGCCTGAATAGCCACAATGGGCCGTGTGTGTGGGTGAACCAAGCCATTAGGCCCAAACAAATTTCCCGAACTAAATCTGTTGTGTTGGGCTGAATAAAAGAAAATGGGCCAAGGTGCTAAAGTTGGGCCAAAATAAGGCCATCGGTCGTTGGGATCATTATGGGCCGAGTGCCCACTATTGGGCCGAGTAATTCTCATGTTCGCGTGACCATGTGCATGGAGGATATAAGATGGTTCCCTCAAACGGATGCTCGACTCATAGACCCAACGAACCTATTGACCTAACTATCTATGGTTCGGTCCAGTGATGGCATCCAACGAACCTAATGGTTAGTTTAGATAAGGTTCGGCTCTTTAGCTAGGTTCGTCCATGAGGGCGAGAGGTTCGGCAAAGGTTCGCTATTGGAACCTAGTGGTTCGCCCAGAGGAAGGTTCGTCGGAGGTCACAGGTTCGCAGCAACTCTGAACATAGGTTCGGCCAAAGATGTTGAGGTTCGCTGAAGTGAGCTGGTAACCATGTAGGTTCGATGGCCAAGGGTTCGTAGCTAGCATCTGTAAGGTTCGCGTGTTAGTATGAGCTCAATGTAACAGGTTCGCATGTTGGGTTGCAGCAGCAAGGTTCGTCGTTGTAGGGTTCTCCTGAGGTCTAAGGTTCACCTGACATCCTAGGTTCGGCGGTGTAGGTTCTGTGATGGTGGCGAGCAGCAGTTGGGTTCGTCAGTCAGAGGTGGTGGTAGGGGTTCGGCCGAGGTTCGGCCACTTACTAAACTCACGAACCCTGAACTTCGGTTGGTCTCCATCATCATCACCATCGAACCCTAGCTGTTCCAGGTCGCCTCCAAAGTTAGGGGCCGGTTCTCCTGAGTTCCCGAAGGTATATAAATCAAAAGATTGGGTTTTATCCGGTCAAGAATTATGGATCGAACTAGGGTGAGAAAACCCTACCTTTTCAAGCATTTAAGCTTCTATACCTCGTTTTTCAGTGGCTAACTTCGCCGATCGGCTGTACTTCCTTGTAGAGGATGTTGAGAGCTTCGCGTGGACACCAAGAACACTCGATTTCGTCTAGAAACAAGCAAGTTATGGTGATTTGAAGAGTGATTATTCTAGAGAGAGAGAAAACGTTGGAGGCTTTTAGAGAGAGAGAGAAGTTGGAAGAAAATGAGGAAAAAGACTCATTTAGGCTTTAAATACCCCGAGGGTATTCGGGTTCGTTTCGGTTGCTCGGTTTTCGTTTCGGTTGGTCGGTTTTCGTTTTCGTAGTGTTTCCGGCACGTTGCGAGCGCATTTTGTAAATTAAATAAAAGGATTTTATTTGAATTATTTTAGAGGTGGTTATTCCTAGTAAATATTTAATGTTCAACTTTCTTAAATTATTATCGTTCGTTTCATCGTTCGTTATCGTTTCATCAGAACGTGTCACCTTTGCGCGTATTCGTTCGAATCTTCACCCGAACGAACATGGCGTTGGTTTCTCTTTCTGATTCTTGTTTTCTACTTTTCAGTCATCATTTCAGAACGTTAAACTTTCAGATTTATTCGTACAGATCGTCACCTATACGAATAACTCGTCGATTTAGCATTATGTAACGACAATCGTTATGGTTTTATTTTGTTTAACCTCGCATACGTTTACACAAAATAGAATTAAATCAAGCATCTGTGTGTCAGTTCAGTGTTTTCTGATGTGTTTCTGATTGTTAAACCATGATGTTTAAATCAGATTTCAGAACAACTGCATAATAGTTTAGTGTCAAGTATCACAATGTTAATAGCATATTAGTGTTTCACATAGTTTGTACCTGAGTTACTGGGCAAGTTACTGTACCGGTCACCGTTCCGGTAACGGTTCCAGCACTGATGTTACACAAGGCTATTTTTAAAAAGTTCTTGATAAATCGACGATAATAACCTGCCAGTCCTAAGAATTGACGTATTTCAGTTGGGGTTCGTGGTATCTCCCATTGCTTCACAGCTTCAATCTTACTGGGATCCACTTGAATACCATTTTCGTTCACTACATGACCAAGAAATTGAACTTCTCGTAACCAAAACTCACACTTTGAGAATTTGGCATATAGTTTCTCTCATGCCAAAAGTTCTAAGATCAGTTCCAAGTGTTGAGCATGTTCTTGTTGGTTCCGAGAATCAATGAGAATATCATCAATAAACACAATCACAAGCTTATCCAAATAAGGCCTACAAACTCGATTCATCATATCCATGAAAACTGCAGGTGCATTTGTTAATCCAAACGGTATTACTAGAAATTCACAATGTCCGTATCGAGTTCTGAAAGCAGTTTTAGGAACATCATCATCATGAATTCGTAACTAATGATATTCGGATCTTAAATCGATTTTTGAGAAATAAATAGCACCTTGTAGTTGATCAAACAGATCATCGATACGTAGTAATGGATAATGGTTTTTGATTGTCAATTTATTGAGTTCCCTGTAATCAATACACCTCCTGAATGAACCATCCTTTTTTTTCACAAAAAGAATTGGTGCTCCACATAGTGAGAAACTAGGTCTGAAAAAACCTCTATCTAAAACTTCCTAGTTAATCTAAAAGTTCTTACATTTCAGAAAGTACTAGGAGATAAGGAGTTTTATCAACTTACCATTAACAAATTTAATGGCACCTGATTTATCTAAGTACGTAGCAGGTAATGCAAGTAAAATGATCATTCTGGGGAGGTAAGATTCTTATTTATCCCAGTATATAAAATACACATGCAGGTTGTTATGTAAAGAAAAAACGTACCAGAAATGTTCACATCCTGATTGGCTTTGTTCATACTTATTTAAAAGTTTCTTTCTTTAGCTTTGGTTGCCTTGTTTTGTCATATTTTTGGGACAGTTTCTCACAAAATGGTCAGGACTTCCACACTTGAAGCACGTCCGGTTTGCTTGTGTGGTTTTTCGTGGTGCTTGGTTTGGTTGTTGAGCCGGCATGTTGCAGTACCTGGTGTAGTGTCCGACTCGATTACAGTTTGCACATTCAGGACATGGTCCTATGTGATGAAAAGAACACTTCTTGCATTTGGGCGCCTGCCCAGTATATACTTTCCTTTCAAGAACAGTTGCACCATAGTTTTTCACTACTGGTTTGCTCTGGCTAGTCTCAGCCGGAGCTTTGGTTTTGTTTTTCTGAAACCTCTTCCTATTTGTTTCTCTTGTGTTACTAGGAGCCTTGATCTTAATACCGCTAGAACTTTCCGCATCTATCATTGTTAGGGTACCATTTCTTATTGCCTCATCAATAAATCTATTGGCTAAGATAATGGTATATTCTAAGGTTTTAATTTTTGCAGCAGCTACCATTTCTCGAATTTGAGGAACCAAACCTTGAATATACTTTTCTACCAAGACTAGCTCAGTAGGAAACATGTCAGGGAATAGACATGTGAGTTCATCAAATCGTTCCGTATATTTCCAACACTTCGTACCTATCATTGAAAGATTCAAGAACTATTCTTGTAGTTTCATGATTTCGATGGCCGGGCAATATTTTGAAATAATCAAGGTTTTAAACTCCTTCCAGCCCATTACATCAACAGTGGCCGTACCCAATAATCTTATTTGGGTATTCCACCATATCAAAGTTGAGTCCTTAAGAGAACAAGTAGCATATGTTACCATGTGCTCTTCTAAGCACTCGCTGATTTGAAGTTTTGTTTCCATCTCTTTGAAAGGCTCGTCCTCTTGCTGCCGGAGCCCTTTGTTGATTTCTCTTGGGACAATCCCTAGAGAAGTGTCCAGGCTCACCACAGTTGTAGCAAGACCTGTTATCAGAAGCAGCAGTAGTAGTAGTTGCGTTGCTGTTTCTGTTCGGAGCTCCCGTGCTCCTGCAGTTGTTGGCCCAGTGACCAAACTTCCCACAATTTGTGCATTGCTTGCACTGAGTGTTTGGTGCATGATGCTACTGGCATGTGTTGCACAATGGTGCAGTGCCAGTGTATGGCCTTCTGATCTGCAGGGGTGGTGGTTGATTGAGCATTAGAGCTTGAGTGGGTGCAGCAAAATTCTTAACCACTTTATGTTCCTTAGCCGGCCTTTTGTCCGGCTTCCTTGCAGTTCCAACTTTGGTGGAGTCAGTCTCCTTCTTGAATACTCCAGAAGAAACCATCATATCTATCAAAGATGCTGACAGAGTAACAGCTAACTCCATGGTAGTAAGATGGACAGATATCACATGCCCTTGGATGCAGGACGGCAGTCCACCGACATACCGTTCGATTCTTTTCTCCAGTGTTGGCACCACGTCCGATGCCAATGTAGCTAACTCGTGAAATCGGGTGGTGTAGGCCAGATGCCCAGCACCAATCATGATTAGGTTGAGCAGCTCCGTCTCAACCTTCTTCAGTTCGTTCCTTAGGCAAAACTCCGTCCTCAGCATCGCCTTGAAATCATCCCAAGGCATGGGCAGAGTCTCATCTCTGCCCCTTGTCTGAACCTGAGCGTTCCACCAAGTCAACGCTCTTTTGTTGAATGACCCCACAGCATATCTCACCTTATGTTGATCAGGACATCCACTGATGTCAAGGGTGGTTTCCATCTTTTCGATCCACTGGATCAATCCGACTGCACCCTCACTGCCACTAAAGCTCGGCAGCTTGCAACCTACAAAGTTCTTGTAGAAGTAGTCCTGATGGTTTCGGGTATTACCACTGTCTTCTCCAGATGAGTTTGCGTTGTTGTTACTGTTGTTGCTGTTAATCCTGTTCATCATCTCCGGGATCACATCCCTCAGTTGACTGGTCAACAGAGTGGCCAGTGCTATAGTAGCAGGATTCAACTGATGAACAGGTGGCGGTGGCGGAGGAGGAGGTGGTTGTGTAGGAGAGTCAGGCAGTGTTGGTGTTGATGAGTGCGGTGCTGAATCCTGTGGTGGTGGTGGCAATAAAGCTTGTGGTGGTCTTCTCGGCGGCATTCTAATCATAACCGAAATGAAATCGGTTAGTGCAGTGATCAGATGCAGAAGACACATGCAAATAGAATCCTATGTGATATGTTCTCTACATGAGGGTCCCTAGGTTATAGTCTAGGCCAAACCGTTTGAAACAAGATGACCTATATTTCTCTATAACCATGGCTCTGATACCAATCTGTCACACCCCGAGCCGACGGGCTGGATCGACTTTCCTGTCGGGCGGAAAGTTCTCGGGGCGCGATATCGTTTGATAATCTAAATGATCAGATTGTTTACATAGCACATGATAAATAAATGAGAAATTCTAACACAACAATGATATAGAATTACAAGATTAAATTAAAATGTATCGTTCATAATTTAATCAAGTAAATATATCCAAAAGAATCAGTGCGTTTATATCTTTAATCTGTACAAGATATACAAAAGATGATTCATTGTTTTGCCATCCAAAAGTATGATCACACAAAATGTAGTTAGGTCCTCTAAAAGTCCACTAGCTATGTACTTGAGTGTGGGCGACTAAACCTGTTCATCACCTGAGAAAACATGCATTTAAGAAAAGTCAACACTAGGTTGGTGAGTTCATAAGTATGATAATTGAAAACCTTGATTCATTCACATGCACAATCACAATGTTATTATTGTACTTGTAAGATATTTGTTTCACCCGTTCACCCAATGGCCTCTCAATAGTTATATTTACAAGTAATATCTCGTCCTAATAGTTATGCTTATATATAGGGCATATGTAAGGGAACCAAGCCCTAGCTAACATCCCACCACATAACTACTAGAACTCCACGCTACTTGCAATACAACTATTGATATCCATCTCCATTCCACTTGTTTATCTCAATTGTTGATCACCTGTTATCTCATGTATAGAATAATATAATAATAAAGGTTTAGTTATCAAACCGAAGTATTGATAACCCTTTTTGGTATTAAGTATATCAGATTTATCAAATCTGATCCTTGTAATTATTCTGTTACTTGTGGGGTTAACTGTTTGATTACTTTTAAATATTAAAAGTGTTAGTTAACCGCTTGTTCTTTGTTCTCAACTTGAATTGCATAGAGCCAAAAGTATCGATTGCAACCTTCACATAATCAGGTTACAATGCATCCGATTTGCCTCTATCTCATTGTATTCCCATAGACCTCAACGGAAGCTATTACCAGTAGTGGAACATGAGAGAAGATCAATTTCTCAACCTACTAGTCAATAGAATCCCGCTGGATTAATTACAATATTCCTATAGATTAATATCACCATGTGACGCTTTCCAGAACCTGACTTGCAGTCGCCCAGTTACCGGTCGTACGTTACCGGCCAATGAATCAATACGATCAACATACTAGCCCTACAAGCTAGAGGTTTGTCAAACCTATGGTACCACTATGCTATCTTCGGTTTAGTCACATCAAACTAACTGGTCAGCGATAATAAGGGGCTTACATGATCAATTGCATACTTGGCACATGATTGAAATGATATAATACAACAGTTCAATAGTAATTAATTGTTATTGTGCTCATCAATGTTGTGATTCTCAATGTTATCTGTTCTCATTGTTATTAACAAAGTTGAATAAGAACTTGTCTTATTACATTATGTTAATTATTGTGTGAATGATGTTGTTATCATGAAGTTATATTATCATGATTATCATTCTTTGTTCCATGTTTTCCTGTAATATGTGTTGAGTTGTAAGCTAAGTGTCATAAGGACTTGTCTTATTACACTTACTTAACTCTTGTGTTGAACGTTATTACAAAGATATATATTATCTTTATAACATTCTCGTGTTTGCCTGTGATTATCCCAATGTTTGTTCATGTAAGAATAACTAAGTGTTGTAAGATACAATTTTACAACTATGTTATTCTATTGTGTTGATGAGTTATGAAATTATATTATCATATTCATCTTAATTGTTCCTGTCATCTCATGATCATACAAGCATGCATACAATGATAAGCGATAATAAGCAGTTTAATATTATCTAAATCAGAGTAATAGCAATATGTTAAGCAAAACTTTTAAATAAATAAAAGTAAGCATGTTTTTCAGCCCCGTGAGTTTAAAATCAGTAAATATTAAAGAAAAGGGGCATATGAACTCACCTTGTTGTTGTAGTGGTTGACTTAGCTTAACTAGAAATGCACGCGCTCTTGTTGAACTTGAGTTTGTTTTCACGATCCTGTACTGATTTCACGTCGTTGTAGCTTATAAGCATAAGTTATATGAATTCATGTGTGTGTGTTTGTGTTAACCTTAAAATTTATTAACACTCGCGAGTATTGGTCATTGTTCGGCCCCTTGTGCTTGTTATAGGTTTTAATATAATTTAACCTTTACATGTGGTAATTGAATTCCAATCTATTGTTGTGCAACTTTTGTAGTAAACAAAATTTATAATAATGTCCATATCCATTTCATATGATTCTTGATTGTTTAGGTGTGATTATTTAAAACCTACTTATGTGGGCCGAACAATCCCATTGGGCTGAGTTGTATATGGATCGAATGCCTCGGGTTAAGACCATTAACCTACGTTGGGGCCAACTAGTCATGTGGGCCTGTTAAGAGTTTATTACCCAATTAAATGGGCCGAGTATGTGTTACTGGGCCGAAAGGTTTAGCTGGGCCGAGATAATCGATCATGGGCCTCACAAGGGAGTTTGGGCCTACTGTTTGAAAGTGTTGGTCCTGTGACAGAAAGGGGTGGGCCAATTAAACGAGATGGCAGTGTGTTGGGCTGCTAACAGTCTCGGCCGATAGAGAAGAGGTTCGACCACAATCCAGCGAACCTATAGGTTTAAGGTTCGCCCATGCACAGCCCCATCTCCTCCCTGGTTCGTGTGGTGACCCAGGTTCGCCGGTCTGAAGTAAGGTTCGTGATGCCCAGATGGTTCGGCTGAATGCTTGGGTTCGTTGCTGGGGCAATGGTTCGACAGCATGTATAGGTTCGCCGATGGTTTTAGGGTTCGGTCGTGATCAATAGGTTCGTAGTCCATGCATTGTGTAGGGTTCGGCCATTAGCGCTCGGGATCCTTAGGTTCGCTGCATATAAGGTTCGTCTACCATTTGCTGCACTTGGGTTCGTCTATGATGGTCGCTAGCAGGAAGGTTCGGCGCTCCCTGGGTTGTGAACATGAAGGGTTCGGCTCCAAGCAGAGGGTTCGGCCGATGGCTGGTTCGGCCACCATTGTTTCTTCGCGAACCCTGGTTCATCACCTCCATTCTCCACGAACCAAATCGTCCCAACCTTTTCTCTCCTTCCTGCTGGTCGATGTTAACCTTCTTAATGCTTGAAAAAGGTCTAAGGGTTGTGTAGAATAGGGTATAAACCGGATGGAGTGTTTGGGTCGAACATAAGGATGGAAAACCCTATTTTGTGACTTTTCAAGCATCATTACCTCATTTTTCCGTGGAGTTGACTTTAGATCGGTTGTACTTTCATGTAGAGGAGATCAAGAGCTTCGCATAGGTTCAAGAATCACCAAATTTCGTGGAGAAATGAGCAAGATATGCTAGTTTGAAGGTTGAATGTGATGGTTTTCTTCTAGAGAGAAATGGACGGCAATAGGTTGTAGAGAGAGAGAGAAATGAGGGAAAAAAACCTCATTTGGTGCTTTTATATCCCGGGGTATTAGGGTTCGTTTCGGTTGCTCTGTTCGCGTTTTCGTTGCGTTTCCAAAACGTAACGCGTGGTTTTAAAATAAAAGAGTAGTTATTTTAATTATTTTGATGAGTTTCAAAATTGTAAAACATTATTTATTTTATTTTATTAATTTATGGTCGTTCGTGTCATGTTTCGTTTTCGTTTCGTCGGATCGCGTCACTATCGCGCGTATTCGTTCGAATCGTCACCCGAACGAACACGACGATGGTTTTGCTTTCTGACTTTTGTTTTTTTACTTTTCAGTTATTATTTCAGAGCGTTAAACTCACATATATGTTTGTGTGAATCGTCACCCACGCAAACACACTGTCAGTTCATTATTCTGAAACAACACTGCAATATTGTTTTATTGTATTTCCTCCCTGTCGGACTCAACTAAACATCCAGTTATCACATCGTTTTTCACACTGATTTGTCGGCCATCTGATTCCTGTCATCTATGGATATCAGATCGCAACCGATTTTTTCTTGTTATTCACTTGAACACTATTGTTTCTCTTGATTAGTTGTGTTAACTGTACTTAGGTTTTCACCTAAATACTAACAACTATGGTTTATAATGAGTGTTGCACTTACGGTATTTAAGTTTACACATAAATGCGTACAACTGTTGCTTGTATTTTGAATTCTGTTAATACAAGTACTGTTCACAAACATGTATGTACACATAGTTACTGTTGAAAGTACACATACCGTACGAAGTTGCCGGTCGGTCAGGTAATAGTTGTCACAATATAGTTCAGACATGTTCTCAGTACACAGAAATCACACATAGGTTTGTAGTTATACTTAGTCCTGTTATTTCAAAAACATGTTAGAATATTACACATCTCACAGTACTGTGATATAAATATGTTATTCACATGCTTTTGATATATTATTTTACAGGACACTGATAAGTTCTCACACAAAATGTTCTCATAGTTCTACGATACATTGCCATACAGGCAACAGATATGTTCTCACACAAACATTTCTCATAGTTCTCATAGTTCTACAATACATTGCCATACAGGCAACAGATATGTTCTCACACAAAATGTTCTCTTACAGTAATGTTCTCACATAGTATTCTTTTATTATCTAGTTATATTTCATACAAGTTTGATATTAGTAAACAGTTCACACACAAGGTATTCAGAGATGATACCGTATCTAGAGCATTCACCTGCTTCATAAGAGTCAGGTGGGACGTAAGTATCTCTAATACGGTAATACGGAACTGCTGTATCTCATGGCGTATACTCTGTAGATCCTAGCTAACCTGCTAAATATGTGTTCATAGATCTGCCTGGTGGGAGGATTCTTTCAACTCATGAATAGTGTTAAGAACGTCCCTCGGTGCCAGCTGTCATTGTGGGGAAAGACCCGTAATCTTGCGAGCTTGACCTCACATGTTACAAAGTCCATCACACACAGGAATCCTCTGGAGTGAAGAACTGTGCATCCTCCCTAAAGAAGCATCCACACTCGGTGCTTGATAATGTTTGGGTGAAGCAAATGGTGCATGTAATGATAACGTAGCTGGTACCTATGGTACAGACTGGAAAGTAGCCGACGATGCTTCCGATGAATCGGAATCCGAGCTCAAACTAGAGTTAGGCGTATCATGAATTATCATGTATGAGAATCTATGATCAATATCATGTAATAAATATTGAATAATAATATTCAACATAAACATGATATGATGTCTCTTCCTATCTCAAAACAGCTACTCGTCCTTACAGTTATTATTGTTCTGCTTGCATTGAAATTCACTAGAATGCACACGTGTTTCAAATTTCAGTGATGCTGGCCACTCATAACTGGAATTCGTACCACCTGATTATCCTGGCTTAATTCAAAACAAGTTTTGTTCGTTAATTATGTTCGGTGCTCTCTGTGTCACTATTCGAGCCTATGGTTATAGTCTAGGTTTCTAAGTCCACCTAAATTCTATAAACTGTGGCTCTGATACCACCCTGTCACACCCCCACCTCTCGTCACCTGAGATGATGTCATTCGTCACTCTGAGAAGGTTGCGGAAGCATAGTGGTGATGTCTCAGAGATGAGGTGTGACTTACTTGATCCGGTATCACAACACACAGATTAACTTAAAGTAAATGCATTACATGGGTTCGTCATTACAAACAACATTATAATTTACAACTAAGTTTATTACACAACTGACTTATTTATTTACAAGTATGTGAAGTGCATCCTCACCCGGTGGGTCACTGTTTTCCTGCAAAAGTTTTAAGTTTAAAACGTCAGCACAAAGCTGGTGAGTTCGTAAAGTTCATGTTCAACAATATAATATGTTATACAAGTTCTCAAAATATTCAGTTCAAGATAACCATGGGACCCGTATCTAGTTCATTTCAGACGTTCCGTTATATAAGATACTACCCGTCGGTAACATCTTAATGCCTCATTGTCTTAATGTCTATCACAACATTAAGAAGTTCTAAAAACAGGAAACAAACATTCACAGCAAGGGGAGTTGCAGCTCCTAGCGAATGGGTTGTCAGCCGATAGTACTATCATTGTTCCACGTTCGGCCCCTCATGGGTTCACTAGATACAGTTCAAAAATGAGGACTTTTAAGTTCTGTGATAGAGTTCTGTTCTCCAGGCAAAATCCCTTGAAATCCACAAGTTCTCAACAATCACATGAAATCACGCAGATAACAGTGATACATATCATATAGTTCAGAAAAGTTTCACAGTGCTACCCCGATGTTTATAAAAGATTAAAAAGAAAAGGGTTTGTACGAAACTCACCTGAATTCTCAAGATAGCAAGATCACTCACAGAATGGTGATAATAGTGTAATTCTGCATTAGTTTATGTTTAATAAATTGTTTATGTTTTAACTTACTGATTAGATATTTCTAAACTTTCAATGTCAAAGACATCGTCTTAACAGTCATCAAACTGGTGTTAAGTATGTAATTAGTTAATTTAATGTTATATCATACAATGTATGATAATGTAGGAACCTACACTGAATTTAGGTTCCTACTACAAGATTGATGACACACTTGATTAATCAGAATAATCTCGGATTAACCAAATAGTTAATGTTGTTGATTATAATGCTAAAACAGTTTCTAGAGAGTTTAATGGCTTAGGAATGATCAATCCTTGTTATTGATTACCCAACTATCATGAAATATCACAATGTAGCATTAGAATAGGTTTAACAACCATGTTTAACATACTAATCTGATTGTTATCATAAACATCAGATAATCGTTCCAATTAGTATGTTAATGATTGTGATTAGTTTGAAACACTTGGATTTAACCTTGCATTTCAAAGATTAATCAAACTAATCACCTACATTGTCATAATCAAATGGTTTAAACCATTATAATCATGTGTATGATTTCATGCAAACAGGGCATTACAACGGATCAAAACAAGGATTTACCCGTTAAAACATCATGTTCTACGTTTATAATCAATCCTAGCCATCCTCTAGGCAGTAATAAACAACCCTAACTATATCATTACGTTCAAAATCAAGATCTAATCAATCATTATCAAGCTAGAAGGTTAAAACGAACCGTTACCTAATCTGACGGATTTCTGCATGTAGAAAAACGATCAGGGCTTGTAGATACGATCCTTGGTGCGATCGGGATGTTTAAACACCTTTGAAATGGAGTTTGGGATGATAAAATGAAGATTTATGCGTCTGGAAGTGAAAAAACTTCGAGAAGAAGAAAGAAAATGACTTCTGGATGGAATCTAATCGTTTTAAGCAACTTTTGCCGACATAACACCCCAGGCGCATCGCCCCATCTCGGAGGTTGGCCCGAGGCGTACCGCGTGGGAGGGGAAATCCAGATTTTTGATTTTATCTTCTTTTCGCGATTCCGGACAATCCGTAACTCCGTTTCGCGCACGGTTTTCGCCCACGTTCACCATTTTTCGCATATTATCATCTTGTAATAGTTACAATCATCAAATCAACGAGGATTTCTAGAACGACCAAATGTGCTCATGTCATTGATGACGTAATTCTCAACTGCAATTGTCACATAAGCAAGTTTAAAAAAATATGCGTACAAACTTATATAAAAACGTATAATATCTGTGATAAAATCGTACAAAAAAGTTAGCGTTAAAATTGATTTTCAAAAATTTTAAAAAAAAATTATATACGCCCATATAGGGCGTATACGCCCATATAGCATCTTCTATACGCCCGTATAGGGCCTGTACGGCCTTATAATTGGGCCCTGATGTATGGATAGTGAGGGATGGTGTATGGATAGTGGGAGCCTTAATAAAACATGAGTAGTACGTGTACCATAAACACGTACGTACGTGTTCGGTACAATAAAACAAACAAAACGTACGTGAGTTTTTCACATAATTTAGCATGCATATGAATCCTTCCTTAATTAATTCTAATCCAGATAAAAGCATGAAAAAACATATGGAAAATTAATATAACGAGCCTCCTCAACATTTAAAAATTGTCAAACTTTAACACTATTGCAAATTCGATTTGCCTTGTGAATTAGCAAAAACAAAAATAAAACAAAAAAAAAAAACCTCCTCTAAATATGTATAATAAAGAGCATAAAAAAAACTTAAAGATCTTTGTCGAAGTTATTGGGTTATCGCAATTAAGGAAGGTTCTTATTTTAACCAAATCCTATATATATATATATATATATATATATATATATATATATATATACAGAGTGTGGTTATTGTACAAAGTGTTATTTTTGTAAAAAGTGTGAGAAACAATCTTGGCCATCAATGTGCTAATATCAATGGTTGAGATTAAAAAGTGATTAAATCTTTAAATTAAATGGATTTGCGGTTATGAAAAGGGCAATTAGGGAAATCTTGTTTTTTATGTTGCTAATATCACGGTTACACGGGAATAATGGGATTTAGTTTCTAAAATTGAAGATTCAAACCAACTTCTTTGTTCTTCACGGTGATCGACGACCAAAAGCTAGGGCTCAAATCCGACAGTAAATCATCACCGTTTCTTTCAAAATTAACACCTTCAATACTATAACATTCACATTCCGACTAGACATGTAGTGATTTTTAATCTTCTTATGCATGCAATTCATGTTATCGGGATGTGCTATTAATCCAAATCGGAATGTGCTATCAGGTTAGGGCTAAATCCGACTCCATTAATCTTGGTAGTTATGGATGATGAAGATACACCACGAAAAAGCATATGGCGCAAAAACCCTGGAAAAGGTTAGTATTGGTTTTGTTAATTTTTTTTTAATTTGTTTCAATGTATTGTTTTGGTAGATGATAATACTTCTTGAATCGACAAATGTAGCAAGGAAAAGTGAGAGAATATTGATGAATAGGGCATTTTCAAAGTTTACCAATGAACCAAGCAACCCTGTGATATTAGATGATGAAGAAAGGGGTAAAATTTTTAAAATAAACTGAACCGTATTAAAATTTGTACTTTGAAGCATTAATGTACTGATATGTGTTATTGATATTATGTTTGGGTAGTGTTTGATGCATGGTGCTAGTGTGTGCTGCTATTATGTTTGCCTACTGTTTATTTGGTGTTTGATTAATGGTGTTAGTGTGTGCTGCTATTATGTTTGGTTACTGCATATGTTGTGCAAACATGTGTTATTTATACCGCTGTACTGATATGTGCTATTGTTCTGTTAAGGTGTACTGGTTTTGAATAACCAGTATATGCTAACAAAAGGTTTGCATAAACCATTGTACTTTGTGGTATGTTATATGTACATGTGCTGAAATGTTATGATTTACAAACCTATTGTGCTATCGTGTCTAACTGATACAATGTTTGCATAACCATTATGTGCTAAAAAAAGGTATTGATAAACCATTGTACTTTGTGTTATACATGCTATAAAATCATATTTTTTAACATGTATGAATTGTATGGGCTGACATGTTAAGATGTTAATTATAACTGTTACAAGGGGTCTTGTTATCAATTAACTATGATGACTACATTTATGCTATTCTAAAATTGTGCTAATGTGTGATTATTTTCACAAAAGATATTTGTTACACATAAAGTTGGTTGTGATGATTTGTGTTAACATTGTCATTATACTGTGGCCACTTAGTTTTCAACTCTGTTTTATTGTAACAAATTTATATGTTGTTTGTTATTGTTATGTGTTTTTTTACATTATGTAGCTACCTATTATTTTAACATTATTAACATTAATTGTTTTTTTGTGTGTTATACGTCATAGTTGTCCAACAAGAATGTAGCCCACTGAAAAAATCAAGTCCAATGATTACTAAATCAGATGCTAGAAGGAAAATGGCGGATGTGCCGGGTGAAGTTGCTACAAAAGGTGTTCAATTGCACCACTTATGTTATTATATGTTTATTTTTGTATATGTTTTTTATTGTGTCCGGCTGTAAGTACATTTAATACTATTAAAATGATGTAAAATCCTATATGTTAACATTATTCTTAATAAGGATGTAAAATCAGTTATATTTTCTTTTATTTGCTAACAGTATGTAAAATCAGTTAGTTAATCATTTTCTTTAAGAAAATCAGTTCTACTATCTTTTGTTTGTTATTTGTCCATTATATTATTGTACATGTCATAGCAATACAACAACAAACTAGGCCCACAACACATTCCAGTTCCAAAATTACCAAGGCAGCTGCTAGACGCATATTGCCTGATTTGCATAACAAAGTAGACACAACATGTATTGTAATTACATCACTTGTTTTTTTCGTATGTTTCATTTAAAATAGTTGGATAATTAAGAATACTTTTATTCATTAGTACATCACTTATGGTTTTATATGTTTCAAAAATAGAAGGTGGTACTTCAAGTGTTCAAGTTATAAGCACCAAAGTTGCTAATGTCCAGACTGGTGAACCTGAGAAATCAACAGACAATGTTTTGATTGGATATAAGAGGCGTAAGACAAAAGCTAAACGATCAACCGTAGATGTTATACCAGAACCTAATAGAGGTAATGCATTCAACATTATGTTATTTTTTTAAAAAAAAACTATTATGTGTTATCATGTTACAATAACGTAACACGAATAAATGTAGATTCTGGTCGTTTGACTAGAAAACGACATAAAAAGGATGCTAACACAATTGCAACAAAAAAGCCAAAACGAGGTATCCTTAACATCTTCCTACATGTTGTACTGATTCATCATTTATGTTAATAAGTGTGTTTGTCGAATTTTTTACTTGTGTCAGTGAGGCAGCAAGTTTTCACAAACTCTGATGATGACTTTGTTTGTCCTCCTCCGGCAGGTAATTTAGATACTTCTTGGATTGTTGTGCTATCAATCATAATTAAATGTATGTGTCTTTAACATATTCAGTTTTTGCTAAAATATTAAACAGCAGGAGCTAGTACATCTACTTCCCATCAGTTTACATATAAACCTATATCAAAGGGCAGAATCAGGGTTGGAAACAATCCATCCCACTTATTTGACCTAGTACAATCCCTCACTGAAAAACAGAAAAATGTTGTTAGAAGCATAGGTTTTTCTGGTGCTTTACAATTCAAGCTTGATGGGGTACCAACTTGTATGGGTTTATGGTTAATCACAAATTATGACCATACAACCAACACTTTACATCTGGGTTCACACACAATCTCAATCACTAGAGATTTAGTTGGGGATGTGCTAGGTATCCCCATGGGTGGCAGACAAATCAATGAGATATTAAAACCTAGTTTCACGGATCCTGTTGTTGCAGAATTTAGGAACCAATTTGGTAAAGATTCAGGTATACCAACCGCAATAGAAGTTATAAAAAAAATCAAATCATCTAATGATTATGGTAGGAATTTTATCATAAACTTCTTTGTTGTGTTCAACACCATTGTTGGTGAAACAACAAAAGGTGGCACGGTGAACATGAGGTTCTTGAGATCAGTTATTGAAGGATCTGTTATCGAAGACTTTGATTGGTGTTCGTACATCATAACTTGTCTAAAAAGAACAAAGCTTAAGTGGAGTGGAACTGAGCACTACAACCGGTCACTATGTTTTTTGGCGGTATGTGCTTAATTATATACTTTTTGTCATATAAATACATATAATTCTAATGTGTGAACTTTATTATTATCCTTATAACAGTTTCTATATGCTCATGATAAAGGGAGGTCAATTTTGTCTTCCTTACCAGCCGTCCAAAATTATGATAGTTACTCGCTAATTGAGCTTGAAGATAATCTTCTTTCATCAACCAACACGTTTGTTGATTACTTGAAAATCAAAAAGAATGATGCAAATGAAGGTGATGATGACAATGTCGTGCCCAATAATGTTGCTGATGACAATGTCGTGGTTCCCGACAATGAATGTGGTGAAGCTCATGAAGATGAAGGTAATGTTGATATTATAGGTTCTGTCTCTCTTATACCTACAGCTGTTATTGATGAATTTATTGAAGGTTTGTTGACACCGGATCCAACAAATTTACCAGCTGGATTGTCAACTTGTTCATCATTTTATAGAGAGGCACATCAAGGAGAACCGCAAAATGAAATGGTAATTTACTTTTGTCCGTTATAAGCTTGTTTTTTTCTGATTATATACCATCACATACCAGCACATTATGTTCATTTCAGTAAACATCTTTACCACAGTTTTTGGTAGGAATGGAAGTGTTTGATCAATAACAAGATGAAGAAGTTCGATGATCTTGTATCCGAAATTGAGAGAAATTTTAATGAAGCAATTATCAATTATCCTGATGATGATGGCATCAAAGATGCCATGGTTGCCTGGAGATCTAGATTACTAAAGTTTGGGAAACAAATGGGTGATGATCATGCTACTCGTTTCGATAAGGACCACACCTTGGACGGCAACACGAAGGATCCTTTCGATTCAACACAATATATCATCAGTTGCTCAATGATGGATGAGTTGGAAAAAAGTGTGTTAAGCAAATATGATGGACCAAATGAAAAGGGAAAGACAATATGTGATATTGGTGCTTCAAATGATGTTCCTTCTTTCGATCTAATGCTATCACAAATGACACCAGTTAATCAAGCACCTGTTGATCCAGTCCATGTAGATCCAATACCTTCTGATCCATCACCTGTCGGTCCGCCACCTGATAAACCAGCACAACCAATCGTTACCAACACCGAAAACGATCCACATCCAAAAGAAAGGCGTAATTTGTGTCTCGTAAAATTGCCTGAAATTTTACGCTCACCTTTTGTGCAGAAAAAAGTTAATCTTGGTGTAAAGAGGTCTAGGTTGGAGGATAATGTAGCGTCTACAATTTTTTGTGCAAACAAAGATGACTGGTAAGTTTAATAATTTCATAATTTTAATATTACAATTTATATGGTATCAAACTAATTATAAAACTTGCTTTTGAAGTAACTTTGTATTTGAGAGTACGCGTGATGGTGCTGCTGTAACACGAGTGACATTTGAGTCGTTATATCCAGGCGTGGATTTGCATGTAAGTCTTTTAGACTGCTGGGCTGATGTGTTGAATAGCGAAGATCAATACAGAAACAAAAGTGATCCAAAGAGGTTATTCACACCATGTCTTATGTTGGTAAGTAATCCTTGTAAACATATGTTACTATCAACAAAAATGTAACATTTATTTATTTTATTAAATATGGTGTTAGTTATATATTGATTTGTGAACTTTATAGGTTGATTCACATTATAAGGATGATTTTGAGGAAGTTGATCGGATAACTTCATTCACCGAAAATATGGAAATATGTTTGAAATCAGCCGAACTTGACAGCCGGATAGGTGTTGATCTGTTGTTTATTCCAATGTTGCATGCCTGTCACTACTATGTCCTCTGTTTCAACTTGAAGAAAGCACAAGTTTTCGTGATAGAAAACCTTGGCATAGATGTGGATTTTGACATCAAATATGCTAAACGGCGTCAAATAATGGTAACATACATTGTTTATTTAATTGCATCATTCTAAATGACTAATTTCATATTTCTCAACAATTTTGCAGCAATCTACTTTGTGTAGCTACCTGGTTATGACATCACATCCAAATGCATTTACCCTGAAGACATGTAAGCGAAAAAGACTATCCATGCCATGGAGGACTCTTAACAACTCTATAGATTGTGGAGTGTTTGCAATGCGTCGTATGGAGTGTCACACCCCCGAATTCCCACTTGTGGTGTCAGTCCACGTGGGTGTGACGTTGCCAGGATCACAGCTCATGGTCATATAGAACGACTCTATATGAGTTACACAACCACACAGATACGTAAAATAACATAGTTTCGTTAATATGCAACGGAAAATGAGTTCAACATCATAAATAAATAAGTTGCAGCGGAATGTAAACTATTTAACAAACACTACAAAGTTTAAATTGTTTTAAAACACATCCAATGCACACAATGCCTAGGACACGAGTCTATATGCAAGCCAGACTCCTTAAAGCTTCCTTGTGCGCATCCTAGCGTGTGCTCCATTAGTTACCTGAGAATACATGCGAAAAGTGTCAACTAAAAAGTTGGTGAGTTCACAGGTTTAGACAGACTGAAAAGTAAACAGACATATACTGGGTATGTTAAGTTTAGTTGTTTGGATTCTACGATCCGTGGAGTGTGTCAGTTCATCTTACCGAAACTAACTGTTTCCGTTTGCCTCCGCATGTCATCGCTGAACCCGCATTCCCATCGAAATTACACTCGTTATGACCTCCAGTCAACATTGGTGCCGAGTGGGGTTAGTCAAACCCAGTAGTACTACGTAATTACGACTCATTTGTTACACAACTAACGGTAAGGATATGTGAGGACTTTATGCGATAATAGTTACACTAGAAAATGGTTTTCACAACATACTAGTCATACATCTAAAACAGTTGCATAGTATTCTCACCCCAATAGTTTAGCAAATCAGTTAAAGAGTAAAAGTGGGGCTGTAAACTCACCGGAGTTTGTGTAATGCGTTTGCTCAAAAGAGATCGTGTAGCTCGCCGGCTAGTAGTCACCTATATCACATAGGTACTATGAGTTCGTGTTTACACATGTGGGCCTCACAGGACCGTGTTCGTGTTTAACAACACCGAGTTGTTAAGTGGGTCATGTTGACCGTGTTGACCGTGTTTGACCTAACGACCCGTTGGTGACGGTTTTTGGGATCAAGTGTTCGTGTAACGTGCGGTTTAGTGTCGTGTGATGTGTACGGATACCAAAAATCATTCCCATGAGGAAACTTACTATTTATAGTAAGTTTCTATTTTAGGAAAGTTTCCATATCTAGCAAGTCATACATAAAATCACATTCCGATTATTCTAACTTGCATAATTATCCTAAATGAGCATGTTATCACATAGCACATAGTTACACATAGCCGGTTTAGTAAAGTTTGCGCGTAAAAGTTTCTAAAATTAGAAAGTTTACACAAATAAGCATATTTCATCAACTTTAACAACTAATATCATCTAATATCACTATTTTAGTTCTAAGTAGCCATCAAATCATAACTAGCATGCTCCTATTCCCGACTTTGCAAAATAAAGTTACTATTTATAGTAACATTCACGAAATCCATACTTTGACGATTCTAATCATTCCTATTTATCAAACAATCATCATTTAACTTCCAAATATCATTCTTAAGCATAAATTATAGATCTAAACATGCAAATATAGCCATTTCATCAAGAACACATACTTAGTAACACTAAAGTTGCTATTTTTAGTAATAACCACATTTTTGACATTTCTTGACCATAATCAAACATTCTAATCACATGGAACATCATCAATAACACTATCAATAACATTTCAATACTGAAAATTACATAAACCATTGTAGATCATACATGCATGTTGATTAAAGTAGCCATTTCATCACAAAATCAACAAATCGACATCACAATCAATCAAAATCATCATGGATCGTTATAGAATCATCAAATCAGTGATAATAACATCAACTAACAGATTTAAACACACAAAATTTCGTGATTAGGAGTGTGATGGTGATGCATGTAGCCTAAAGGGCTTGCATGTGAGTGTGGATGTGCTAAAAACCCGAAATTGTGCTAAGACTACCTTACGAGAGCTCAAGAAGGTCGAGATGGGGCTGGAACAGGTGGGTAGTAGCTTGGAATCCTCTGAGAACAGCTCCTGGGTAGTCCCAAGTGATGGTGGTGTCTCTTTCTTGCTCCTTCTTCCTTCGATTCTTCTCCAAGGGCTTGAATCACCCTCAAAGTTGCTCCCAACTGATGGAAATGGCTTCCACAGAGCGTTTTAGGTCGGATATGTCGAGAATGGTCAAGAGGGATAGAGTAGGATCGGCAGAAATGATTAACATTGGGTTTATAAAGATTATTTGCGTGTTGGGGTCGTCGCGTACCGCGACGTATGTCCAAAAAGCAGCTCCGCGTACCGCGGCGATTAAAATAATAATTTTGTTCCCGAAACACGCCGCGTACCGCGGTGGTGGAAGTTTATCGGTCTTCGCGTACCGCGACTCTTTTCGGAGAATTCAAATTCTCCCGCCCATGGGTCGCGTACCGCGAAGACCCAATTAGTTGCCCATCGCGTACCGCGATGGGTCTCGGTTGAGCCCAATAAGCCCAATTTCATAGTTTTGAACCGATTTTCGCGAATTCCACAATTACGATTATCGTTTCTCGACATATGAACATTGTTCTACTAACTTAGGTTCCCCGGAACCTAATGTGCTGTGAAGGTGTACTGTGGTTTGGTCCGTTCACCAACGTTCATCATTCAAGACACGTGCGAGTTTCGTGCGATAATTCCTCGAATTATCGATGTGTTTGGTCTGTTGTGCCACGTGTCACACTAAATACAATTATTCTAGTGCCACGTATGAAATAATAATACATATTATTATTAAAATAAAATAACTGCTGACCTGGAAATTGCGAGGTGTCACATGGAGACATTCAAAGGGACAAGTGTCAAAGAATGGAAATGTGGATTAACAGCTGAATCTGATGAGCAGCAAAGACAACTAAATAACATGAGGATCAAGTATCTTGCAAAGATCCTTCTTTTCAGACATCAACATCCACAAAGGTGAAGTCGTTTCAAAAGTTCGTGCGTATGTGAATTTGCCCTATGATGTTAAAGAGAAAATGAGAGAAGGTGTGTTTGAAAGGATCAAACACAGAGTTCGTTCAGCATTCTAAACAATTAAATGTATTTGACTTTTATGATATTGGTTGTTTCCTTGGATTTTGCATTACTATTATGTTTAAAACCAATTAGTTGTTGGTTTTTTTGTATTTGTTTAATATATCTTTCAACTTCTGGATTGTCTTTGACGGGTAATATGCACATTGTATATAAACACTTTTAATCGTTGTATAACACAATATTAACACATACCATCACATATCAGCAAATACCATTACTATATTCATTACATAAAACAGGTGCAAAAAATCTTGAACTTAAACATGATTTATCGTATCATTAAATACCAATACATCACATCATCTTTAATGAATTTATGTAACACACTTAAAAAAATTGCATAACAAATAACAATATTTTTTTTTTGTTTTACATAAAAACATATCAACATATAACAACACCATACATCACACTATCGAACTACATATACATAATAACAATGCAGCCCCAACGGTGACATTTCGGTGGTGATTGTCATTAGCAGTAAATGGGACAAACAGCATATCGTATCTATATAATAATCAAAACAAAACAAAGATGTACGGATTATTTACAAAATAATTTCTATATTCAATGCGACAAGAAAACACTAAATATTAGTTTTAATACACTTACATGTTAGAATGAAAAGTCGAATCGAATGAAATAGCATCACCAAAGTTGATATAATTACGCTTCATTTCTTCATCTGCCCAAAAAAGACCAGCAAGGGAGTTGTCCTTTGAAGTAAAATATTCACACGAAAAGTCCGGCAAAAATTCTTTTTTCCGCATAAGACGTCTTACGATCATCTCAACGTCATATTTACCAATAAATAGATTAATATCCCTTTTGAAATTCTTACAATTATCTTTCGTCACCCCCGTTTCTTCAAAACCATCGTAAGTTGTTCGCATTATGTTGAACGCCTTTACAGGACCAATATTCAACTTAGACAGGTTGTGAATAAGGCTTTCCTGATTAAACGAAATATTCCTGGCAGCACTTAATAGATGATAATCATCATCATCAACGAGTGGATGATTATGTTCTTCAACAAATCCGTAAACTTTATATGATTTGTTATCACATAATTGTAAACGCGTACGTGCTTGACATCCCATTCGAATAGATGGTATTGTCCTGTATAATTTTTCTTTCGTACCCGTATCGTTTGTTCCGTTCAATGTATCAACTTTAACCTTAGTAAAAGGTTTATTACCTTCTTTTGAACATACAAAATATTTAAGTGTCACAATCCCGTGCTTGGTAACCTCGGTATTCTTTCGAATTGTAAAACCATCATTCTTAGCATACCTCTCGTAAAAATTGTATGCTTCATCAATAGTTCTAAACATCATACCAACTTCAGGCTTGTCTGATATGGTTACATCAGGTATGTAAAACTTCTTACCGGTCCTTGGAGATATACGCTCAATACCAACATTTCTTCTTGTTTTGTTATTCTCTCTACTAGCTACAAACATATATTTACGAATCTATCACATTATATCATACTAAAATATCAAAAAAAAACATCTTACAAATATTATCGCACTAATTTCACATCGCATCACCTGATGGTACAAATATGTGCAACAATACATTTTCTAAATTTCACAAAAATGTGATAACAACACAATATAGCATAATAAATTTTGTCAAATCTTAACAACACATGTTTAACATCATATAATAACACATAAAGAATATCAACTATCAACATTTTGAAAATAACAACACATCCTAGCACACTAAATTAATTAATTTTCTTTTTTGTGCAAATATGCAACAAAACAATTCCTAAAATATCACAATTGTTTGATAACAACACAACATCGCACAATACATTTATCAATTTATAGCAACAACTATTTAACAGCATATAATAACACATAACAAAATATCAATTCTTCATCTTGTTCAAAATACCAGCACATCTTATCACAATTAAAAAATTATTAATTCTTAAAATTTATTATTAAAAAAACATATTAAAATATTAATTTTATCAATTTAATAACATTTTTTAACAACAACACATCTTAGCACCACAAATACTAACATCCGCAAATGTTATAGTTTCTCAGATCCATCATCAATTCTGATCGAAATTCAATCCAAAAATTCGATCAAAAATCCAATGTTTGTTACATTAATCGAAATTAAAAAACTATTGCATGCAAAAAAAATCACGAACACTACCAGTATGCTGAGTATCTTCAATCGGTTCATCCATTTGTACGTAATCATCCATCTTATTTTGAAAAACACAACCGTAAACTCAAGACCTGCAAATTTTTTATTTTTTCGGTATTTTTACAGATTACGAAATTGATTTTGATATTATGCGTTAACTAATTTAATTATGGAATATTTTCAAAGAGAATACTGATTAATAAATTTCCTATTTTATTGCAAGATTTAAAAATCATTTAAAATGCAAAAAACCTATATTACCCTTTTCTATTAAATACTAATAATGTCACATGTCAACACATCAATGGTTCCTATCATTTTTACAAAATTTGCTATTTGTATGTGAAACTCCTCCTATAGATACATACACACACGTATGTACATCAGCAAGAAAACCTTTAACACGTGCTATATTTCATATCTCTAGAACGATATCTGCAAATTATCAAACATAAATATTATAATATTAAAAATAGAATATTATAATAACAAAATAATAATAATCAAAATAATATTATAATAGTATAAATATAATATAATATAATATCATATAATATAATATTATAATATTATTAATATTATAATAATAATAATAATAATAATAATAATAATATTATTATTATTATTATTATTATTATTATTATTATTATTATTATTATTATTATTATTATTATTATTATTATTATTATTATTATTATTATTATTATTATTAGTAGTAGTAGTAGTAGTAGTAGTAGTAGTATTAGACCTTTTTACGTTGCATACTTGCATGTCGTTTAAATAATTATAATATTATAATATAATATCTGTTTTAAAAAATATATATATTGTAAACAAAACAACACTTACATTCAGAATCAGTTTTGACCCATGTTGACCCGACCTTTTGAGTTTCATCATTTGCAACTTTCCCTTTATTGTGTGGTGGTTTTATGTCGTTAATTAAGTTTCTTGCTGACGGGCCTTGAGAGTTTTGAACCGTATCTCTTAGAAGCTAGAAACATCAATCATATATACATAATTAAATAATAATGAAGAATCGTATATAATTAATCAGAATTCAAGCTAAACCAAAAAGAAAGAAAACAATAAAAAATTAATTAATAAATTACTTTTTCCATTCTTGATTCTGGAAGCGGATCATCAAAAGTAGAAATTGCGTGGCTGCATACGAAAATTTTCTTGAAAAGAAAAATTATGGATTTCTTCCCAATTGCTTTTCCACTGTTAATATTTTTGCATCTACCAATTATAATTTCTTCTTCTTCTTCATCATTGGCATTGATCAGTGTAAGCCCTAAACCCACCAACACATGCCACGTGTTCAAAACGACATCAAAGTTTAGGTCCCAGATTTTTCAAAAACCGACAATGTAATTAACACCATAAACACCTCATTTACACACGACTTTACAAAATAATTGATGTTAGTTAAACATTCAATAACAAAAACTACATTTGAGTTATCACCAAAAACCTTTGTTTAACACCAACAAAGAAAAACCACCAAAACGTGTTTGATCCGAATCCTTGCGACGCAATCCGATCACGACCCCGTTCACCCCTTCCGTTCACCTGAAACACCATAATTAAGTCACCATTAGTTCATTAGAACTAAGTAAGATCACCATGCCCGACCACACGAGCTTACATGACCCAAAAAGTCAATTTTGGTCAAATTCAGCCCCTGGCGTATTGGTAGGCGTATTTGGGGGCGTATCACAGAAATTTTGAGACCTGGAGCTGAGGTAGGCGTATCATACGCCCCCCCCAGGCGTATGATACGCCGGGGCACACCTGCACAACCATTTTTGCTGTTTTCAACCATCTCGACCCCTTTCGCTCAATTCCGACCATTCCAATACACCCATAAACATTATATAACACCATATAAACATACTAAACACCTTAATTCACCAATTTATAACCACCATAGTTATAATATCAAACGATTTACTAACGGGTCGTTTGCACCCAAAACTCCATTGAAATCTTATTCCACAAGATTTCTCAAGTTAAGTAAACCACACCACTTGTGTTTTACAAACTTGATTACACCCAACAAAGAACATTCACACACCATGTGAATAATTCAATGTCATGATCACGCCACTTGTAAATCAAAACACCAATTTGAGTTGAATTCAATTACAATTCACACACCTTGTGAAATGATCCAAATCCCTCAACACACATACAAATTAACACCAAATCAATCATGAACTAGTATTGATACACCATGTTTGCAATAATCAAGCAACATATATCACCTATTGCTTATCATTGACTAACAACAAGTACTAGTTCATCTATCCACTATAAAGTCAAATCTTCAACAACATTCATACATGTAAACACCTTTACACATAATGAGTAAAAGATTTAGGTGACTTACCTTGTTCCAACGCGCTATCCTCTATAACCAATTCCTTCCCGGGTCGTTTGGTTTCACCCACACCTTCACTATCAATTCCTATTATCACAACTAATAGGTTTAATATAAAGTTTGACCACAATTAGTCAACATACACCCCTTTCACCCCAATGTCAACATTTTCAATCTAATTTGTTTCCAATTGACCCTTAACCATATCAATTCACCATTGTTGGTGTTATAACCCACATAATTCACATCACCATTGGTTTTAAACCAAATTTTAAGTTAAATACCCTACTTGGCATTTCATCAAACACCTTGTATGCACAAGTTCATGTGCTAATGATCATTCATCATTAAGACACCTATGTAACTCCATTATTATGTTTAAAAATGATCAATCTCAACAATTTCACCACAAACTACAACAATATAGTGAATATCATCAAATCCCCACCTTTAAACACTACTTTACACACCATAGTCATCAACTCCATGAAAACCCCATTTCCCCCATTTTCATAACATGTAAATCATGAAAGAAAACAATTAAAAGTTGTTCCTACATGATTATCAACATCATTAACAACATTTAACACTCTCAAAACACCAAATTTGAGAGTTTTACCCATCAAACTCACACCCCCCATGGTGACCCACGAAAATCCCATCAAAACCCCCAAAATTTCATACCTAGATGTAGCTTGATGCAAGAAGAACTCCAATTTATGGTTGCATTAGAGTTTAGACCAAAACCCAAGCACCAATTTGATCAAACTTTGAAGTTTCTTGAGTTTTCTCCTCCTCCCTTCCCTTGGTTCACGTTTCCAGCCAAAACACACACACATGAATGTGAAATGTTGACCAAGTCAACATTAAACCCCTCTTTTAAATCAAGTTTCACCTATTGTCAATTCTAGCCCCTCAATTACTAGTTAAATCAAACTAGTTATAACTAACTAAGTTAAGTTAGTAAACACTCACCATATAATTGTAGCTAACAATTATTATTAGAACACCCACCAAATAATATTTAATATAATTAAATCTTATAAAACACCCTTATATTAAAATAAACACAATTCATACACCAATTATGTTTATTTATAATATTTCCCCAAAATGGGTTGTTACAAATTCTACCCTCCTTACAAAGGTTTCGTCCCCGAAACCTAATTACACCTCAAAAAGGAAAGGATAAAATTTCCGCATTTCATCCTCGGACTCCCACGTAGCATCCGAACCCCGCCTGTTCTTCTATTGCACCATTACTTGGTTAATCGTCTTATTCCGAAGTTGCTTGACTTTTCTATCCAAGATAGCCACTGATTTCTCAATATAATTGAGCTTATCATCAATCACCAAATCCTCCAATCTCACATAAACCGATTCGTCCGCCAAGCACTTTCGCAGATAAGACACGTGGAACGTATTGTGAATTCCACTCAACTCCTCTGGTAGCTCTAAGCGATAGGCAGCCTCGCCAATCCGAGCTATAATCTTAAATTGCCCAATAAACCGTGGACTAAATTTCCCCCGCTTCCGAAAACAAATAAATCCCTTCTAAGGAGAGACCTTTAGTAACACAAAGTCTCCCACTTGGAATTCGATCGGTCTCCCGTACACATCCCATTTCTAAGGTCTTAAACCGCCTTCAAATGAATTTGGATTACATCAATCCATTCATTTATCATTTTAACCACCTACTTAACTACATGTTCTTGTTATCCACCCTCTTCCCAACTCCTGGATTATACTATCTACTCCATATAGTATTTCTTACAGAATCATTCCACACCTGGAATGATAACCGTTCTTAAACAAGAACTCCTCCAAGTGTAGACAGTCATCGCAACTACCCCCAATCTCCACTATGCACACCCATAACATATCCTCACAGGCCTGAATGGTTCTTTATCTTTGACCATTAGTGTGAAGATGATACGTCATGCACAACAACAGTTTCGTGTCCATTCTTAACAGAATAGAATTCCTGGGTAACCACGAAATGAACGCTTTTAGTCAACTTGCCCACGATGAACAAATAATACCAAATAACACCATTAAGCATTGATAAGGTTCACACCACATGTGAATTCTCATCAAGTCACCCTTCTAATTTAATCGTCTAAACATGCTAATAACACCTTTCTTTCACCAAAATCCTCACCTTAAGGAATCACACTACTTGTGATTACCCACATAAATCCACCCACAATAAGTTAACATCTTAACCATCAACTCTAGATATGGTTATTCTTTCATTTGCACCTAAACTCCTCTTACTTATAATTACCACAAACACATCTGCTACTTAGATATCACACGCCCTTGTAATTTATCTAATAGCACACGAATGCTATAGAGGTTCACACCGCTTGTGAATTATCTACATCAATTCACACTCGACAATAACCATAATTTATGTTTGAATCATGTTTACAAACTAACAGATTCATTTCTCCCAACCATGAACTCCTAAATAATGTCCATAATCTTATGGATCATCCCCAAGCATTTTCATCTTTTAAAAGATAAACTCAACCACCTGTAACGTCAACACACGTATACAGGTCATTTCTACCTCTTTCTGTTCAAATATTACAACACCTACACATCTATATATAATCATAGATGTTCACACCCATCTATAAACATATATTATTTACCACATATTTCAAACAGGCACGCCAGTTAACATAATCAAATGTTAATAGTCACCACTTCCTATTTAAGACACTCTTGTCAAAACCTTTAACATTTCATAGCGACACTATGTGTCAAAACACTAGACATCATGTCTAAAACATTTAACTTTTGTAAATGACAACTTGTCATTACCAAGTTTTATTCTCCCCATGGCATTCATGCCAAATTGTCTACAATTCTTTCCTCACCATCCCCCGTCCTTTGCCCAAGTCTATACACCGTCACTTTCTTGTTGCATCGAAGAAACTTATATATAGGGTATACGTAAGGCATACTCCCAGCCGCCAACCCAACACCTCTTCAGTACAGCATGATCGTGACGTTGTTAGTTTCTTGGTTTTAGAGAAATATATTCCTCCTAACCATACAATTTGTCCAAAGTTTTCACTCACATGAAACGTATTCATTAACTTAGGACTAAACTCCACCCCATGTACTTCACACCCATAGTACACGCATATAAGAAATTATGACACATCATACAATACATACTTGTAGAGTGTACACTTTCTTAACAATTTAATTAAGGATAATCAACATATCCTATTACGCCTATCTTTCATTATTTACACCAAACAACATGTGACTCGTATTTTCAACAAGTCATCACACACATGTGATTCAATTTACGACCACCAAATTCGCACGACATGCGGTTTTTAACACCACACCAAACACAAACACGCCTTTCTGGCTCAATATAACATACACAAGTGTGGTCATACATTCTCCTATTGTCAATCAATATACTAATTTCACCTAGTATTAACTTGATTAACTACACATTTTAACACCACATTCATATAAAAATGTCTACACCACTTGTAGATCATCTAAATCAGAATTTAATTTTACAAGGTTTATACAACAAACCATTGCCAACATATAAAAACCACCCAAATTTTATAGTTTCACCCAAAATTAGCTCCCACCCGCATGTGAATTACCCTTTATGCCACATGAATGTGAAATTATACACCAAACCCAATGCCATTCCAAATGGTCTTACATGCCACACTCAAATTCACATAATAATGCATATTCCACATGCGTAATAACAACTACCTTTTTTTTTTAACACCATTTACTCCATATCATTACTACCAAGACTCACAAATTTATGGTCTTACACATTAATTTCAATGCCCCTCACCAGTGATCTTAAATAATATTCCACACGAATGTGGTTTTCCCCAATGCCACACAACTGTGGACTTACATGTAATTCCACACATCTGTGGATTCACCCCAATTCTAGTGTCAGTTATCAATCAACATACAATGACACTAATTCTAGTTACGCATACAACACATAACAATAAACTACCACGACACATGAAAATCATATTCATAGCTCTTTAAAACACCAATAAAGTGTTAGAACATAAAATCACCAAGTAAAAGTCAAATTTCACCCAATTTCTTTGAGACCTCCTTTTTTTTTCTCCAAATATTCTCAAGGTAGGTAATCACACCACTTGTGATTTACCTAAACACCATAAAATTCACCATGGGAAGTTCACACCACTTGTGAATCAACCCATCTCCAAATTCACACCCGTTGTGAATTGTTTGACTAATCTGAGTCAAATTTCAAATAAGAAGTTCACACCACTTGTGAATCATTCTTATTTCTCCGCACCAATGGAAAACATACAAATTTACAATAACTAAGAAAAATGTAAAACCTATTGCACGTTATTGACAAACAACAAATACACAAACACCAATTTTGAATTGTTTGACCATTTTCAGTCAAACTTCTAATAAGAAGTTCACACCCCTTGTGAATCAATCTTATTTCACCACACCACTTGTAAACTGACTCCATAACAATAACTAAGTAAATATAACACTTATTGCATGTTATTGTCATACACCCAAAATGCAAACACCCATTCACTGATTTCAACATCTAATGTATATTCCACATACATTACTTACACATACACACCTATATGCATAAAACCAAATAATCATATCAAGTATAATAGGTGGGTGACTGACATGACAATCCCACACCACATAACCATGGACTTATAAATTTTCACCCGAAAGTGAACTCTCACCAATGCCACACACCTGTGGACTTACATAAATTTTCACACGAAGGTGAATTCTCCCAATGCCACACACCTGTGGACTTACAAGAATTTTCACTCGAAAGTGAAGTCTCCCAATGCCACACACCCGTGGACTTACAAGAATTTTCACTCGAAAGTGAAGTCTCCCAATGCCACACACCCGTGGACTTACAAGAATTTTCACCCGAAGGTGAATTTTCACCAATGCCACACACCAGTGGACTTACATAAATTTTCACCCGAAGGTGAAGTCTCCCAATGCCACACACACGTGGACTTACAAGAATTTTCACCTGAAGGTGAACTCCTCCCAATGCCACACACACGTGGACTTACAAGAATTTTCACCCGAAGGTGAACTCCTCCCAATGCCACACACCTGTGGACTTACATGAATATTTCACACAACTTATCTCATACAACATATCTCAACTAATCAATTTCAGAGACCATTATAAGTATCTACAACATACTTATACATTCTCTAGTTAATTAGTAAACAAGTTACTACTCCCTTACCTCCTATTCCATAACCAGATTTGAGTTGACTCTGTTAAAGTCATGTTCATGTAATGAGGGTAATATTATACTGGCCAGGCATAATAATACAATCATCCCATGCTCATTTCCATAACTTCATCAACCCACATCATGATCAAGAATGTTATTAACACAAAATAATTACAACAAAACACCAATGTTAAAAATATTAAGGTAATCATATCACCTAATGTTACCTTAACTCCATCTCACCATATTATATCTAAAAATTTTGGTTTAGCAACAAATTCACACCAATCACCATTAAACATAACAACTAAGGTAAACAAACCACAAACTTGTTACCTTAATCCCCCGGCTTCGTGATCGGATCTCGGATCAAACAATACTCCCCATATCAAAAGCACAACGATTTGAGTTCAAGTGTTCGCGACACCCTTGAATCCCTCAAATCAATGGCTCTGATACCAACTTGTAAGCCCTAAACCCACCAACACATGCCACGTGTTCAAAACGACATCAAAGTTTAGGTCCCAGATTTTTCAAAAACCGACAATGTAATTAACACCATAAACACCTCATTTACACACGACTTTACAAAATAATTGATGTTAGTTAAACATTCAATAACAAAAACTACATTTGAGTTATCACCAAAAACCTTTGTTTAACACCAACAAAGAAAAACCACCAAAACGTGTTTGATCCGAATCCTTGCGAGGCAATCCGATCACGACCCCGTTCACCCCTTCCGTTCACCTGAAACACCATAATTAAGTCACCATTAGTTCATTAGAACTAAGTAAGATCACCATGCCCGACCACACGAGCTTACATGACCCAAAAAGTCAATTTTGGTCAAATTCAGCCCCTGGCGTATTGGTAGGCGTATTTGGGGGCGTATCACAGAAATTTTGAGACCTGGAGCTGAGGTAGGCGTATCATACGCCCCCCCCAGGCGTATGATACGCCGGGGCACACCTGCACAACCATTTTTGCTGTTTTCAACCATCTCGACCCCTTTCGCTCAATTCCGACCATTCCAATACACCCATAAACATTATATAACACCATATAAACATACTAAACACCTTAATTCACCAATTTATAACCACCATAGTTATAATATCAAACGATTTACTAACGGGTCGTTTGCACCCAAAACTCCATTGAAATCTTATTCCACAAGATTTCTCAAGTTAAGTAAACCACACCACTTGTGTTTTACAAACTTGATTACACCCAACAAAGAACATTCACACACCATGTGAATAATTCAATGTCATGATCACGCCACTTGTAAATCAAAACACCAATTTGAGTTGAATTCAATTACAATTCACACACCTTGTGAAATGATCCAAATCCCTCAACACACATACAAATTAACACCAAATCAATCATGAACTAGTATTGATACACCATGTTTGCAATAATCAAGCAACATATATCACCTATTGCTTATCATTGACTAACAACAAGTACTAGTTCATCTATCCACTATAAAGTCAAATCTTCAACAACATTCATACATGTAAACACCTTTACACATAATGAGTAAAAGATTTAGGTGACTTACCTTGTTCCAACGCGCTATCCTCTATAACCAATTCCTTCCCGGGTCGTTTGGTTTCACCCACACCTTCACTATCAATTCCTATTATCACAACTAATAGGTTTAATATAAAGTTTGACCACAATTAGTCAACATACACCCCTTTCACCCCAATGTCAACATTTTCAATCTAATTTGTTTCCAATTGACCCTTAACCATATCAATTCACCATTGTTGGTGTTATAACCCACATAATTCACATCACCATTGGTTTTAAACCAAATTTTAAGTTAAATACCCTACTTGGCATTTCATCAAACACCTTGTATGCACAAGTTCATGTGCTAATGATCATTCATCATTAAGACACCTATGTAACTCCATTATTATGTTTAAAAATGATCAATCTCAACAATTTCACCACAAACTACAACAATATAGTGAATATCATCAAATCCCCACCTTTAAACACTACTTTACACACCATAGTCATCAACTCCATGAAAACCCCATTTCCCCCATTTTCATAACATGTAAATCATGAAAGAAAACAATTAAAAGTTGTTCCTACATGATTATCAACATCATTAACAACATTTAACACTCTCAAAACACCAAATTTGAGAGTTTTACCCATCAAACTCACACCCCCCATGGTGACCCACGAAAATCCCATCAAAACCCCCAAAATTTCATACCTAGATGTAGCTTGATGCAAGAAGAACTCCAATTTATGGTTGCATTAGAGTTTAGACCAAAACCCAAGCACCAATTTGATCAAACTTTGAAGTTTCTTGAGTTTTCTCCTCCTCCCTTCCCTTGGTTCACGTTTCCAGCCAAAACACACACACATGAATGTGAAATGTTGACCAAGTCAACATTAAACCCCTCTTTTAAATCAAGTTTCACCTATTGTCAATTCTAGCCCCTCAATTACTAGTTAAATCAAACTAGTTATAACTAACTAAGTTAAGTTAGTAAACACTCACCATATAATTGTAGCTAACAATTATTATTAGAACACCCACCAAATAATATTTAATATAATTAAATCTTATAAAACACCCTTATATTAAAATAAACACAATTCATACACCAATTATGTTTATTTATAATATTTCCCCAAAATGGGTTGTTACAATCAGTTTGACCCAAAGTCTTTGGTCAACCCGCTCTAAGCTTGATGGGCAATCAGCAAGTGTGTCTTGTTTCTTTGCTAATTCTTTCTGCATTTTTCCTACATTTATATCGGGTAAAGAATGTTAGATATTTTAATATAATTAGATTGCCTGTTTACCGATGTAAATCATAAAATATGTTAAACAAATTGGGTGTAGGGTAAGCTCCTTTAAAGTTATAGAATTTAACAGGGTCACAAGAAGGCAACACCCCTGAAGAGAGAATGGGGTCCAATCTCTAAATTGAAGCATGCGATCATACTTAGTGTTTCATCAAAAATGCTCTAAAATTCATGCATGTTCTTAAATTGAGTAAAATTTGAGAAAACCACAAATGTTTGATCGGAAACATTTAATTCATCCGGTTCTAATTTTCTATTTATTTTCTATAAAGAATATGAATATGGTGTTTCTTCATTTTTAATTTTAATTGGTGGTTGGTTGTTTCCCCTTGTCAGCAACCAATGACTAAACTCTTCATTGGCAACAATTAAGTTACTTTCGGCCAATTTCAAATGGAATTATAAAATAAATAAATTTCCATTTTAAATTTTATTTTCGGGCATTATTATGGAATTAAATTACTTACGAGCAGAGGAAGCAGCATTATTTGTGTTCTTATGCCCTTCTCCTCCATTGAACTTATTTTGCATCCAACCCAAAAGCTGTGCAATAAAATAAACTTTAAGTACGTATACAGAAGTATATTCATTTAATTAATGACGCACCTTAACGTAATATATATATATATATATATATATATATATATATAGGGCATGGAATTTTTGATAACCCTCATCTTTTGTTACAACCCATTAACCATCATCCAATGGTTACTTTAAAAATGTAAGTGTATAGGATGGTGACACGTGTCAGATTCTTTTTTTTTTCTTTTTTTTAATATAAAGGGCATTTAAGACATTTGTTATTTAAGTAAAGTTTATCCCATTTTTTTTAAACATTCATAACTTTTTTATACTATATTATTTTTTAAAAAAAATTGCACCATTATACTCGTCTCATTTTTCTCTTTAATTTCGTTATAGTCTCGACTAGTTTTTTTTTTTTTGATGTCATCCATTTACATCATTGTAACGAGCTTAAAGATAGCAAATTAATTAGAAATTTTTTCTAACAGTGGTAAATTACAGTAATGTAACAAAAAATGAAGTAATGTAACACAAAATGAAGTAATTTACAACGACATAATTAACGGTGACATAACACATTATTTTATTTTTATTCTGTAACAATGATATATCATTGTTCGAAAAAAATTTAAACTAATTTGTTGTCAATGTAAATTACATCACTGTAATTTAAACCAAATTCACCGAAAAAAACCGAAAACGAATTTTACGTCAATGATAATTACAATGATAAATTACATTGATGTAATAGAACACATTATTTTGATTTTTTTCTCTCACAATGATAATTATAGTGATGTAATTTATCATTGTTCGAAAAAAATTTAAACTAATTTGTTGTCAATGTAAATTACATCACTGTAATTTAAACCAAATTCACCGAAAAAAACCGAAACCGAATTTTACGTCAATGTAAATTACATCACTATAATTTATCATTTTTAAAAAAATTCAAATAAATTTGTTATATTTAACCTCGTTACAATGATGTAAATATAGGGCATTTAAAAAAAGTAAAAAAAAAATAGTCGAGACTATAACGGAATTAAAGAGAAAAATGAGACGAATATAATGGTGCAATTTTTTTTAAAAAATAATATATTATAAAAAAGTTATTAATGTTTAAAAAAGATGGGGGGGAAACTTATAAGGGGTAAAATGACTATGATGCCCTTTTTAATATTTTAATGTAATGCTTATGTGTAAGTTTATGATTGGTTTAAATGGGTTATGTAGTTGTAGCAAAAGATGAGGGTTATTTTTTATACCCTTCCCTATATATATATATATATATATATATATGGGTTGAATCCACGAAAAAGAAATTTTTGCATAAGAAAAGTAAGAACTAATAAAAATCTGACATGTGACATGCTACATGCTACATATATAAAAAAACAAAAATCTAATAAAAACATAATCCAATAAATAAAAAACACAAAATCCAGTACAAAAAATAAAAATGCAGTACAAGAAATGAAAATCAAGCATAAAAAAGAAAATCCAGTCCAAAAATTAAAAATGTAGTACATAAAACAAATAAGACATTACAAAAAAAAAACACAAAAATCCAGTACAAGAAAAATGTAAAACAAAAAATAAATCTAGTACAAGAAAATAAAAAGAAAATACAAAAAATATGAGATTATACATAAATTATTATGTCACATGGGAAACTGTTATTTGTTTTTACTCTTATAAGGGGAGTGTTATTTTGAAAACCTCCTTTAGTTTAGAAAACTTTGAAAACAAGGAAAATAACTATCAAAAAAATTTATTTTTTTCCAATTTTTTTACAGTTTGGCTATATTATTGGGGTCATTGTTATAAAAAAAATAAAAAAAAAGCCGACTAGATTTTTTTAAAAAAATTAATAAAAACCGATGTAACACAGTGATGAATACATATGACACAATAACTTAAATATATGTTACTAAAATAAGAAGATTTGAAAATTAAAATATTGAAATAATACAATTATGTACTTCTGATATGGAAAACATAAAAAGCAAATAACAAATTTATTTAATATAGTAAAAATAATAACATGACACAATGATAAATACATATAATACAATAATCTGAATGTAAAACATAATGATGAGTATATTATACAATGACCTAAACGTAAAACACAATGATGATTATATTACACAGTCACCTGAACGTAAAACATAATTATGAGTATCTTACACAATGGCATGAACATAAAACACAACGATGTGTATATTACACAACGACCTGAACGTAAAACACAATGATGTGTATGTTACACAATAACCTGAACATCAAACAAAATAATGAGTATATTATGCAATGACCTGAACATATAATACAATGATGAGTATATTACACATTCTTCGAAAATAAAACACAATGATGAATATATTACATAATGACCTAAACATATAACATAATGACCAAAATGTATTTTTTTAAAAACAAAGACAATTTATGTTTTTTAAAATTATGAGTTTTAAATACATAATGCTGAAATAACACAATTATGTGCTTTTAATACATAAAACATTAAAAATAACTTACAAAAGTTTATTTAATGCATGAAAAACAATAACAAAATAACACAATATGATATAAAAATATAACACAATAACAAAAACATATTACACAATGACATGAAACATTAAACACAATAACTTGAAACATTAAACACAATGACCAAAATACACTTTTTTTATAAAATTAGAGAAAATGTCACTTGTCAACTCCACAATCATTCTCACTCTTCTCACCCTTTTAACTTTAACCTAATCGTATATATATATATATAGGGGATTGTTCCATTGTTAACCCTCCCTTATATCGTTAACCCGTGTTAACCCGGCATTTTTTGCCCGAATCTTTGTTTTTTTTCATTGTTTTTATTATACATAAAAAATTCCTTTTATGCCATTATTTCCATTTTAATAAACATATCAATTACAATCTTGGCACTAGTTCTTTTATGACCATTAAAAGACCATTGATAATAACACATTAAATAATTTTTTTTTGTGTTTTTGTAAATAATTTCTAAACGGTGATGAATTAGCAAAAACACAAAAAAGAAACCCCCCTATTTATGTATAATAAAAACAATGAAAAAAAACAAAGATTCGGGCAAAAAATTACTTACATTTGTAAATAATTTCTAAACGGTGATGAATTAGCAAAAACACAAAAAAAAAGAAACCCCCCTATTTATGTATAATAAAAACCATGAAAAAAAAACAAAGATTCGGGCAAAAAATGCCGGGTTAACACGGATTAACGATATAAGGGAGGGTTAACATTTGAACCTCTCCCTATATATATAGGAATTTAATCTTATAAAAACTCAATCTTAGATAGAAAACTCTTAAATCGTATGTAAACCATAGATTAACAATTTTGCTACAATTTATGAATTATTAAATCTACATTATATTTAAATTTGCTAAATTACCCTTATATCATAATTTAACAATAATACACATGTCAATATAGTATACAATCCTACCTACCTACCTATATATATATATATATATATATATATATAGAGAGAGAGAGAGTAAGGTTATTGTAATACAAAAATAATAGTTTATAAAATCAATGAGAAATGATATGGACCTTTAATGTGTTATTATCAATGGTCTTTTAATGGTCATAAAAGAACTAGTGCCAAGATTGTAATTGATATGTTTATTAAAATGGAAATAATGGCATAAAAGGAATTTTTTATTAAACTAATTTGCTAATACCATGGTCATTTAAATTAGACATTATCCGTTACTATTTTTAAGGAATAAGTCGGTTACCTTTTTGCTATGTGCTAATATGTGATATTAGTACATGTTACGAATATATAAGAGTGAGTTTGTAACATCACTGTACTTTAGGTTGTCCGTACATCCGTACATCCGTACGATTGTACTGTTACGACCTAAGATTTATTGTTATTAATGATAATGAATTATTTGTTGATATTATTGATATTATCACTGTTGCTGGCATGCATGATTATAACACATAATATATGTGTAAACCATGGGGAGTTTAGTTGTAATTCAACTAAACAGAACCAGAGTGTTTATCGCAGATGATTATACTGATTATGAATTATTGGTTTGGAATGAGAATGGATTTGGGATGGAACTGGGAGTTTGTTATAGTCTGGTTGCTAAACGTAGTTAAGGACACATGGTCATGGTTTATCGAAATAGCGGTGGGACGGTGTAGGGGAGGTTGCGATCTACCTCTGCATATGCCCTATACATATGCATATTTCGGTCTATCATGGATGTGTCAGTGACTTGGTTTAGTGGGTTTTGGTTTGGGAATATAATATTTAAGTTAATAAATAATGAGAATAATAAATACGCGATGTGAGGTTACGGTCATTATTTAAACGCGAATGTTGATTCAGAAATATTAACTTAATAATGTATTCGTGTGGGTGACGATTCACACGAATATAATTATTAAGGATGGTACTCTGAAATGATGTTCCATAATTAGTAAATCAAATCGAAATACGATACGAACGTCGGATTCGCAAAGGTAACGATCTTTACGAATACGTACGCGAGTAACGCTTTTCGACGAGATAATGAAATAATATCTAACGATATTAAATTGGTAAATAAAAACTTAAAACGTTTATTAGGAATCACAACCTAAAATGTTTTCGAATAAATTAAGTTATTTAAATAATTATTTAACGAAAACGAAACGGAATTTATTTTACGAAACAATTTATTTAAACTTATTTTATTTAAGCAAAACTAATTTATTTAAGACGATTTATTGTTTTAAAGATGTTACGTTAGAAAAACCGAGCATGTTGTTACATTTCACGCGTATTAAACGAGATCTGTTACGAGACAAAGGGTATTTAGAAATCATGATAATTAATGAAACCATATTATTATTTAAACACTTTATATTTAAATATGTTTAACGAGAAAAACCGAGTTTTTATTTTGTTTTATCGCGATAAAAGCGGGACCGAGCACACGGGGATTACACGCGTTATAAGAAAGATAATTCTTTCCCTCTTCTTCATTTCCAACATATCACTTCTCTCTCTAACCCCCATTTTCGTCACCTACATCCACACCCATCTTCTCTCTAGCATAACTTTTTCGTTTGTTGACGGAATCACGAGATTCTTGGCCCTAAACGACCACAAGACCGAGGGGAACGAGGAAGTACAAGAAAATCTCGCATTCATGCACTAGATCGAGGTAAATCTGTAGTTTTATTTGCGGTTTTATTGTAGATTCGGATTTTAGAACTTCTTAATACTTGGATCGACTAAAAACATATGTAGAACACTTAGACGTGATGGTAATAGCTAGAGGAGACCATGGATGATCTTGAATATGTAGGAACTGAATGGAAATGAAGATGGATACCCACGGCTAACAGGTTCGTGAGGGGGTAGGCGGCCGAACCATAGAGAGACCGAACCTTTCTTGGGCGGGAAAACCAGGTGGCGAACCCTAGAACCCAGACGAGCCCTAGTGAACCTTTGGCTGTATTACTGTGCCGAACCTTTCTTCTTTTCATGCTAGTCGACTCCTTTTCAGCCGCGAACCCATGCCCAGCGAACCTACTGGGTCCCGAACCTTGGCTACGAAGGTTTGAGCCACGAACCATATGGGTTGAATGAGGTGTTTGGCGAACCCTAGCTGGACCATAAGAGAGCCGAACCTCTAGGCTGAATGGGCCGAACCTATCCCTTGGACTAAAGGTTCGCTGCCCCCATGTGGCTAAAAACTTAATTTCGTTTTAACTAAGGGGTAGAGGGTAAATGAGGGCATGATTTTGTATATATATATATGTATGTATATGTATATATATATACACACATGTAAGTGCCCATGCATGCATGAATTAGATTAAGATTGGCTTTTCTTACTAATAAATATAATTGAGTTGCGAAGTAATATATATATATCGAACACATTGTAATATCAACCTAAATATGATTCCTTAAAACTGAAAAGGGAATCTAAATGATTTTGGTCTTAATGGGCATCTTGATTCAAGCATGCATACATTATTGGGAATAGTTATTGAAAGGATAAGTGTTAATATCCCTAAATATACATGACTAGGAGGGGTGTACATATAAGTGTTCACAATAGGCATTATTTTTAATAATGAAACTAAAATTTCAATAGTTAGCAATTATATAACTTGAGTGATAGACTTAAGTTGTTGTACACCTAATTACCTAATGTCACAATATCATGGAACACTTAACCATAATTTAACATGAGTACTTATGAACACAAGCATATAATGCTAACAGATTGTTGATTTGGCTTGTGAGTTCACTTACGCGAGTGCGCATATTAAAGAAACACATATTCTAAGGACTTCAGGTGAGTTCTCATAACCTCCCTTTCTTTAAACTGTTTTGTTTTAAAACTCGGAGGTGAAGCATGTGTACCAAATTCAAATATTATTTTGATAACTCAAGGTCAATACCTGTTGTCAATATGATACTCACAATATTGAATTATCATTAATTATGGATTATCACTGATTAATATTTTATAACCGTGTAAACATTGTTATTGACTTTGGTCAATAACAAAGATTACATGTATTGTCACAAACTCCGAGAGTCATTGCTCTTAACTTCGGTTAAATTGCTTTGACGTCATGTATTGTCACGTGGATGAGTTCCACATCCGTGGATCATTGCTTTTGACTTCGGTTAATTGCTTTGACTTCATGTATTGTCACGTGGTTAGCGACCACTCCATGAATCATGTATTTGACTTATGTTAATTACATAATGATCATGTATAGTCACGAACATTGTTTGAGAATATGATTGATGAGATTGGTTGATTAGTTGTGGATTGATTATCTTTGTTTGACTATGAATAATTGTGATTAATTATGGCTGATTGATTATGTGATCATGTGATTGTATATGTGTATGATTGATGAATTGGTGGATGTGTGTTGGATTATTTCCTACAGGTATTCATATGGATTTCTTATGAAGATCATAAGTTTTATACCCGTTTTAAACAAAGCATTTTATAAAACCATTTTAAATCATAAACCTTTAAACTCATTTTACTAAAACATTTTCCAATATAAAAACTTATGATTACTCACCAACTACTTTTGTAGTTGACACTTGATTTCTTACATGTTTCAGGTGATGGAGACAAGTAGGATGAAGAGGATGATCTCTTCTATTTTGGACATCATCATCATATAGGATTCTTGGACTTAGTTAATTAACTAAATTTCTGGCGAATTGAGTTTAGTTAGTTTAACTAAATCTTTTGTGTATTTGATGTATTTGTTTCATGATGAACATGGTTTTTGTGTAATTAATTTGATGAATGGAATGTTATGTGATGATTTGATTTAGATGCCCACGAGCTTTTGAACAATCTACGCATCCCTCGTGGCATCCCGACGTTTCCGCCATCGGTCGGGGTGTTACACATTGGTATCAGAGCCTGGGTTATAGGGAATTAGGTTACTAGAAATGGTTGACCTAGTCTATAACCGTAGGATACCCTAGTATGAATTAATTTCATACACTAGTTAGTATATTCAGGATTTCATGCTTATGTGTTTATTACATGTTAACTGAACTCCTGTTATACATTTGAATATATATGCTGCTACTAATTTCTTGCTTACGTGTGCCCTAATGACTCGATAAGGACATACTCGTGGTGTATTGTAAAGGTGGTGGGACGGTGGTTTGGGCGGTTGCGACCTACCCTTATCATATGCCCTATACATATACCATTTACAGTACATCGGGTGGATGTCAGTATTGAGGAATAAGGGAACTACCCGTTTGGGACACTTATCTGCTCAGGAACTTAACTGCTTAGAAATTTATTTGCTTTAGGAATTATCTGTTAGATCTTGTGATCACCAGACAAGGACACACTCGTGGTATACTACAAAGGTGGTGGGACGGTGTAAGGGAGGTTGCGACCTACTCTTGCATATGCCCTATACATATACCATTTGAAGTATATCGGGGGTCTGTCAGTGTCAGGAACTTAGGATATTATTAGGACCTTACTAGGAGTGGTTGAAAGGATATGATTGTGGACTGTGGATGATATGTTTGATGGATTGACTGGGATTGACTCATGGATGATCATATTTGATAAATACTTATAAACTCATTTATAAAACACACGGATTGGACACGTAGGGTGCATAGGATCAACTAACAATACGAACACTTAGTAATGAAATGTAGACTTGGGTGATGATATAGACACTTAGAGATAATATAAATGCATAGTGATGATACTAACACTTAGTGATGGTATGGACACTTGATGAGAATAAACTATAGGGAGGATATGAACACTTAGTGACAACAAGAGCACTTTGTGATGATATGAACCCTCATTGATGATTATTGACATTGGGATTGACATGGATTTTAGTGAACTTAGACAATTGGGGGAACCTTAATGTCAGGTGAACTTAGACATTAGGTGAACTTAGAAATAGGTAAACCTACATGTCAGGTGAACTTAGACATTAGGCGAACCTAATTGCCCAAGGGAACTAGAGACCACTTCACTCAAAATTATCCTACCTAGGATAAGGTTTGTGAAGTGAGATTATGGTAAGATACATGATACACTCTAAACACTAACAAGGGCATAATCGTGGTGCAATGGAACGGTGGTGGGACGGTGTAGGGGAGATTGCGATCTACCTCTGCATATGCCCTATATATAAGCTTGTTGCATTGCATTGGGAGGTTGTCAGTGTTAGCATAGGGTGAGGAATGTATAGGACCTAGGAATAGGTATCTAACACTAGTTATGACCAACTAGGACACTTAGAATAATATTAGAAAATTTATAGACATTATGAGTTTAATGACAGATAGGAGATAAATATAGTTCCTATATGAAATCCTAACTGCCTAAATGAACTCATTTGACCATTGTTTGTATGACTTACGTTGTAAACGGTAGTAACATGTTTCTAATTTCCTCAGAAACATGCCGCCGCGCCGTCACAACGAGGACGATACAAACACGAACAATGGGGATGCTAGCAACAGTAATGCCAACTCGGGCATACAGGAGTTAGCCAACCTCATTTCTAGCTTGGTTAATCAGTTGACTCAAGCAAATCAGTCTCTCACTCAGAATAGAGGTGGTGCAAACCCGCCAACCTGCACGTTCAAACACTTCAACTCCTGTAACCCACTGAAGTTTACGGGATCTGAGACTGCCACTGGCCTACTGCAGTGGTTTGAGAGCATGGAGAATACTTTCATTAACAGTGACTGCCCCGATAATCTGAAAGTTCGTTATGCCACCAGTGTTTTCCAAAAGAGAGCACTGACATGGTGGAATGGGGAAAAACGAACTAGGGGAGTTGATGCTGCCTTAGCTTTGACATGGACAGAGGTCAAGAACCTGATGACCACTGAATTCTGTCCTAGAAGCGAGATGAGGAAACTAGAGACTGAGTTCTGGGAGCTCAAACAAGATAGCGGCGAAAATGTTATCTATAATACTCGTTTTCACGAGTATAGTCTACTAGTACCTCATATGGTGACACCCTTGGATAGGGCAATTGAGAAGTATATCGGCGGACTGCCGGTACAGATTCAGGACACAGTCTACGGGAGCAATCCCAAAACACTGGAGGCTGCGATCCGTCTATCTGCAACTCTTACTGACAATCATGTGAAGAATGGAACACTCACTCGGAAAGGATTCAAGAAGACTGACACCAAAGCTACTGCCAAGGAGACTTCAACTGAAGTCAAGACTGAACAGGGCAGCTCATCAAAGAGCAACAACAAGAAGAGGAAGACCAGAAACTTCATGGTCACTGCTCCTGCTGCTAAGTCTGCGCAGCAATCATCGAACAACTCAACTGCCAGGAATTACACTGGGAACACTCCCCAATGTAATACCTGCCGTTATCATCACGCACCGAACTTGCCTTGTCGCGTCTGCAACAACTGCGGCAAGTTTGGTCATTTTGCTAATGTCTGTCGGAGTGCACCGCGAACCCAAAGGATGCAACAAGCACCGCTTGCACTACCTGCTTCACATGCACAACCTATTCCAGCTGTACCCGTTCGCCAGGTACCTCAAGCACAGGCGAGAACCTGTTATGAGTGTGGTGAAGTGGGTCACTTCAGAAATCAGTGCCCAAAGTTGACCGGGAATAATCAAAGGGTGGCAAGAGGCCGGGCTTTCCAGTTGAATGCTCCAGCTGCTCAAGCCAACCAGGACATCGTCAACGGTACATTTCTGATCAACAACTCTTATGCATCTGTCTTGTTTGATTCTGGTGCCGATAGGAGTTTCGTTTCATATGATTTTGAATGCTTGCTTGGTAGAACACGTACATATTTAGATAAACCGTTTAACGTGGAAGTGGCTGACGGAAACACTATTGATATTGACACTATTATCGTTGGATGTACGGTGAACTTGAATGATCACGTTTTCCCAATTGATCTTATACCTATGCATCTTGGTAGCTTTGATGTTATCATAGGCATGGATTGGTTAGCCACCCACAAAGCGGAGATTGTATGCCATGAAAAGTATATTTGTATTCCCTTACCTTCGGGTGAAACTTTGAGAATATTTGGAGAAACTGCTAGTAAAGGTCTTAAGCTGATGTCTTGCACTAAAGCACACAAGTACCTTAGAAAGAAATGTGTAGCATTTCTAGCTCATATTGTGGAGAAGAAAGAGAAAGAAAAGAGAATTGAAGATGTTCCAGTGATACGAGATTTTCCGGAAGTACTTCCAGATGATTTGCCGGGTCTTCCACCAGAACGTCAAGTTGAGTTCCGAATCGACTTAGTACCTGGTGCGAACCCAGTCGCCAAAGCTCCCTACAGACTTGCGCCCTCAGAGTTGCAAGAATTGGCGAGTCAACTGCAAGAACTTACCGACAAAGGATTTATTCGCCCGAGCCATTCGCCATGGGGTGCACCGGTCCTGTTTGTCAAGAAAAAGGACGGGTCATTCCGAATGTGCATCGACTACCGCGAATTAAACAAACTAACAATTAAAAATCGATATCCACTGCCGCGCATCGATGATCTCTTCGATCAGCTACAAGGCTCGGCATGGTTTTCAAAGATCGATCTTAGGTCTGGGTATCATCAGCTTCGCGTACATGATGATGATATTCCCAAGACTGCATTCAGAACAAGATATTGCCATTATGAATTTCTGGTAATGCCCTTCGGCCTTACCAATGCACCTGCGGTTTTCATGGACCTCATGAACCGTGTTTGCAGGCCATACTTGGATAAATTCGTGATTGTATTTATTGATGATATTTTGATCTACTCAAAGACCAAGGAAGAACACGAGAAACACCTTAAGTTGGTTTTGGAGATCCTAAGAGAGGAGCGACTGTATGCCAAATTCTCCAAATGTGAATTTTGGCTTAAGGAAGTTCAATTTCTGGGACACATAGTCAACGAATACGGTGTTCACGTGGATCCTGCAAAGATTGATGCAGTGAAGAACTGGAGTACACCGAAGACACCGACTGAGATTCGATCATTTCTCGGACTTGCCGGTTACTATCGGCGGTTCATTTCGAATTTCTCCAGAATTGCTGTCCCACTTACTTCTTTGACTCAAAAGAACAAACCATATGAGTGGGGACCAAAGCAAGAAGAGGTATTTCAGACTCTGAAGCAGAAACTTGGTGATGCTCCCGTTTTGACATTGCCTGACGGAAATGATGATTTTGTGGTTTATTGTGATGCATCCAACCTAGGTCTTGGTTGTGTTCTCATGCAACGGGGAAAGGTTGTGGCTTATGCATCAAGACAACTGAAGATTCACGAAAAGAACTACACCACACACGACTTGGAACTTGGTGCAGTCGTGTTTGCCTTGAAGATATGGAGACACTATCTTTATGGCACTAAGTGTGTAGTGTTCACTGATCATAAAAGCTTGCAACATATTCTCAATCAGAAAGAACTCAATATGAGACAACGGAGATGGGTTGAACTGTTGAATGATTATGACTGTGAAATTCGCTACCATCCTGGTAAAGCGAATGTAGTAGCAGATGCGCTTAGTCGCAAAAGTCAAGTTCAGATCCGTAGTGTCCGAGTGCACAATAGTCTCCGAAATGATGTTCTCACAGCTCAACAACACTCATTAGCTCAAGATGACTTGAAAAATGAGATGTCTTGTGGGGCTGAAATTTTATTGGAAACTAAGGATGATGGATTAATGTATTACTTGAATCGGTTGTGGATACCGAATAGGGGTGATCTCAGGATGGTGATTATGGATGAAGCTCATAAATCTCGTTACTCAATCCATCCAGGTTCCGATAAAATGTATCAAGACCTTAGGGGCTTGTACTGGTGGCCTGGAATGAAGAAGGAGATTGCTGAGTATGTGTCTAAGTGCCTTAACTGTGCCAAAGTCAAGGCAGAACATCAGCGACCTTCAGGGTTGTTATTACAACCCGAAATACCGTTGTGGAAGTGGGAGAATATCTCTATGGATTTCATTACTAAACTTCCACGAACCGCGAACGGTAAAGATAGCATATGGGTAATTGTTGATAGATTAACCAAGTCGGCTCATTTCTTACCGATACGCGAAACTTACCCGGTGCGGAAGTTGGCTCGTATTTACATTGATGAGATCATTAGCCGACATGGTATTCCCCTAAGCATAATATCGGACCGTGATGCTCGCTTCACGGCACGATTTTGGGAATCACTTCATGAAGCCTTTGGAACAAGACTGGATCTTAGCACGGCTTATCATCCTCAAACGGATGGTCAGACGGAGCGAACGATTCAAACATTGGAAGATATGTTGAGAGCTTGTGTCATCGATTTTGGTGGCAATTGGGATAGCCATCTACCATTGGTTGAGTTCTCGTATAACAATAGTTATCACGCGAGCATCGGCATGGCACCGTTTGAAGCTCTTTATGGCAGGAAATGTCGGTCACCTATCTGTTGGACCGAGGTCGGCGATTCGCAGATTACTGGTCCCGAGATTATTCAGGAAACGACCGACAAGATCCGCCAGATTCGCGACAATCTGTTAGCTGCTCGCAGTCGACAGAAGAGCTACGCGGATAAACGGAGAAAACCTTTGGAGTTTGAAGTGGGAGATATGGTATTGCTCAAAGTATCGCCTTGGAAGGGCGTTGTTCGATTCGGAAAGAAGGGGAAGCTTGCTCCACGATACGTTGGCCCTTTTAAGATCCTTGAACGGATCGGGAAGGTTGCTTACAAATTAGAACTTCCTCCTGAACTTAGTAATGTGCACCCGACGTTTCATGTGTCCAATCTAAGAAAATGCTTAGCTGATCGGGATCTTCAGGTACCACTCGATGACATTCGCATCGATGATACCATGCATTTTGTTGAAAGACCGGTGGAGATAATGGATCGTGAGGTTAAAAAGCTCAAACGCAGTAGAATCCCAATTGTCAAAGTACGTTGGGAATCGAAGCGGGGTCCAGAATTCACTTGGGAGCGGGAAGATCAGATGAAGCTAAAGTACCCACATTTATTTACTACGGTCACTCTAAGTTGAATTTCGGGACGAAATTTCTTTAACTAGGGGAGACTGTAACATCACTGTACTTTAGGTTGTCCGTACATCCGTACATCCGTACGATTGTACTGTTACGACCTAAGATTTATTGTTATTAATGATAATGAATTATTTGTTGATATTATTGATATTATCACTGTTGCTGGCATGCATGATTATAACACATAATATATGTGTAAACCATGGGGAGTTTAGTTGTAATTCAACTAAACAGAACCAGAGTGTTTATCGCAGATGATTATACTGATTATGAATTATTGGTTTGGAATGAGAATGGATTTGGGATGGAACTGGGAGTTTGTTATAGTCTGGTTGCTAAACGTAGTTAAGGACACATGGTCATGGTTTATCGAAATAGCGGTGGGACGGTGTAGGGGAGGTTGCGATCTACCTCTGCATATGCCCTATACATATGCATATTTCGGTCTATCCTGGATGTGTCAGTGACTTGGTTTAGTGGGTTTTGGTTTGGGAATATAATATTTAAGTTAATAAATAATGAGAATAATAAATACGCGATGTGAGGTTACGGTCATTATTTAAACGCGAATGTTGATTCAGAAATATTAACTTAATAATGTATTCGTGTGGGTGACGATTCACACGAATATAATTATTAAGGATGGTACTCTGAAATGATGTTCCATAATTAGTAAATCAAATCGAAATACGATACGAACGTCGGATTCGCAAAGGTGACGATCTTTACGAATACGTACGCGAGTAACGCGTTTCGACGAGATAATGAAATAATATCTAACAATATTAAATTGGTAAATAAAAACTTAAAACGTTTATTAGGAATCACAACCTAAAATGTTTTCGAATAAATTAAGTTATTTAAATAATTATTTAACGAAAACGAAACGGAATTTATTTTACGAAACAATTTATTTAAACTTATTTTATTTAAGCAAAACTAATTTATTTAAGACGATTTATTGTTTTAAAGATGTTACGTTAGAAAAACCGAGCATGTTGTTACATTTCACGCGTATTAAACGAGATCTGTTACGAGACAAAGGGTATTTAGAAATCATGATAATTAATGAAACCATATTATTATTTAAACACTTTATATTTAAATATGTTTAACGAGAAAAACCGAGTTTTTATTTTGTTTTATCGCGATAAAAGCGGGACCGAGCACACGGGGATTACACGCGTTATAAGAAAGATAATTCTTTCCCTCTTCTTCATTTCCAACATATCACTTCTCTCTCTAACCCCCATTTTCGTCACCTACATCCACACCCATCTTCTCTCTAGCATAACTTTTTCGTTTGTTGACGGAATCACGAGATTCTTGGCCCTAAACGACCACAAGACCGAGGGGAACGAGGAAGTACAAGAAAATCTCGCATTCATGCACTAGATCGAGGTAAATCTGTAGTTTTATTTGCGGTTTTATTGTAGATTCGGATTTTAGAACTTCTTAATACTTGGATCGACTAAAAACATATGTAGAACACTTAGACGTGATGGTAATAGCTAGAGGAGACCATGGATGATCTTGAATATGTAGGAACTGAATGGAAATGAAGATGGATACCCACGGCTAACAGGTTCGTGAGGGGGTAGGCGGCCGAACCATAGAGAGACCGAACCTTTCTTGGGCGGGAAAACCAGGTGGCGAACCCTAGAACCCAGACGAGCCCTAGTGAACCTTTGGCTGTATTACTGTGCCGAACCTTTCTTCTTTTCATGCTAGTCGACTCCTTTTCAGCCGCGAACCCATGCCCAGCGAACCTACTGGGTCCCGAACCTTGGCTACGAAGGTTTGAGCCACGAACCATATGGGTTGAATGAGGTGTTAGGCGAACCCTAGCTGGACCATAAGAGAGCCGAACCTCTAGGCTGAATGGGCCGAACCTATCCCTTGGACTAAAGGTTCGCTGCCCCCATGTGGCTAAAAACTTAATTTCGTTTTAACTAAGGGGTAGAGGGTAAATGAGGGCATGATTTTGTATATATATATATGTATGTATATGTATATATATACACACATGTAAGTGCCCATGCATGCATGAATTAGATTAAGATTGGCTTTTCTTACTAATAAATATAATTGAGTTGCGAAGTAATATATATATATCGAACACATTGTAATATCAACCTAAATATGATTCCTTAAAACTGAAAAGGGAATCTAAATGATTTTGGTCTTAATGGGCATCTTGATTCAAGCATGCATACATTATTGGGAATAGTTATTGAAAGGATAAGTGTTAATATCCCTAAATATACATGACTAGGAGGGGTGTACATATAAGTGTTCACAATAGGCATTATTTTTAATAATGAAACTAAAATTTCAATAGTTAGCAATTATATAACTTGAGTGATAGACTTAAGTTGTTGTACACCTAATTACCTAATGTCACAATATCATGGAACACTTAACCATAATTTAACATGAGTACTTATGAACACAAGCATATAATGCTAACAGATTGTTGATTTGGCTTGTGAGTTCACTTACGCGAGTGCGCATATTAAAGAAACACATATTCTAAGGACTTCAGGTGAGTTCTCATAACCTCCCTTTCTTTAAACTGTTTTGTTTTAAAACTCGGAGGTGAAGCATGTGTACCAAATTCAAATATTATTTTGATAACTCAAGGTCAATACCTGTTGTCAATATGATACTCACAATATTGAATTATCATTAATTATGGATTATCACTGATTAATATTTTATAACCGTGTAAACATTGTTATTGACTTTGGTCAATAACAAAGATTACATGTATTGTCACAAACTCCGAGAGTCATTGCTCTTAACTTCGGTTAAATTGCTTTGACGTCATGTATTGTCACGTGGATGAGTTCCACATCCGTGGATCATTGCTTTTGACTTCGGTTAATTGCTTTGACTTCATGTATTGTCACGTGGTTAGCGACCACTCCATGAATCATGTATTTGACTTATGTTAATTACATAATGATCATGTATAGTCACGAACATTGTTTGAGAATATGATTGATGAGATTGGTTGATTAGTTGTGGATTGATTATCTTTGTTTGACTATGAATAATTGTGATTAATTATGGCTGATTGATTATGTGATCATGTGATTGTATATGTGTATGATTGATGAATTGGTGGATGTGTGTTGGATTATTTCCTACAGGTATTCATATGGATTTCTTATGAAGATCATAAGTTTTATACCCGTTTTAAACAAAGCATTTTATAAAACCATTTTAAATCATAAACCTTTAAACTCATTTTACTAAAACATTTTCCAATATAAAAACTTATGATTACTCACCAACTACTTTTGTAGTTGACACATGATTTCTTACATGTTTCAGGTGATGGAGACAAGTAGGATGAAGAGGATGATCTCTTCTATTTTGGACATCATCATCATATAGGATTCTTGGACTTAGTTAATTAACTAAATTTCTGGCGAATTGAGTTTAGTTAGTTTAACTAAATCTTTTGTGTATTTGATGTATTTGTTTCATGATGAACATGGTTTTTGTGTAATTAATTTGATGAATGGAATGTTATGTGATGATTTGATTTAGATGCCCACGAGCTTTTGAACAATCTACACATCCTTCGTGGCATCCCGACGTTTCCGCCATCGGTCGGGGTGTTACAGAGTTGGTTACATGTTTTTCCATGTGTTGATATATGAAATTAGTACTTATTAGCATATATCGACACATATACATAATCATATATTTGTGAGTAATTATGTTGTATGTTTTGCTATCTGCTATAATATGTTATTAGTACATGTTAGCATATATAAGTAAACATATAACTGGTAGCAATCTTTTATACTTGTTTTGTTGTGTGCTAATATGTGATATTAGTAAAATTTAGCATATAACAGCATGCGCGCGCACACATGTGTGTGTGTGTTCATATGCATGTTAACAATCTATTTTTGCCATGTGTTAATTTGTGTTATTAGTATAATACCACTATTTTCTCGATGTTCATTTGTTTCTTGTATATATATTATATTATATTAAATAATAATAATAAATATTAAATAAACTTTTCATACATTTTTAAGTTAAAAAGAAAACTTTTTTAATACATAAAAAAATATTAATATTAAAAAATACACTTTTTAAAAAACTAAATTATGATAAAAATATATAATTTTTAAAAATAGTTATTTAAAATGATATATTTAAAGAAACAAACTTTGAAATAATTAGTGTTTAAAAAATAATATAAATAATTTTAATCATATTTTAAATTAATAATATTTTTTATTCATCTGGTTTAATACACGAGATACTAACGTAGTATATATACACAGAGAGAGAGAAAGGAAGAAAATATAATCACTAAAAATAAACTAACATATGAAAGACATTTAGGACATTTTGTAACCATTCAAAAACCTACATTTAATATGATGGTGACAACTAATATATTTTAATAAATCTAATTTTTTATATGAAGTTTACCCCTTCTTTTTTAAAACATTCGTAACTTTTTTATACTATATTATTTAAAAAAACACACCATTATACTCGTCTCATTTTTCTCTTTAATTCGGTTATAGTCTCGACTATTTTTTTTTTAATTTTTTTGATGTTCCATATTTACATCATTGTAACTATGGGTGTGCTCAGTTCGGATCGGTTCAATTTTTGGCCAAAAAAAAACCTAAACCGACATAGTTGGTTTTTAGTTATTATGAACCATTTGGTTTTCGGGTTTTCGTTTTTCAATTTTTTATCGGTTTCAGTTCGGTTTTCGGTTTTTTTATTTTTATTTTTGTTTTTTCTCTCTCACACCCAATATTGAAAATACAAGCACGTTTAACAGTAGATGATTCATAAATTAATTGATCGAACACCAACTATATATATGTATATATATATATATATATATATATATATATAGATATACTAGTCTAGTACCCGCGCGTTGCATTGAAAAAACACAACACTTAAGTTGAATGTTTTAAAGGTTTGCATGGTTCATTCTTGAGTTATAACCATAACAAAAAAAAATTTTAGCTTGGTAGTTAACTAAAGGTGACTTTAACTACTAACATAAAATGTCAAATGCACCAAAAATGTTAAAGAAGTGATTCATTTGTTTTGAAGGGTTTTCTTTTATAATCATTATATCTCATTTAAATTCTTAAAAGTTACCCATGTGAGACAAAGTGAAAACACAAACAAACATTTAAATTAGAATTAAAAAGTTGTACTATATGTTATAAGAGTTGTAAAACTCTTAATTTTAAAAGATTTAAGCAAATTACTATTTAGTCCTTCGAATATGTATTATACAGTTGTGTGTGTGTGTGTATATATATATATTAATTTTTAAACAAAATTAAAAATCGGTTCGGTTCGGTTTTTTTTCCAGTTATTCTTTCGGTTCAGTGTTTTTGGTTAATTTGGTTCCAGTTCGGTTTTTTCGGCTTTTTGCTCACCCCTAATTGCAACGAACCTAAAGATAACAAATCAATTTGAAACTTTTTCTAACAATGGTAAATTACATCACTATAATTATCATTTGAAAAAAAAATCAAAATAATGTGTGTTATTATAATTTGTTAGATTACATCACTGTAATTTATCATTGATAGAAAGAAATCAAAATAATTTGTTATATTTATGTTCGTTACATCGATGTAAATAAAGGACATATGTGAAAAAAATTAAAAAAACTAGTCAACATTATAACGGAATTAAATAGAAAATTATATCACTGTAAATAATGTGTTACATTACCGTAAATTATATCATTGTATATTACTTCATTTGTATTACATTATTTTAATTTACCGTTGTTAGAAAAAAATTGAAATAATGTATTATGTTTATGTTCGTTAAATCGATGTAAACATGATAATTGGAGAAAAAAATTAAAAAACTAGTCTACATTAAAATGGAATTAAAGAGAAAAATTACATCATTATAAAAAATAAGTTACATCCCTGTAAATATATCATTGTTTTAAAAAATTTCAAATTAATTTGTTATCATTAAGATCGTTACAATAATGTAAATATAGGACATCTAAAAAATAAAAAAAAATAGTCGAGACTATTACGGAATTAAAAAGAAAAATGAGAAAAGTATGGTGGTGTAATTTTTTTAAAAAAAATAATATATTATAAAAAAATATGAATGTTTAAAAAAAGAAAAGGCAAAGTTTATATAAATAAAATTATATTTATTAAAATATATTAGATGGTGACACTTGTTATCATCATATTAAATCTATTTTTTTAAGTGGTTGCAACATGTCCTAAATGCTCTCTCATATTAAAAAAGGAAAATGACACATGCCACGATCCTATGTACTTACTTTTCAAATTAATCATTAGTGATAGTTAATGGGTGTAACAAATTTTATGGATTATGTATCCTGTGAAAATCCAATTTTAAAGAGAAAACCTTTAAACCATATATGAGCCTTTGATTTAAAATCTTGAAAATAAATATACGATACACATTAAGCTTGAATAAAAAACTGAGTTTGAATAAATAAATGTAGTTTAATATGAACTATATATTTATTTTTAAGATTTCAAATGGACGGCCTAAATGATTTAAGAGTTTCTATCTATGATCATGATTTCAAATGATATAATCCATATGTATGTATGTATGTACGTATACGTATACGTATACGTATACGTATACGTGTTTTGTATGACCTCAAGTGATTCTTACCTTCATGTCGGTATTGGTTGTTAACAAGTGCTTGAACAGAAGCAGATTATACTAGATGCCAATAAAAGTTGAGGGTTTGTAAATAATAATAAAAAATTATTAAAGATCAAACTACACTTCACTTCTTGTCTATACATCCGATCCGACTTTATGTTACTACGTAACGTACGTACCTTCTTAATTTTATAGTTGTTTCTTTTGATTATAATAATGCATTCATGAGTAGTTATGCTTCCTTGCTTGCTAAACGATGTCGACTGTAGGGTGTTGAAGGCATGTACGTGTCATAATTTACTACGTCTCGATGTTTCATGGGTTTATGTGCCATGATTTCTTGATTTTACATAAATCATAATTTCAAATCTTAGCTGTCTCCAAATTTTTGTTACTCAAAACACAATTTTTAACATAATATATGGTTATCCCATCATACAATTAATAATATTATCACCAAAGTTTCTTAATATTACACCAATGTTTTATTTATATATATGTTAGCATAAATTTAAGTTAAAATACGATATATAATTTTTTTTTTTCTGAAACAATTAACTTGGTAAAATATAATATTTTTCATGTTTATTTTTATTTGTGTTTCAAGATGTTCAAAGAATACTAATAATTGCATTACGCTTATTTTTACATGTCTTGCTATAAATTAAATTTATGTGTTGGTATAAATTAAATTTAGTGCAGGCTTAAACATAATTTTGTTCCGTGACAAGGCGAGGCAAATAAAATATTTTTTCATGTTTATTTTTATTTGCTTTTCGAGTTGATAACTTGATATACAACAAATGTCAAGCATTTACCACTGAACCAACCTAGCCCTTGACTTTCATAAAAAATATTTTTTACGCCTCAAGCTTCTAGAGTTTTTAGTTAACTTTCTCTGGTAAGTATATTTTTTATTTTCTGTAAAAACTTTCTTTGTTTAACTTTAACTTTTTTACGTGCTTATATATATATATATATATATATATATATATATATATATTGTGTGCGTACTTTTCGATATGAATTCGACTTAGTCTATGTTTTTGTGGTAAAATACATTATAGGAACATGTTAGTTGGTGAAATGTGTTTTAAAATGCCTTATTATGACAATACGAGAGTTGTTGCATGAATATTGGTATTAAAACATAAGAGTAGGTTCAGATACAAAATGATTTTTTTGTAAAAATAGTAGGAACCAATTAAATATTGACATGTGGCATTTTAGTTAATTAATAGAAAATGGTAGTATAGGCAATTTAATACTAATTGATTTTTAAATTTCGCATTAAAATAGGAAAGTGAATAATCAGTTTAATGATTGAATTTATTCCAAAAATTAAAATTGGATTGAATAACACGTAATATCATCAAATACGAATCAAAAAGAAAATTGCAGACATTGAGTTTGTGAATTGCATTGTAAAATCAAAAAAAAATAGGCATTCGTAATATCATCAAACAAGAACGAGAATCTTTTAATTTGAACATCAGTTCATCTATTCGAATAGAAAATAAAGGGATGATTTCGCACAAATAGAGAGTACATAATAGCAAATAATATTTCATTTGATTTTACATACAATCAACTGCACATTATAATACAATAATAACACATATCAACACAAAATCATAACTAATGTCAGCACATAACATTGTGCTACTTTGTGTAAACAACACATTATATAATGTGATAACAAAATCATAACTAATGTACTTATTGTTGGGAATTCTAGGTTACTTTTCAATTTAATCAATTTCAATTAATCGCATTAATTGACAAAAATCAGTTTTCATAAAACCCGATTAAACTATCAGATTAGATCTGACACAGCGGAAGCATTTAAATTTTATAACCTTTCGATTCGTAATCGAAACAATTCCCAAATCAGGATCCAGTTACAAATGATTTAAACAACAACTAAATCAAACAACACAACCATAGGGGGTTTTAGAAATCGACCTTTTACGAAGCGGTTCCAAACCCACACGATGGATCGGCAACGGTCTCGCTAGTTGACTCACTACGATCACCCGAGTCCGGATTTCGTCCTACGAATCACCGGATTGGAACAAAACAGATTTTGGCTCGGCTCGCGGCTCGACACACGGTTCGGCTAGGTGGCCTTGACTCGGCCTGGCTCGGGCAAGGCAGCCCTTCTTGGCCCCTCGACTTGGCTCGATGGCAGCCGGCGCTGCCTCTTGGTGCGGCCTGCTTGCGGCCCGGTCTCGCCTTGGTGGTGGTGGTTTGTGGCAGCCCAAAAACCACACAAAATGGTGGTGGTAGACGACGACCACTAGGGTTTTGGGAGAAGGAGAATGAGTGAAAGAGTGGTTGTAAAATGTTGTGACAATCCGGTATTTTCGAATTAACCTCGTTAACTGAAAATAACGAAATCACAAATATGAGGCCCAAGGTAGGCCCAATTAGGCCAAGGTAGGCCCAATGAGGCCCAAGGTAAGCCCAATGAGGCCCAAGGTAGGCCCAATTGTAAATATGAGACCCAAGGTAGGCCCAATTGTAGTTATGAGACCCAAAATGATTAATCTAGTTCAACAATGTTCTAAGTAGCCAATTAGTGACAATTAGGCAATTCGAATTAACTCCGTTAATTTTAGAATAAACCGAAATGTTATGTAATCGAACAAAACCAAACCTGAGGGTTAGAATTAAACAAGATCAGTTTTAATAGGCTTAATTTGCAAGGATCAAGCTTGAAACTACTTAAAATTCACAATTTTGACTTTAGAAGTCAAAATTCGTAGGGTAGATCAAAGGGGTTTTTAAATTACACATCAATACATGGTTGCAAACTGAATTGAGCATTCATGAATACCACATTGATGATAATAATCATTAACCAGTCATTATTTTGCAATTAGTGATCAAATTAACTCCAAGGTTAAATCAAGAGGTTGAAACCGTTACTTATATCTCCATAATTCGTATAATTCGACCAAAAGACTTGCAATTGAAATCACAGAACCTCTATTCGGCACTTTCAGAACATATCTTATACCACAATTCGAAGCATCAAGCCGGAGATTGAAGATTCGACCGAGAGTATAGCCGAAATCAGTCATTAGTCGATCTTTATCAAGATAACATCAAAACAGGTAATTCTTGACACCTACAACATCTAAAAGAGTCGACTAAAGGTTTCCCTATGTGTATTCTGGCTTTCAATATCGAATTGTATGAATTCCAGTTCTAGCATTCTTAGTGTATAACGATTTGGGGGTTTCTTGTTTAACAAGTTTAATAATCGAATTCAACCATACAGTTAGTTTCAGAATATGCCGATTAAGCAAAACCATTGATCAATTGAGTTTCTTAACAACGAATTGATAGATTTTTAAATTCTAGGGTTCTTTGTTTGAACGATTTGGGGATTAGTGATCAAGTTGTTTTAAAAATCAAATTGAATGTTATAGGAAGTTTCAGAAGGAGTCGAATAAGGTTAAACCTCAGTCAATTGTTGCTGTTATCAATGAATTGATAGAACTCGATCATTAGGGTTCATTATTGGGGTTGATTTGGGAATTTTGAATTGAATGAATTTGGAAATGAAATTAAGTATTACGGTTAGTTTCAGAAAGCTCCGAGGAAGGATAACCCTATGTTAATTACATCTAACAACAACGAATTGTATGAATTCGGTTGTTAGGGTTCTTCAACATAAACGAGTTAGGGATTTTTAAGTCAAATGTGATCAATAGTCAAAATTAGGAACACAGACAGTTTCGAAATCAGTGTTGTACTAAAAACCCTATGATTTTGCAAACTATTATTAGCGAATTCAGTCCAGTCTATTCAAGAGTTTTAGAACTTGAATTCGAAACGGGTAAACTCAATAGACCGGGTTATAGTGTATGATTTTGAAATTAAATCCACCTATAAGGTCGATTGGATCCCAGAAACAAAACTCAGTGGGTTTAGGTTCAATTGGATTCGAAATGGGGGGTTAATTGTGAATCATGTTTCGGTTAAGATCAAAAGGAAGGGAACCCGACTTGTGGATGCTTAAAAGGAGTTGAAAGCAATCCTTTAACAATTGTAAGTGCAGATCAGATGGTAGTGTGTGAGTGTTATGAAGTGGAGGTCGCGGGTTCGATCCCGGCCTCTGCTGGTTTTTGGAGTTTTTAAATTTTGTTAGTAATTTTATCATAACTCTTTCACTATAACTCCGTTTTGACTGGTTCAAGTTGCGTTGGAACCATAACGGAATCCCGAATTATTTAAAATGATAAAATTCATATTTTTAACACGAAAACGTAATCGCGTATGATTACGCTTTTTTAAATAAAATCATAATCGATGATGTGATTTTATTAAACGATTTCAAAGTCACGCGTATTCACGTATGCACATTTCTAACACTCAAGTATACGTGTGTTGACACGTATGTGATTTCAAGCACAAAACGATATTCCGAATAACACTAGGTTATTGTTAAAACACAGGTTCTTCGTAAGAGGACTTTCTACACGAGTCTAAGTGTGTTGATCATTCTGCAACAATCAAAGGTGCGTACACGGCCCCTTTCTTATTTTAAACTGTTTTGGGGGAGAAAACATGTGCAACAAACACTTTAGATACATATCACTTGCATGAGTTAGCTGTTTACATTATGTGACAACATAGCATTTAAAAGTCCTTACACTTCGAACCGTTTAGTTTGCCGTAGCGCAAAGCGTGGTAGTTGGAAATAGATCTATTAGGTTTGACAAACCTCACTTGGTAGATGGGATCTACGCAAGTGTTTGACTGACCAAACACTCATTACTATTGTTTGTGCTAGACAATAGTGGCAAGGCAAAACATGCGATAGCATGCACTAGTCAGCTTCGGTGTCGACCACTTATGTAAATAGTATATATGACTAGCTATCATGACTATGCATGTGTGATTATGTTATCTGCAAACTTTATATTCAAACTGTAGTTTCAATATTTGTGAATGCTTAAACCTGTGTAATGCACCAACCTTTGTGTTGACTTGATTTACATGTTTTCTCAGGACGCTAAGGTGCACAAGAAAGCAAGCATGGACTAGGAGATTGAGTCGCATGCATGTCTTTACATTATAGTTAATTGGATTTGAACATTTGAAAACTTTGCATTGTAATTAACATTTTACAACTGTTATTGTTTTAAAACGCTTCCGCAAACTTTGAAAATTTTGATGTTACAGTTTTAGACCAAAGTATGTTTTGAAATTCATATAGAGGTCTTCGTTATGTCTAATGATCTGAGATCCTGGTTCGTCACGTTCCCAAACGGTATGATTCCGTTAGTTGAAAATTGGGGGTGTGATAGATTGGTATCAGAGACATTGGTTATAGCGAACTAGGTTTGCATTTGTAGACTTAGACTATAACTGTTAGACATTAGACACGCATGCTTACACATATCACTTAGAAATTACATATGGCATTATGTGATAGACTTGCTTACACATTCCATGGCACTGCACTTACATACGGTATTATGTAACAGGCATGGCATCTTCATCATACATATACATTGATGATTCGGAGGATGAGGAGCCAGTAGTTCCAGCACCACCATCATCACCAGCACCACCTATCCCATCTCCTCCACCATCTGAGAGAGATGACTCAGACCCTGAGGAGGATCCGGATGAGGACCCGGAGGAGGATCCAGATGAGGATCCGGATGAGGATCCGGAGGAGGAGCTAGTTGAGAGTACTCAGTTGAGGATAATTGATTTTCTTTATTTTGTTTAAACTTATTAGGGGCGGGTTGTGTCCCTACATTAGAAGTTTGAAAACTTATGTTTTGATTTTGAAAGTATTGTACTCAAATCAGATTATTATCTATTGAAAGCTATTATTTACTGACAACAGTTGTGTTGATTTCTACATTACATGGTTGTTGTTTGTTGTATTGTTTACACGTTTCACATTGGACTTTGATAACGCTCTAACACTTCTTTTAACTAGGAAGATAATGGCTGAAGGGAACGTTCACATGACAGTTGCTGAGCTCAATGAGCTGATTAATAACAGGGTCGCGGAGGCTATCGCGAACTACGCTCAGACACACAATACAGGGCCACATGGTCCAGCTGGGGGATTGGTGAATCCACAGGCATGCACGTTCAAGATGTTCTTGGACTGTAAGCCACATAACTTCAAAGGATCGGAGGGGGCCATTGGACTCCTTCGATGGATTGAGAAGGCTGAATCAGTGTTTGAGATGTGCAACTGTCCTTATGAGAGCAAAGTAAAGTATGCTACGGGAACATTGGAGGGTCCGGCATTGACTTGGTGGAACTCGAATGTTCAGACTCTGGGATTGGGTGAGGCCAATGCCTTAACCTGGAATGGTTTCAAGACCTTGCTGCAGGAGGAGTACTGTCCTCGCAGTGAGATGCAGAAATTAGAGGAGGAATATTGGCACCTCAAGATGGAGGGGTCCAACATCGAGGAGTACACGACTCGATCTCATGAATTAGCCAGACTTCTACCTCACATGGCTACTCCCGCAAGCAAGTGGATAGAGAGGTACATCGGGGGATTGGTGCCTCAGATCCAGGGATTGGTCACTTCTGCAAATCCCACAACAATTCAACAAGCTGTTCGTTTAGCGCACCAACTGACTGATCAGGCGGTGTTACAAGCGACTCTGCCTAAACGGACATCGGCTACTAAGGTGGGAGACCACAAAAGGAAGTGGGAGAGCAGCAACACCAAGAACTTCAACCAACAGCCGTTTCAGCAGAATCGAAGGCAGGATTCAAACAAGTCTTATCACAATTCGAATAGTGGTCAACAGTCGTCATCATCAGGGGGTATATTGGAAAACACCCAAAGTGCAATAAGTGTAGATTTCATCATGCGGGTAATCAATGTGATAAAGTTACGTGCCAACGGTGTGGTAAAGTTGGACATGCAGCTAAGGATTGCCGTGGGGAGCTGCAAAACAATTCCAACAATCAGAATAATAATCAGAACAACGCACCAAAGGGTTGTTTTGAGTGTGGTAAGATGGGGCACTTTAAAAAGGATTGCCCACAACTCAAGAAAGGCGGGGATAACAATGCAAATGGCAATGGCAAAGGTAACGGCAATGGCACCAATAACAACAACAACAATAACAACAATGGTGCTAGGGGCAGGGCGTTTGTGATTGGAGGACGTCAAGCACGGGAGGATCCCAACATTGTTACGGGTACGTTCCTTTTAAATAATCACTATGCCTCTATGTTATTTGACACTGGTGCCGATCGGAGTTTTGTATCTAGTTCACTTGCTAAGTTGCTAAATGTTAGTCCCACTGCCTTAGATAGTCCATACACTGTAGAATTAGCTGATGGTAAGTTAATTGTAAGTGAACAAATCCTTAAGGGATATATACTTGATTTGATGGGTCAGGCATTGGAAATTGATCTTATGCCTATCACTTTAGGAAGTTTTGATGTAGTCATTGGCATGGACTGGTTGTCCAAACACCAGGCGGAAATAGTATGCCATGAAAAGATCGTTCGTATACCTCTTCCGCATGGAGAGACATTGTATGTACAAGGTGAGAAGAGCAGTACGCCACTGCGTCTCATATCTTGTATGAAAGCACACAAATGTCTGCGTAAAGGTCATACAGCAGTTATAGCATATAACTGAAAAGCCGGTAGCTGAGAAGAAGATTGAAGACATTCCAGTAGTTTGTGAATTTCCGGATGTATTTCCAGAAGACTTACCGGGATTACCGCCTATCAAACTGGTGGAATTTCGAATCGACCTTACACCAGATGCAGCACCGATAGCTAGAGCGCCTTATCGACTTGCACCGTCAGAGATGCAAGAGTTATCTACACAACTGCAAGAGTTGTTGGATAAGGGTTTTATACGACCTAGTTTTTCACCGTGGGGAGCTCCAGTTTTGTTTGTTAAGAAGAAGGACGGGACTTTCCGTATGTGTATCGATTACCGGGAACTTAACAAGGTTACCATCAAAAACCGGTATCCGTTACCCAGAATTGACGATCTGTTCGATCAGTTGCAAGGTTCGAGTTACTACTCGAAGATTGATCTCAGATCAGGTTATCATCAACTAAGAGTTCAGGAGGAGGAAATTCCGAAGACAGCATTCAGGACGCGCTATGGCCATTATGAGTTCTTGGTCATGCCATTTGGGTTGACAAACGCTCCAGCTGTATTCATGGATCTCATGAATCGTGTTTGTAAACCTTATCTCGATAAGTTTGTCATTGTTTTCATTGATGACATTCTCATCTATTCTCAGACTAAGGAAGAGCATGCTGAACATCTTCGCTTGCTGTTGGAATTACTGAAACAAGAACAATTGTACGCTAAGTTCTCGAAATGTGATTTCTGGATGCGAGAAGTACAATTCTTGGGTCATATAGTCAATGAAAAGGGCATACATGTTGATCCAGCAAAGATTGAAGCGATTAAGAATTGGGAAGCACCAAAGACCCCTACCGAGGTACGACAATTCCTTGGTTTGGCGGGTTACTACCGACGATTCATTGAGGGATTCTCAAAGATCGCTCAACCACTTACAGCTCTTACGCACAAGGGAACGAAGTATAACTGGACGGATAAACAGGAAGCTGCATTCCAGTTATTGAAACAGAAACTCTGCAGTGCACCGATTCTGTCCTTACCGGAAGGGACGGAAGACTTTGTGGTGTATTGTGATGCATCTGCACAGGGTTTGGGATGTGTATTGATGCAACGTGATAAAGTGATTTCTTATGCTTCAAGGCAACTACGACCACACGAAAAGAATTACACTACTCATGACTTGGAGTTAGGAGCAGTGGTTTTTGCTTTGAAGATTTGGAGGCATTACCTGTATGGAACTAAGTGTACCATTTACACTGATCATAAGAGTTTGCAACATATCTTTGATCAGAAGGAGCTGAATATGAGACAACAACGATGGGTTGAGTTGTTGAACGACTACGAATGCGCGATTAAGTATCACCCGGGAAAAGCTAATGTAGTAGCTAATGCTTTAAGAAGAAAAGACACTTCAACAAGACGGGTTCGCGCACTTATGATGACAATACATACTGACTTACCTGACAAGGTACGCAGTGCTCAGTTTGAAGCTTTGAAAAAGGAAAACTTGGTACAGGAATCCTTACGAGGAATGGAAGAACAATTGGATGTTAAACCTGATGGGATTTATTATTTCATCAATCGAATGTGGATACCTTTGTACGGATATTTGAGGGAACTCGTGATGGATGAAGCACACAAGTCTAGATATTCAGTCCATCCGGGGTCAGACAAGATGTATCATGACTTGAAGGCACTGTATTGGTGGCCTCACATGAAAGCTGACATTGCTAAGTACGTTAGCAAATGTTTGACTTGTTCGAAAGTCAAGGTTGAATATCAGAAGCCATCTGGTTTACTGCAACAACCGGAGATACCGATGTGGAAATGGGAACAAATTTCGATGGATTTCATTACTAAGTTACCCCGTACACCAAGTGGTTGTGATACGATATGGGTAATTGTCGATCGATTAACGAAATCTGCACACTTCTTAGCAATCAAGGAACCCGACAAGATGGAGAAACTGACGCGCATTTATATCAAGGAAGTGGTAGCACGGCATGGCGTGCCAATCTCTATCATATCAGATCGGGATGCTCGATTTACTTCCAACTTTTGGAAATCACTTCATAAGTCATCGGGACCTCGTTTGGATATGAGTACCGCATATCATCCACAGACCGACGGTCAAAGTGAACGTACGATTCAAACGCTTGAGGATATGTTACGAGCTTGTGTAATTGACTTCGGTGATAGCTGGGAAAACCACTTACCGTTAGTGGAATTCTCTTACAACAATAGTTATCATACAAGTATTCAGGCAGCATCGTTTGAAGCTTTGTATGGTCGCAAATGTCGTTCACCAGTTTGTTGGGCTGAAATTGGTGACAGTCAGATTACAGGTCCTGAACTAGTACACGAAACGACTAAGAAGATTGTACAAATCCGGAACCGTATGGCAGCGGCCCGGGATAGTCAAAAGAGTTATGCTGACAAGTGTCGTAAACCATTGGAATTCCAAGTAGGAGACCGAGTTCTTCTAAAGGTATCACCTTGGAAAGGTGTGATACGATTCGGCAAGCGCGGAAAGCTTAATCCACGTTACGTAGGACCTTTTGAGATTCTGAAAAGGATTGGTCCGGTTGCGTATCAACTAAAATTACCGGATGAACTCAGTGGAGTTCATGATGTCTTTCACGTATCGAATTTAAAGAAATGTCTTTCTGATGAGACATTGATTGTGCCACTGGAAGAAATACAAGTGGATGAACAGTTACGATTCATTGAAGAACCAGCAGAAATCATGGACCGAGAGGTCAAACAACTCAAACAAAGCAAAATTCCAATAGTCAAAGTTCGGTGGAATTCAAGACGTGGTCCTGAATTCACATGGGAAAGAGAAGATCAAATGATGAAGAAGTATCCTCATCTGTTCAAAACAACAGCAACAAATACTGAGAACGCACGTTAAATTTCGGGGCGAAATTTCCTTCAACAAGGGGATGACGTGATGTTTCACACATCAACACTGCAAATTTCAAACTGTAAGCACAAACACTTTATTCAATTGGTTTTGTTATAAACATTTGTGCTACATTACATTTTATACATTTTATGTGCTACATCTCATATGTTACATAGTACATGCATGATTAGTTACACACATTTTGCTATGTGCGGGGTTGCATAGTACAAACAGTTACAGACACTCACTATGTGTGAGGTTACACAGCACAGTATGATCAAACACAAACAGTCACAGTTAGGTGAACTAACTAGTGTACACACAAATAGTCACATTGAACGATCACATTTAGTTGTGATGTTGCAAGCATTAGATTTTGTGTGTGAGTACACACAAGCACATGGAATGATCAAACCACACTAACACGTACGATTTAAACTCGTAAGTAGTTTCCTAACTACTCCTAACATTTGCTAATTTTCGGGACGAAAATTCTTTCAACAAGGGGATGATGTGACAATCCGGTATTTTCGAATTAACCTCGTTAACTGAAAATAACGAAATCACAAATATGAGGCCCAAGGTAGGCCCAATGAGGCCAAGGTAGGCCCAATGAGGCCCAAGGTAGGCCCAATTGTAAATATGAGACCCAAGGTAGGCCCAATTGTAGTTATGAGACCCGAAAGGATTAATCTAGTTCAACAATGTTCTAAGTAGCCAATTAGTGACAATTCGGCAATTCGAATTAACTCCGTTAATTTTAGAATAAACCGAAATGTTATGTAATCGAACAAAACCAAACCTGAGGGTTAGAATTAAACAAGATCAGTTTTAATAGGCTTAATTTGCAAGGATCAAGCTTGAAACTACTTAAAATTCACAATTTTGACTTTAGAAGTCAAAATTCGTAGGGTAGATCAAAGGGGTTTTTAAATTACACATCAATACATGGTTGCAAACTGAATTGAGCATTCATGAATACCACATTGATGATAATAATCATTAACCAGTCGTTATTTTGCAATTAGTGATCAAATTAACTCCAAGGTTAAATCAAGAGGTTGAAACCGTTACTTATATCTCCATAATTCGTATAATTCGACCAAAAGACTTGCTATTGAAATCACAGAACCTCTATTCGGCACTTTCAGAACATATCTTATACCACAATTCGAAGCATCAAGCCGGAGATTGAAGATTCGACCGAGAGTATAGCCGAAATCAGTCATTAGTCGATCTTTATCAAGATAACATCAAAACAGGTAATTCTTGACACCTACAACATCTAAAAGAGTCGACTAAAGGTTTCCCTATGTGTATTCTGGCTTTCAATATCGAATTGTATGAATTCCAGTTCTAGCATTCTTAGTGTATAACGATTTGGGGGTTTCTTGTTTAAGAAGTTTAATAATCGAATTCAACCATACAGTTAGTTTCAGAATATGCCGATTAAGCAAAACCATTGATCAATTGAGTTTCTTAACAACGAATTGATAGATTTTTAAATTCTAGGGTTCTTTGTTTGAACGATTTGGGGATTAGTGATCAAGTTGTTTTAAAAATCAAATTGAATGTTATAGGAAGTTTCAGAAGGAGTCGAATAAGGTTAAACCTCAGTCAATTGTTGCTGTTATCAATGAATTGATAGAACTCGATCATTAGGGTTCATTATTGGGGTTGATTTGGGAATTTTGAATTGAATGAATTTGGAAATGAAATTAAGTATTACGGTTAGTTTCAGAAAGCTCCGAGGAAGGATAACCCTATGTTAATTACATCTAACAACAACGAATTGTATGAATTCGGTTGTTAGGGTTCTTCAACATAAACGAGTTAGGGATTTTTAAGTCAAATGTGATCAATAGTCAAAATTAGGAACACAGACAGTTTCGAAATCAGTGTTGTACTAAAAACCCTATGATTTTGCAAACTATTATTAGCGAATTCAGTCCAGTCGATTCAAGAGTTTTAGAACTTGAATTCGAAACGGGTAAACTCAATAGACCGGGTTATAGTGTATGATTTTGAAATTAAAGCCACCTATAAGGTCGATTGGATCCCAGAAACAAAACTCAGTGGGTTTAGGTTCAATTGGATTCGAAATGGGGGGTTAATTGTGAATCATGTTTCGGTTAAGATCAAAAGGAAGGGAACCCGACTTGTGGATGCTTAAAAGGAGTTGAAAGCAATCCTTTAACAATTGTAAGTGCAGATCAGATGGTAGTGTGTGGGTGTTATGAAGTGGAGGTCGCGGGTTCGATCCCGGCCTCTGCTGGTTTTTGGAGTTTTTAAATTTTGTTAGTAATTTTATCATAACTCTTTCACTATAACTCCGTTTTGACCGGTTCAAGTTGCGTTGGAACCATAACGGAATCCCGAATTATTTAAAATGATAAAATTCATATTTTTAACACGAAAACGTAATCGCGTATGATTACGCTTGTTTAAATAAAATCATAATCGATGATGTGATTTTATTAAACGATTTCAAAGTCACGCGTATTCACGTATGCACATTTCTAACACTCAAGTATACGTGTGTTGACACGTATGTGATTTCAAGCACAAAACGATATTCCGAATAACACTAGGTTATTGTTAAAACACAGGTTCTTCGTAAGAGGACTTTCTACACGAGTCTAAGTGTGTTGATCATTCTGCAACAATCAAAGGTGCGTACACGGCCCCTTTCTTATTTTAAACTGTTTTGGGGGAGAAAACATGTGCAACAAACACTTTAGATACATATCACTTGCATGAGTTAGCTGTTTACATTATGTGACAACATAGCATTTAAAAGTCCTTACACTTCGAACCGTTTAGTTTGCCGTAGCGCAAAGCGTGGTAGTTGGAAATAGATCTATTAGGTTTGACAAACCTCACTTGGTAGATGGGATCTACGCAAGTGTTTGACTGACCAAACACTCATTACTATTGTTTGTGCTAGACAATAGTGGCAAGGCAAAACATGCGATAGCATGCACTAGTCAGCTTCGGTGTCGACCACTTATGTAAATAGTATATATGACTAGCTATCATGACTATGCATGTGTGATTATGTTATCTGCAAACTTTATATTCAAACTGTAGTTTCAATATTTGTGAATGCTTAAACCTGTGTAATGCACCAACCTTTGTGTTGACTTGATTTACATGTTTTCTCAGGACGCTAAGGTGCACAAGAAAGCAAGCATGGACTAGGAGATTGAGTCGCATGCATGTCTTTACATTATAGTTAATTGGATTTGAACATTTGAAAACTTTGCATTGTAATTAACATTTTACAACTGTTATTGTTTTAAAACGCTTCCGCAAACTTTGAAAATTTTGATGTTACAGTTTTAGACCAAAGTATGTTTTGAAATTCATATAGAGGTCTTCGTTATGTCTAATGATCTGAGATCCTGGTTCGTCACGTTCCCAAACGGTATGATTCCGTTAGTTGAAAATTGGGGGTGTGATAGATTGGTATCAGAGACATTGGTTATAGCGAACTAGGTTTGCATTTGTAGACTTAGACTATAACTGTTAGACATTAGACACGCATGCTTACACATATCACTTAGAAATTACATATGGCATTATGTGATAGACTTGCTTACACATTCCATGGCACTGCACTTACATACGGTATTATGTAACAGGCATGGCATCTTCATCATACATATACATTGATGATTCGGAGGATGAGGAGCCAGTAGTTCCAGCACCACCATCATCACCAGCACCACCTATCCCATCTCCTCCACCATCTGAGAGAGATGACTCAGACCCTGAGGAGGATCCGGATGAGGACCCGGAGGAGGATCCAGATGAGGATCCGGATGAGGATCCGGAGGAGGAGCTAGTTGAGAGTACTCAGTTGAGGATAATTGATTTTCTTTATTTTGTTTAAACTTATTAGGGGCGGGTTGTGTCCCTACATTAGAAGTTTGAAAACTTATGTTTTGATTTTGAAAGTATTGTACTCAAATCAGATTATTATCTATTGAAAGCTATTATTTACTGACAACAGTTGTGTTGATTTCTACATTACATGGTTGTTGTTTGTTGTATTGTTTACACGTTTCACATTGGACTTTGATAACGCTCTAACACTTCTTTTAACTAGGAAGATAATGGCTGAAGGGAACGTTCACATGACAGTTGCTGAGCTCAATGAGCTGATTAATAACAGGGTCGCGGAGGCTATCGCGAACTACGCTCAGACACACAATACAGGGCCACATGGTCCAGCTGGGGGATTGGTGAATCCACAGGCATGCACGTTCAAGATGTTCTTGGACTGTAAGCCACATAACTTCAAAGGATCGGAGGGGGCCATTGGACTCCTTCGATGGATTGAGAAGGCTGAATCAGTGTTTGAGATGTGCAACTGTCCTTATGAGAGCAAAGTAAAGTATGCTACGGGAACATTGGAGGGTCCGGCATTGACTTGGTGGAACTCGAATGTTCAGACTCTGGGATTGGGTGAGGCCAATGCCTTAACCTGGAATGGTTTCAAGACCTTGCTGCAGGAGGAGTACTGTCCTCGCAGTGAGATGCAGAAATTAGAGGAGGAATATTGGCACCTCAAGATGGAGGGGTCCAACATCGAGGAGTACACGACTCGATCTCATGAATTAGCCAGACTTCTACCTCACATGGCTACTCCCGCAAGCAAGTGGATAGAGAGGTACATCGGGGGATTGGTGCCTCAGATCCAGGGATTGGTCACTTCTGCAAATCCCACAACAATTCAACAAGCTGTTCGTTTAGCGCACCAACTGACTGATCAGGCGGTGTTACAAGGGACTCTGCCTAAACGGACATCGGCTACTAAGGTGGGAGACCACAAAAGGAAGTGGGAGAGCAGCAACACCAAGAACTTCAACCAACAGCCGTTTCAGCAGAATCGAAGGCAGGATTCAAACAAGTCTTATCACAATTCGAATAGTGGTCAACAGTCGTCATCATCAGGGGGTATATTGGAAAACACCCAAAGTGCAATAAGTGTAGATTTCATCATGCGGGTAATCAATGTGATAAAGTTACGTGCCAACGGTGTGGTAAAGTTGGACATGCAGCTAAGGATTGCCGTGGGGAGCTGCAAAACAATTCCAACAATCAGAATAATAATCAGAACAACGCACCGAAGGGTTGTTTTGAGTGTGGTAAGATGGGGCACTTTAAAAAGGATTGCCCACAACTCAAGAAAGGCGGGGATAACAATGCAAATGGCAATGGCAACGGTAACGGCAATGGCACCAATAACAACAACAACAATAACAACAATGGTGCTAGGGGCAGGGCATTTGTGATTGGAGGACCTCAAGCACGGGAGGATCCCAACATTGTTACGGGTACGTTCCTTTTAAATAATCACTATGCCTCTATGTTATTTGACACTGGTGCCGATCGGAGTTTTGTATCTAGTTCACTTGCTAAGTTGCTAAATGTTAGTCCCACTGCCTTAGATAGTCCATACACTGTAGAATTAGCTGATGGTAAGTTAATTGTAAGTGAACAAATCCTTAAGGGATGTATACTTGATTTGATGGGTCAGGCATTGGAAATTGATCTTATGCCTATCACTTTAGGAAGTTTTGATGTAGTCATTGACATGGACTGGTTGTCCAAACACCAGGCGGAACTAGTATGCCATGAAAAGATCGTTCGTATACCTCTTCCGCATGGAGAGACATTGTATGTACAAGGTGAGAAGAGCAGTACGCCACTGCGTCTCATATCTTGTATGAAAGCACACAAATGTCTGCGTAAAGGTCATACAGCAGTTATAGCATATAACTGAAAAGCCGGTAGCTGAGAAGAAGATTGAAGACATTCCAGTAGTTTGTGAATTTCCGGATGTATTTCCAGAAGACTTACCGGGATTACCGCCTATCAGACAGGTGGAATTCCGAATCGACCTTACACCAGATGCAGCACCGATAGCTAGAGCGACTTATCGACTTGCACCGTCAGAGATGCAAGAGTTATCTACACAACTGCAAGAGTTGTTGGATAAGGGTTTTATACGACCTAGTTTTTCACCGTGGGGAGCTCCAGTTTTGTTTGTTAAGAAGAAGGACGGGACTTTCCGTATGTGTATCGATTACCGGGAACTTAACAAGGTTACCATCAAAAACCGGTATCCGTTACCCAGAATTGACGATCTGTTCGATCAGTTGCAAGGTTCGAGTTACTACTCGAAGATTGATCTCAGATCAGGTTATCATCAACTAAGAGTTCAGGAGGAGGAAATTCCGAAGACAGCATTCAGGACGCGCTATGGCCATTATGAGTTCTTGGTCATGCCATTTGGGTTGACAAACGCTCCAGCTGTATTCATGGATCTCATGAATCGTGTTTGTAAACCTTATCTCGATAAGTTTGTCATTGTTTTCATTGATGACATTCTCATCTATTCTCAGACTAAGGAAGAGCATGCTGAACATCTTCGCTTGCTGTTGGAATTACTGAAACAAGAACAATTGTACGCTAAGTTCTCGAAATGTGATTTCTGGATGCGAGAAGTACAATTCTTGGGTCATATAGTCAATGAAAAGGGCATACATGTTGATCCAGCAAAGATTGAAGCGATTAAGAATTGGGAAGCACCAAAGACCCCTACCGAGGTACGACAATTCCTTGGTTTGGCGGGTTACTACCGACGATTCATTGAGGGATTCTCAAAGATCGCTCAACCACTTACAGCTCTTACGCACAAGGGAACGAAGTATAACTGGACGGATAAACAGGAAGCTGCATTCCAGTTATTGAAACAGAAACTCTGCAGTGCACCGATTCTGTCCTTACCGGAAGGGACGGAAGACTTTGTGGTGTATTGTGATGCATCTGCACAGGGTTTGGGATGTGTATTGATGCAACGTGATAAAGTGATTTCTTATGCTTCAAGGCAACTACGACCACACGAAAAGAATTACACTACTCATGACTTGGAGTTAGGAGCAGTGGTTTTTGCTTTGAAGATTTGGAGGCATTACCTGTATGGAACTAAGTGTACCATTTACACTGATCATAAGAGTTTGCAACATATCTTTGATCAGAAGGAGCTGAATATGAGACAACAACGATGGGTTGAGTTGTTGAACGACTACGAATGCGCGATTAAGTATCACCCGGGAAAAGCTAATGTAGTAGCTAATGCTTTAAGAAGAAAAGACACTTCAACAAGAAGGGTTCGCGCACTTATGATGACAATACATACTGACTTACCTGACAAGGTACGCAGTGCTCAGTTTGAAGCTTTGAAAAAGGAAAACTTGGTACAGGAATCCTTACGAGGAATGGAAGAACAATTGGATGTTAAACCTGATGGGATTTATTATTTCATCAATCGAATGTGGATACCTTTGTACGGATATTTGAGGGAACTCGTGATGGATGAAGCACACAAGTTTAGATATTCAGTCCATCCGGGGTCAGACAAGATGTATCATGACTTGAAGGCACTGTATTGGTGGCCTCACATGAAAGCTGACATTGCTAAGTACGTTAGCAAATGTTTGACTTGTTCGAAAGTCAAGGTTGAATATCAGAAGCCATCTGGTTTACTGCAACAACCAGAGATACCGATGTGGAAATGGGAACAAATTTCGATGGATTTCATTACTAAGTTACCCCGTACACCAAGTGGTTGTGATACGATATGGGTAATTGTCGATCGATTAACGAAATCTGCACACTTCTTAGCAATCAAGGAACCCGACAAGATGGAGAAACTGACGCGCATTTATATCAAGGAAGTGGTAGCACGGCATGGCGTGCCAATCTCTATCATATCAGATCGGGATGCTCGATTTACTTCCAACTTTTGGAAATCACTTCATAAGTCATTGGGACCTCGTTTGGATATGAGTACCGCATATCATCCACAGACCGACGGTCAAAGTGAACGTACGATTCAAACGCTTGAGGATATGTTACGTGCTTGTGTAATTGACTTTGGTGATAGCTGGGAAAACCACTTACCGTTAGTGGAATTCTCTTACAACAATAGTTATCATACAAGTATTCAGGCAGCATCGTTTGAAGCTTTGTATGGTCGCAAATGTCGTTCACCAGTTTGTTGGGCTGAAATTGGTGACAGTCAGATTACAGGTCCTGAACTAGTACACGAAACGACTGAGAAGATTGTACAAATCCGGAACCGTATGGCAGCGGCCCGGGATAGTCAAAAGAGTTATGCTGACAAGCGTCGTAAACCATTGGAATTCCAAGTAGGAGACCGAGTTCTTCTAAAGGTATCACCTTGGAAAGGTGTGATACGATTCGGCAAGCGCGGAAAGCTTAATCCACGTTACGTAGGACCTTTTGAGATTCTGAAAAGGATTGGTCCGGTTGCGTATCAACTAAAATTACCGGATGAACTCAGTGGAGTTCATGATGTCTTTCACGTATCGAATTTAAAGAAATGTCTTTCTGATGAGACATTGATTGTGCCACTGGAGGAAATACAAGTGGATGAACAGTTACGATTCATTGAAAAACCAGCAGAAATCATGGACCGAGAGGTCAAACAACTCAAACAAAGCAAAATTCCAATAGTCAAAGTTCGGTGGAATTCAAGACGTGGTCCTGAATTCACATGGGAAAGAGAAGATCAAATGATGAAGAAGTATCCTCATCTGTTCAAAACAACAGCAACAAATACTGAGAACGCACGTTAAATTTCGGGGCGAAATTTCCTTCAACAAGGGGATGACGTGATGTTTCACACATCAACACTGCAAATTTCAAACTGTAAGCACAAACACTTTATTCAATTGGTTTTGTTATAAACATTTGTGCTACATTACATTTTATACATTTTATGTGCTACATCTCATATGTTACATAGTACATGCATGATTAGTTACACACATTTTGCTATGTGCGGGGTTGCATAGTACAAACAGTTACAGACACTCACTATGTGTGAGGTTACACAGCACAGTATGATCAAACACAAACAGTCACAGTTAGGTGAACTAACTAGTGTACACACAAATAGTCACATTGAACGATCACATTTAGTTGTGATGTTGCAAGCATTAGATTCTGTGTGTGAGTACACACAAGCACATGGAATGATCAAACCACACTAACACGTACGATTTAAACTCGTAAGTAGTTTCCTAACTACTCCTAACATTTGCTAATTTTCGGGACGAAAATTCTTTCAACAAGGGGATGATGTGACAATCCGGTATTTTCGAATTAACCTCGTTAACTGAAAATAACGAAATCACAAATATGAGGCCCAAGGTAGGCCCAATGAGGCCAAGGTAGGCCCAATGAGGCCAAGGTAGGCCCAATGAGGCCCAAGGTAGGCCCAATTGTAAATATGAGACCCAAGGTAGGCCCAATTGTAGTTATGAGACCCGAAAGGATTAATCTAGTTCAACAATGTTCTAAGTAGCCAATTAGTGACAATTCGGCAATTCGAATTAACTCCGTTAATTTTAGAATAAACCGAAATGTTATGTAATCGAACAAAACCAAACCTGAGGGTTAGAATTAAACAAGATCAGTTTTAATAGGCTTAATTTGCAAGGATCAAGCTTGAAACTACTTAAAATTCACAATTTTGACTTTAGAAGTCAAAATTCGTAGGGTAGATCAAAGGGGTTTTTAAATTACACATCAATACATGGTTGCAAACTGAATTGAGCATTCATGAATACCACATTGATGATAATAATCATTAACCAGTCGTTATTTTGCAATTAGTGATCAAATTAACTCCAAGGTTAAATCAAGAGGTTGAAACCGTTACTTATATCTCCATAATTCGTATAATTCGACCAAAAGACTTGCAATTGAAATCACAGAACCTCTATTCGGCACTTCCAGAACATATCTTATACCACAATTCGAAGCATCAAGCCGGAGATTGAAGATTCGACCGAGAGTATAGCCAAAATCAGTCATTAGTCGATCTTTATCAAGATAACATCAAAACAGGTAATTCTTGACACCTACAACATCTAAAAGAGTCGACTAAAGGTTTCCCTATGTGTATTCTGGCTTTCAATATCGAATTGTATGAATTCCAGTTCTAGCATTCTTAGTGTATAACGATTTGGGGGTTTCTTGTTTAAGAAGTTTAATAATCGAATTCAACCATACAGTTAGTTTCAGAATATGCCGATTAAGCAAAACCATTGATCAATTGAGTTTCTTAACAACAAATTGATAGATTTTTAAATTCTAGGGTTCTTTGTTTGAACGATTTGGGGATTAGTGATCAAGTTGTATTAAAAATCAAACTGAATGTTATAGGAAGTTTCAGAAGGAGTCGAATAAGGTTAAACCTCAGTCAATTGTTGCTGTTATCAATGAATTGATAGAACTCGATCATTAGGGTTCATTATTGGGGTTGATTTGGGAATTTTGAATTGAATGAATTCGGAAATGAAATTAAGTATTACGGTTAGTTTCAGAAAGCTCCGAGGAAGGATAACCCTATGTTAATTACATCTAACAACAACGAATTGTATGAATTCGGTTGTTAGGGTTCTTCAACATAAACGAGTTAGGGATTTTTAAGTCAAATGTGTAGTCAAAATTAGGAACACAGACAGTTTCGAAATCAGTGTTGTACTAAAAACCCTATGATTTTGCAAACTATTATTAGCGAATTCAGTCCAGTCGATTCAAGAGTTTTAGAACTTGAATTCGAAACGGGTAAACTCAATAGACCAGGTTATAGTGTATGATTTTGAAATTAAAGCTACCTATAAGGTCGATTGGATCCCAGAAACAAAACTCAGTGGGTTTAGGTTCAATTGGATTCGAAATGGGGGGTTAATTGTGAATCATGTTTCGGTTAAGATCAAAAGTTAGGGAACCCGACTTGTGGATGCTTAAAAGGAGTTGAAAGCAATCCTTAAACAATTGTAAGTGCAGATCAGATGGTAGTGTGTGGGTGTTATGAAGTGGAGGTCGCGGGTTCGATCCCGGCCTCTGCTGGTTTTTGGAGTTTTTAAATTTTGTTAGTAATTTTATCATAACTCTTTCACTATAACTCCGTTTTGACTGGTTCAAGTTGCGTTGGAACCATAACGGAATCCCGAATTATTTAAAATGATAAAATTCATATTTTTAACACGAAAACGTAATCGCGTATGATTACGCTTGTTTAAATAAAATCATAATCGATGATGTGATTTTATTAAACGATTTCAGAGTCACGCGTATTCACGTATGCACATTTCTAACACTCAAGTATACGTGTGTTGACACGTATGTGATTTCAAGCACAAAACGATATTCCGAATAACACTAGGTTATTGTTAAAACACAGGTTCTTCGTAAGAGGACTTTCTACACGAGTCTAAGTGTGTTGATCATTCTGCAACAATCAAAGGTGCGTACACGGCCCCTTTCTTATTTTAAACTGTTTTGGGGGAGAAAACATGTGCAACAAACACTTTAGATACATATCACTTGCATGAGTTAGCTGTTTACATTATGTGACAACATAGCATTTAAAAGTCCTTACACTTCGAACCGTTTAGTTTGCCGTAGCGCAAAGCGTGGTAGTTGGAAATAGATCTATTAGGTTTGACAAACCTCACTTGGTAGATGGGATCTACGCAAGTGTTTGACTGACCAAACACTCATTACTATTGTTTGTGCTAGACAATAGTGGCAAGGCAAAACATGCGATAGCATGCACTAGTCAGCTTCGGTGTCGACCACTTATGTAAATAGTATATATGACTAGCTATCATGACTATGCATGTGTGATTATGTTATCTGCAAACTTTATATTCAAACTGTAGTTTCAATATTTGTGAAAGCTTAAACCTGTGTAATGCACCAACCTTTGTGTTGACTTGATTTACATGTTTTCTCAGGACGCTAAGGTGCACAAGAAAGCAAGCATGGACTAGGAGATTGAGTCGCATGCATGTCTTTACATTATAGTTAATTGGATTTGAACATTTGAAAACTTTGCATTGTAATTAACATTTTACAACTGTTATTGTTTTAAAACGCTTCCGCAAACTTTGAAAATTTTGATGTTACAGTTTTAGACCAAAGTATGTTTTGAAATTCATATAGAGGTCTTCGTTATGTCTAATGATCTGAAATCCTGGTTTGTCACGTTCCCAAACGGTATGATTCCGTTAGTTGAAAATTGGGGGTGTGACAAATGTGGTGATTTGATCTAGATTGAATAGTCAAATTAGATCCACATTTTGAGGATCTAGGAATTACCAATTCAAAATTGGAATTCTCACCACTTATTTCATATTTAATTCAAATTAAACTCTTTTAATTTGATTAAACTCTTTTAGTAATTAAACCATTAATTACTACTCTACAATATTACTAACTAACAATTAGTTAGTAGCATTTAATTAAATGTTTAAAGTTTAACTAAATGTCAATTTGTCAATTAACATTTAACTAACAATCCCTTATAATAAAGTTCAAAACTTTATTTGTTTAATGAATTATCTCTATAATTAATTCCCACCGATTATTATTTCATAAATAATAAAAGCAACTTCGATAAAACCGACAATTCGTGATCGTATATTATGTTTAACAATTAAACATAAAGTCGTTGCCTTCCAAAGTGTAACTCTTTGGATCATACCTTTCATAGCAACGTTGAACTTATCGTTAATCGAACATCCAATATCCAACACTTATAACCTAGCAAGAATACGAAGTAGCACAATGGCTTACATAATAACAACATATATCAACACAAAAATAGCATTATGGTTTTAATAGATTTTAACATCTAATGATAACATAATGGATGTTACAAACTGTTAACAGCACATTATATACTTTAATAACAACAAAATCATAGCCAATGTTCTTATAACCTAGTAACAACACGAAGTAGCACAATAGTTTACACAAAGCCTAATGTCAGCACATAGCAATACATAATAGCACATGATATTTCCATAACGGTTACATTCAGCACATAGCAATACATAATAGCACATGATATTTCCATAACGGTTACATTCAGCCAATGGCACAATGTATAATCCGGTAACAGCACATTGTAACACATGATTTTGGAGTAATCGCATCTGTTGAAGAAGGTTGACTTGCAATTGAAAGTTAATTTGAGTAACCGAATCCCATTTATTTCGAATCTTTCGTATTATTAGCAAGTTAAAAAAACATAAATCCCTAATTTACCCTTTTATTAAGTGTCAACACCTATTAAATAAACACTTTTGCCATTTTTAATTTTTAACCCTTGATTATAGCACATCAATGGCCCAGATCGTTTCTCACACTTTTTACAAAAATAGTACTTTGTACAATAACTCCACTCTTAAAACATAATACATGAAGTAACTTACCAAAAATTGTAACTTGTGATATTTGGGGATTTTGTAAATTAAGATGCAAGGACATGATTAAAGGGTGAAATATGATTGTAAATGCCTTGTTATAATTTTATGAAAGGATTTGCATGATTTTTGTTGTTAAAACATGATGAATATAGGAACTTTCTATATTTAGTAATTTTTAGTACTTAAAATGGATTTTGTGCTTAATTAATAACTTGTGACAAAGTGCTATGTGTTAACATCAATGTTTTAAAAACTGGTATTTTAAGTGCATCGGATTTGGCTCAAAAATGGTTCAACCGGTTGAACTGGGTTGTACCGGATGGTTCAACCGGACGCACTAATTAATCATAGAATTCTATAGAAATACATCTTATACATAAATAAGTTTCCAAAAAGTATACAAATTAATTTAAAAACAATTCAAAAAGTACTCAAATTCATCCAAAACAACCTAAAAGTACTCAAATTCTAATTTTTTTTAAAAAATAAAACGTGCATAATAGGATTATGACATTGGCGTGTTAAACACATCAAGTTCACGATCGCTTAAAGCCGAAAATCGCTTAAAAGCCTAAATTTTGTATTTTTTTGAAACCGGAAATACCGGTTTTACCGGTAAAACTGGGTAAAACCGGATTAAACCGCCGGCACAATCGATCGAAGGAACCTGCATAATAACGGAGTGCTTCGTACCGGATTAGTTGACGGCATCCGGTTGAACCGGCTGGTTCGAACCGGTATCTAAATCATTGGTTAACATGATCACTTAGGAAATCAAGCGTGCTTGAATGTTAAATGTGAGTCGATATGAACCTGCCAAAAATAGAAACTTACTAAAAATAAAAACCTGCTAAAAATGGAAACTTATTATAAATAGTAAATTGCCCATTGAACGTGATTTATGTGATTACATGCAATACGAGATAAATGACAAACATTAAACGCACGATAATAAACTAATGAGTCACCAATGTGTCGTTGAGTCAACACGGTCAAACATAGTCAAACATGGTCAAACACGACAACTTAGAGTTGTTTGGACACAAACATGGTTTAGTTAGGCCAACACAAACACGAACACGAATACGAACCCGAACATGACTGCAAACACACACTTACAATACCTATGTGATATAGGTGACAGTTAAGGATAACCGTAAGCACAAACAACCACAGCTACAACTCAGGTGAGTTTATGACCCCATTTTCTATCATTAATTGTTTTACTTAAACTTGGGGGAGAATACATTGCAAACAATTATTAGATATATGACTACTATGTTGTTCAAACATTTTTGAGTGTGCTTATATGTGACACCCCGTAAAATCCATGTCAGCACTTATTTTTAATTAAATGTTTATTTAATTGATATTTGCATACGTGGCACTAGAATTAGTTTAATTTAGTGTGACACGTGGCATGACGGTACGAACACTGACACAAACACGATAATCCGGTGAATTATCGCAACACGCACACACGTGTCTAAGAAAACACGAACGTTGGTGAACGTTTAGCACATCGTGTAACAAAACACTCGAAACCTCACGAAACACTCAAACATTGAACTTGGAAGTTCAAACGAGGCCAAACGATAGTTCATAAGCATGAAAACGGCGACAAACAGATCAAACCATTGAAATTGGGCCTATTGGGCTCTTCAGGGACCCATTGCGGTACGCGATGGCTCTTAAGAGGCCCCATAGCGGTACGCGACGAGTTTCGGGAGAATTTGAATCCCGAAATCCATCGCGGTACGCAGAGAGCATATGGGGCTCTCTCGGCGGTACGCGATGGGTGTGAGACGGCAAATCTTTATAAAACCAAGATGTAATCATGTCAAGCCACCCTATAATCACCATTTCGAGTTCCAGACCTCTACCACTCGTCATAATCACTCCCTATCACCTTCTTCAACCTCTGAAACTCTCTTGGAGGCCATTGAAGACCATTCTTGAAGCTTGGAGGCTTGAAAGAGGAAGTATCGAAGCTTGATTCTCTACATCATCACCTCGTTCTTGTCAAGTACTGTTGCCCAGAAGCTTGAAGAGGCCGCTAGCATCCACATCCTGCTGTTCTTGAGCCCCTTGAGGTAGTTCTTATGGCTAAAACCCACTTTTCACACTATTACAAACACATGCATGTGTTAAATCACACATGCAAGCACCCCACTATCACATGCACGAATTTCTTGCATTTGAATCTGGGTTTGTTGTTAAAACTACTGTTATTGATGATCTAAAGTGATATGGTGGCATATCTTGACGATCCATGATGAGGTGTGTGGTTATGATGCTTGATTTTATATAAAATTTTGAAATAATGCCATGCATGTATGATCTAAAGAGTTCTAGATGACTTTGGTTATATTGGGATGATTCTTGATAATGTCTAAGTGTTTTTACAAGTGTTAATCATGATTTTGATGGTTAAAATATGGTTATATTGATTTTTTTCTATTTTTAGTAACTTTTTACTTACAAAATGATGTTGTGGATGATATTGGTAACATGCATGCTTATGGATTTTCCATTAGTATGTTATTAGGATGATATTGATGCTTAGAATGTGATTTTGATAATGGTTATGGTCAGTTTTAACAAAGTTACTATATATAGTAACTTTTATAAACCAAATATTGATTGTCGATGATTTTAACTATATGAGCATGTTTAGATGATATTAAATGGCATATTATGTTGATTTGTGACATGATAATGGCTTAGGTATGTTTAGAATAATCATGTGTAAGTAAATTGACAAAGTTACTATTTATAGTAACTTTATTTTATAAACTATCGATTTATGAACGTTTCGGATTAAATGGTTTGATATGTTTTAGGATGATGATTGTATGCTAAGTTAGATGGTTTCTGATAATAATCATGCTAGAAATAGGAACTTTCCATTTTAGGAAACTTTTGTATGCAAACGTGACTTACGTGACTTATTCGGTTCGTATGATAATGTGCTATGTGTTAACATGATCACGTAGGACTTAACGAGTATGCTAGAACTTTAAAATCGATAAGTGTTGTGAACTTGCTATAAATGGAAACTTACTATAAATAGTAAGTTGTCCATAGACGCGACTGGCGCGTTTTGCACACGACGAGCACTAACACGAATGTTACACGATTCGCAACCGACACACGGTTCATCAACGGGTCGTTGACTTGACACGGTCAACTTTGCTCAAAAATGGTCAAACACGGTCAAACAAGGTCAAAGTGGACCAACATGAGCAAGCACGGTCAATGTGGACCGACACGGTCAAACATGAACAACCGAGGGTTGTTGAGCACGAACACGAGTACAGTCACTTACACGAACTCACATATGGTATACGATATAGGTAGCCGGTGACCGACACGCCTTTCGACGCAGGAGCCTACGCTTGCTTATCACATTTTCCCTAAGGTGAGTTTACGGCCCCTCTTTAACTCTTTTACAAGCTTTTCAAATAGGGGTAGAATACTAGCTGAATCGAGTCAAACATTTATTACTGTACGAACATATTATGTGTATGCTGGTTTATTAGACAAACATTAAATGTGGAACTCGTAACAACTCCTCACAAAGTCTTACCGTTAATGTACGAACAACGTGGTAGGTTTGAATGGATCCGTTTGGGTGTGACTAACCCCACGAGGCACAATTTTGACTGGAGGTCATAACCCGTGAAACTCTGACCTAACTTGCTATGTATTACGAGACATAGCAGACTGTAACATCAGTGCCGGAACCGTTACCGGAACAGTGATCTCTACAGTACATGAACAGTAAAACAGGTACGGATCATATACATTTCAGTACTTTTCATATTCATATCATTTATCATTATCATAGTGAGTTGTAGTAGAACAGTTTCGGAAACATTTAACAGAAACACAGTTCAGAACAACGGTTCTTGAGTCATATAATTATCTGACAATATAGAACCATCATGTGATTATTTGCTTAGGATTTATTATGTATAAACGTATGTGAGACTCTACAGAACGAAACACACGAATATTGTTATGTGAATGCTAAATCGACGGGTTATTTGTATAGGTGACGATCTGTACGAATAAATCTGAAAGTTTAACGTTCTGAATGATATTCTTTAATTAGAAAACAAGATTGAAAAGTATAGTTATCGTCGTGTTCGTACGGGTGACGATTCGAACGAATACGCGCGACGACCGTACATTTCGATTTAAACAGTTAATTTTGTTTTAAATTTTTAATAAATAAGAAGATATTAGTTAATTTATTAGGAATTACAACCTTGAATAATTAAATAAATTCTATTTTATAAATCGTGTCGTTTTATCGCGAAAACCTACGCGAACCGGCATTTTACGCGAAACCGAACGAGACCGACTAACCGGGTGAGATGGTATTCTTTATTATGGCATTAAATTGCCATAATAACCCTCACCAACCACTCTCTCTCTCTTCATCACGTTTTCTCTCTCTCTCTCTAGTTCTTCACAAAGAAACTATCTTCTTTCTAAGATTTGGAGGTCCAAACCCCGGTGGATTCAAGCAAAGTTGGTGTCAAGACGTTCCCCTCATCGTGTAGATTCCAGAAGTACAAGAAAAACAAGTAATTAACCGTGGGATTTGAGGTAAACATCCACTTAAAATTCGTTTTTTCTAGGGTTTTCGCGAGTTCAAATTGGTTTTGTTGTTTAATCGGCACTAAAGCACTTAGAACACGTAGATTAGGTTATCACATGGGTTTAGGATCTGTTAGAGTGAGTTTGTAACAGGTTTAGCTTGTGAACATGAGGATGGGAATGCCAAAAATCTTTACAGGTTCGTGAGATCTACTGGCCGAACCAAACAGAAGCTGGCCGAACCCTCTTCTCCTCCCTAGCCGAACCAGCACCTCCAACGAACCCTAGCTTCCTTCTGCAACGAACCCTGCCCTGTCTGACTCACGAACCCTGTTACCTGCACAACCTGCCAACGAACCCTGCACTTCACATGGCCGAACCTTGGCTCATAGACTTCGGCGAGCCTTATGATGGCCGAACCCTTTTAGTTGGCCGCACCCTCACCTAGTTGGAAACGAACTCTCCATGGACGAACCCTTGAAAACGAACCTTAGCATGGCAAACCTTAGGAGCCGAACCCTATGGGTTCGGTGGTGTATTGGGTGAACCTGATGTTTATGTAGCCGAACCTTGGATCAAAACCTCAAAGGGTTCGCTGCCCTATACACTATATCGAACCTAGGAGTTGTGTAATGCGGTTAATATGAGTCTAGGAGCCAAGAAACTAATGTTATAATATAGTAAATGGTTAGTGGATCATTCGAATCTATCGTTTGCATGGGAAGTTGATAACATAGGTTGCATGCATGTATAAAAATATCGTGTATGCATGGGTTAAGGATAGCTATGACAAACTAACAATTTACATGCAATAATAGCTCCACGTGAGTTGTTACCGGACATAAGGTGGATTCATAACCCAATAACATTTTCATGGGATCACGAGAATCGAAGGTTCAAGTCTAGAAACCAAATAGAAATCAAAGAGGTTCAATTGGGCTTAAGTGGGCCCAATGGGGCTTAGCGAAGCCCATCATGTATTAAATGATTTAGTAAACTCAAATTATAAGAAATTGATAAAATTTCATTTATTTATAACTCATTAAACTTCATTAAACGATTTTGACTTAATATTGATTTAATTGTAATGTTTTGATTTAAATTACTTACTTTGATATAATTGAATTGAGAACTTGTTATAAAATAGACAATATAATTGTCTGGATTTGCTCAAAATACAAAGGAAACTCTGCCGAAATTTCTAAAAATGTAAAGGAAATTTATTACAACTACGTAACTAAATTATGGGATTGGGGATCAAAAAGGGTAACTAAGATAGGTTAGATCTTAGATGCACCTAGTGTTAAGACACTTAGTGGCACACACAACAAGACCAAACCATAGGCACAATGAATACTACGCGTACTTATTACATTCGAATTCTTATAAAATAACTCAGGAACTGAAGAAACTTAGCTTACAACAAGAGTGCGCATTTTGTATTTGATCATTGACATAGCAACACAGGTGAGTTCATTGCCCCTTTTCTAACATTTTTGTTTTAAAACGCGGGGCTGAGAAGCATGTGTAAACTGTTTACTTAAATTGTTTACTTTAATGCTTTTAAATTTATATGTTTTACATATATATGAATGTTATCCTAGACCATGTCTAGGAAGATTTTATGCAGGTTTATTTACTGATTCACTTATATATTAAGTGAATAATCAAGTCAAACTAAACCTTTCAATAAGTCAAAACATTTCAAATAAGTCAAAACAAACATTTTGGGAAATCAAGTGAGTGAATTCAAGGGAATCAAAACAAACATTTTGGGAAATCAAGTGGGTGAATTCAAGGAAACAAAACAAACATTTTGACAAAACAAGTGGGTGAATTCAAGGGATCAAATCAAACATTTTGACGAAACAAGTGTGGAATTTCAATGAATCAAACGAAACAATCTTTGCAAAGACAATATTCAATGTTCTACAAATCAAGTGTTTGTTGAACTATGAATCAAGTGTACATTTGATCAATGAATCTAGCATTCTACGATCAACGAATCAAGTACATCTTGTAACAAAATCAGGCGAATCAATAAATCATTTTCAAGGGAAAGCCTGGGAAATATCAGAGATAACATATGCCAAAACAGACGAAACAAAAACCCTACATTTCAAGAAGTCCTAGCTAGACCGTTTGATTTGTAGGTCATATGTTTGAGGATATTTACAGATTCCCTAACTACTAAGTACCTTGATTGACAGACTAGTCTACTCGAGTATGACCATAGGCCCCAATCATAAGGACTTAGATTTTATTAAATGTTTATTTACTTGTTAATTAAGCATTTATAACTGTTATACAATTGGGTGGTTGATCATATTGTGTGATGAACTTGTGGAATCAACATAGATTTCAAATAATTGTAATGACAGGGACAACAAACAGGAGAACTTATGGGATTGTGTTAAGGGTAAAAATGCTTAATTATCATTAACAACAGTGTCATACACAGATTAGTATGTGGTGGGACGGTGGCTGGGCGGGCGGTAAGCTCGACCCTACATATGCCCTATATATAAGCATACCGATTTGGATATTACATGTGAAGTTAATGAGGTTAAGGTCTTTACCAAAGGAGGTTTTCAAATCGTTTTCAGATCATTTTCAAATCATTTTCAAATACTAAACTATATGAACTCACCAACCTTGTGTTGACCTTTATTTTTGCATGACTTCTCAGGTGACGAACAGGTCAATTAGGAAGTCATTTCTTTTGGACTAGGACTTCAGATAGAAGACTAGTATTTTGGACCTGCATACTTTTGAAGACATCATGACATGAATTATTTTGTATATCTTGAGTAAATACAAGATAGTCATATATTGATGTTTTACAATAGATTTACATTGTTAAATTATAAACGTTACTGCTGTAATTTAACTTTGTAATTCTATTTTATTTGGCATTTCTCATTTATATCATGTGCAATGTAAACAATCTGATCACTTCTGATTATCATTCCCGATATCGCGCCCCGGGAACCTTCTGCCCGTCGGGGAAACCCGATCCTACCCCGCCGGCTCGGGGTGTGACAGATGATTGGTATCAGAGCCATGGTTATAGAGAAATATAGGTCACTTATTTATTTGGTTTGGCCTAGACTATAACCTAGGGACCCTGCATATAGAGAACTTAGAACTTAAGACTTATTTGCATATTGTCTTCTGTATTCGATCATTGCACTAACCGGTGACTTTATTGGTTATGATCAGAATGCCTCCACGAAGACAACCTCCTTTGATACAGCAACCACCTCAAGACTTGGCTCCACACTCCTCAACACCGTCTCCAAATGACTCTCCACCACCACCTCCTCCACCTCCTCCTCCCCCTCCTCCATTGATTACTCAAGCATCTGGTTCAGGCACAACACCGACCATGGACCCTGCTACTATCGCTCTGGTGACGTTACTGAGTAGCCAGATGACGAATCAGATGAAAGAGGCAATACCGGAGATGTTCCTTCGTCTTCGTAATGAGATCCTCAACACTGGCAACACATCAGGAGAAGCCAGTGGGAATACTGGAGATTCATCTCATTACTCCTACAAGTCCTTTGTAGGATGTAAACCACCCAGTTTCAGTGGGTCTGAAGGCGCCGTTGGATTAATCCAATGGATTGAGAAGATTGAGGCAACGTTGGATCTCTGCAGCTGCCCCGAACATCACAAGGTCCGTTACTCAGCGGGAACATTCAACAAACGGGCTTTGACCTGGTGGAACGGTCAGGTCAATGCCCGAGGAAGAGAAGAAGCCATGGCCATGCCATGGGAAGATTTCAAGACACTGCTGCGAACAGAGTTCTGTCCCAAGAACGAGCTGCAGAAATTGGAGGTTGAACTATCCAACCATGTGATGAAGGGAGCTGATCACATGGGGTATACCACTCGTTACCACGAGTTGGTTGCTTTGGTACCTGACATGGTACCAACTTTGGAGAAAAGGATAGACCGTTATGTAGGTGGACTTCCCGCCTGCATTCAGGGCATGGTTGTTTCAGCCAACCCTACTACTGTTGAATCTGCAGTGAGATTGTCTGGGAAACTCACTGATCTTATGGTAGCCTCTGGAACTTTAAAGAAAGAGGCTGAACCCAGCAAGAACAAGGCTGAGTCTTCAAAGAAACCCTCTCATCATCAAAAGAAGAAACAGAAGACCATCAAGAACTACGCGGTGGCCACACCTCTGCAACAAATAGCAGCAGCACCACAAAACCCCAACCGCAAACTCTACACTGGCACGTTTCCTTTGTGTGCCAAGTGTCAGTATCACCACACTGCTGACACTCCCTGTAAGCATTGCACGGGATGTGGAAGAAAGGGCCATTGGGTCCAACACTGTAGGATGACCCCTAATCAAGCAGTCAACAATGCTGCTTTGGCTCTTCCTCCACCAGCTAATCAGAACCATGGTAGATGCTATAACTGTGGCGAACAAGGCCACTTTGCGAAGAACTGCCCAAAGAAGGCTCAACCAGCAGTTCAAGCACCTCGTGGACGAGCCTTTGCTATTGGGGCACCAGCTGCACGCCAGGACCCAAATGTGGTCACTGGTACGTTTCTCTTACATGACTTTTATGCATCTGTCTTATTTGATACTGGTGCGGATCAGAGTTTTATCTCTACCGATTTTGCATGCCGACTAGATTCCATAGAGGAACAGTTAGACTCCCCTTACATTATAGAAGTAGCTAACGGGAAACAGATCACAGTTAGTACGGTTTATAGGAACTGCCCATTGACACTAAATGATTATACATTTCCCATCGATTTGATACCGATGGAGCTGGGTAGTTTTGACATCATTGTTGGAATGGATTGGCTATCATCTAACCGAGTGGAAGTCATCTGTTCTGAGAAGCTGCTTCGCATTCCATTGCCGAGTGATCGTGTATTGGAAGTTAAAGGGGATCAAGCAAAGCGAAGTGTCAAAATCATTTCTTGCATAAAGGCGCGTAAGTGTCTACAGAAGCGGTGCATAGCATTCCTGGCTCATGTGTTGGAAAAGGAGAAAGACAAGAAGAAAATTCAAGATGTACCAGTAGTGAAAGAATATCCTGAAGTATTCCCCGAAGACCTACCAGGTTTGCCACCTGCGCGACCGGTAGAATTTCGTATTGACTTAATTCCTGGAGCAACTCCTGTTGCTAAATCTCCTTACAGGTTAGCACCTTCAGAGATGCAGGAATTGTCTAATCAGTTACAGGAGCTACTTGACAAGGGTTTCATCAGACCGAGCTACTCACCTTGGGGAGCTCCGGTCTTGTTCGTGAAGAAGAAAGACGGATCGTTCAGAATGTGTATAGACTACCGTGAGCTGAATAAATTAACCATCAAGAATCGGTATCCATTACCGAGGATTGATGATTTGTTTGACCAACTCCAAGGAGCTCAATACTTCTCTAAGATTGACTTGCGGTCCGGATATCATCAGTTGAGAGTTCGAGAGGAAGACATACCGAAGACAGCCTTCCGAACCAGATACGGGCATTACGAATTTATGGTGATGCCCTTCGGGTTGACAAATGCACCAGCGGTTTTCATGGACCTCATGAACCGAGTGTGCAAGCCGTACTTGGATCAGTTTGTCATTGTTTTCATTGATGACATACTGATTTATTCCAAGACCAAAACAGAACATGAGCAACACCTTAGAAAGATCTTGGAGCTGTTGAAAGAAGAGAAACTCTATGCCAAATTCTCCAAATGTGAGTTTTGGCTAAGAGAAGTTCAATTTCTGGGTCATGTGGTCAACAGCGAGGGAATTCATGTAGACCCTGCCAAGATCGAAGCGATAAAGAATTGGGACACTCCAAAGACACCAACGGAGATACGGTCTTTTCTGGGATTGGCGGGTTATTACAGGAGGTTTATCTCAAACTTTTCTAAGATAGCTTTGCCTCTCACTAAGCTAACCCAGAAAAGTGAACCGTTTGTCTGGGAGCAAAAACAGGAAGATGCTTTTCAAACATTGAAACAGAAATTATGTGATGCTCCAATCCTATCTCTTCCAGAGGGCTGTGATGACTTTGTTGTGTACTGCGATGCTTCCCATCAGGGACTCGGTTGTGTGTTAATGCAACGGGACAAAGTCATAGCCTATGCGTCAAGACAGTTAAAGATTCATGAGAAGAACTACACTACTCATGATCTTGAACTGGGAGCTGTAATCTTCGCACTGAAGATTTGGAGACATTACTTATATGGCACCAAGTGTACCATATTCACTGATCACAAAAGTCTGCAGCACATCTTTGATCAGAAGGAACTCAACATGCGTCAGCGTCGTTGGGTTGAACTTCTGAATGATTATGATTGTGTGATCAAGTACCATCCAGGAAAGGCGAACGTTGTAGCTGACGCCTTGAGCCGGAAGGAACGGGTCAAACCCCTACGTGTTAGAGCAATGGGGATAACCGTGCAGACCAGTTTAAGTGACAAGATCATTCAAGCACAACAAGAAGCACTTGATCGAGGTAATCTGAAGAGGGAACTTGATTGCGGGGCAGAGAAACAGTTTGACACGAAGTCTGATGGTATAATCTACTACAAGGAACGTGTATGGATCCCTGCGGTAGATGAATTGAGGAAACTTATCCTCGATGAAGCACACAAGACTAAATACTCTGTTCATCCAGGCGCTGATAAGATGTACCAAGACTTGCGTGGATTTTATTGGTGGCCGGGAATGAAGAAAGACATAGCCGAGTATGTCGGACAGTGTCTTACGTGTGCGAAAGTAAAGGCGGAACACCAGAGACCGTCTGGTCTACTGGAACAGCCTGAGATTCCGCTCTGGAAGTGGGAACAAATAGCTATGGATTTCATTACCAAGCTACCCCGCACTTCCAGCGGTCATGATACAATATGGGTGATCATTGATCGTTTAACCAAATCTGCTCATTTCTTGCCCATGCGTGAGAGCTTCACCATGGATAAACTGGCAAGATTATACATCAATGAGATAGTGGTACGCCACGGTGTGCCATTGTCTATTATTTCTGATAGAGACAGCAGATTTACTTCAAGGTTCTGGCAATCATTACAGAAATCTCTAGGGACACAGTTGAATCTGAGTACAGCTTACCACCCACAAACGGATGGTCAAAGCGAACGTACTATCCAAACCCTAGAGGATATGTTAAGAACCTGTGTATTGGATTTCGGTGGGAATTGGGATTTCCATTTGCCACTGATTGAGTTCTCCTACAATAACAGTTACCACAGCAGTATCGGATGTGCACCATTCGAGGCTCTTTATGGCCGGAAATGTCGATCACCGATCTGTTGGACTGAAATTGGAGACAACCGAATAACGGGGCCAGAATTAATTCAAGAAACCACTGATAAGATAGCTCAGATTCAAAGAAGACTACAAGCAACAAGGAGCAGACAAAAGAGCTACGCCGACAAACGGCGCAAACCGTTGGAATTCCAAGTGGGAGACCGAGTCATGTTAAAGGTATCCCCATGGAAAGGCGTTGTACGCTTTGGAAAGAAAGGCAAGTTAGCACCAAGATACGTTGGACCATTCGAGATCATCGAGCGTATTGGTCCTGTGGCGTATAGACTGAGATTACCTGATGAACTCAGTGGTGTGCATGACGTGTTTCACGTCTCAAATCTAAAGAAATGCCTTGCTGACGAGAGTCTTGTCATTCCAATCGAAGAAATTCAAGTCGATGAACAGTTACATTTCATTGAAGAACCTTTAGAGATTATGGATCGCAAGGTTAAACAACTGAGGCGAAGCCGTATTCCTATTGTAAAGGTTCGATGGAATTCAAGACGCGGTCCCGAGTTCACTTGGGAACGTGAAGATCACATGAAGTTAAAGTATCCCCAACTGTTTGAAGAGGAAGCTGTACCTGATAACAACGCTTAAATTTCGGGACGAAATTTCTCTAACAAGGGGAGACTGTAACATCAGTGCCGGAACCGTTACCGGAACAGTGATCTCTACAGTACATGAACAGTAAAACAGGTACGGATCATATACATTTCAGTACTTTTCATATTCATATCATTTATCATTATCATAGTGAGTTGTAGTAGAACAGTTTCGGAAACATTTAACAGAAACACAGTTCAGAACAACGGTTCTTGAGTCATATAATTATCTGACAATATAGAACCATCATGTGATTATTTGCTTAGGATTTATTATGTATAAACGTATGTGAGACTCTACAGAACGAAACACACGAATATTGTTATGTGAATGCTAAATCGACGGGTTATTTGTATAGGTGACGATCTGTACGAATAAATCTGAAATTTTAACGTTCTGAATGATATTCTTTAATTAGAAAACAAGATTGAAAAGTATAGTTATCGTCGTGTTCGTACGGGTGACGATTCGAACGAATACGCGCGACGACCGTACATTTCGATTTAAACAGTTAATTTTGTTTTAAATTTTTAATAAATAAGAAGATATTAGTTAATTTATTAGGAATTACAACCTTGAATAATTAAATAAATTCTATTTTATAAATCGTGTCGTTTTATCGCGAAAACCTACGCGAACCGGCATTTTACGCGAAACCGAACGAGACCGACTAACCGGGTGAGATGGTATTCTTTATTATGGCATTAAATTGCCATAATAACCCTCACCAACCACTCTCTCTCTCTTCATCACGTTTTCTCTCTCTCTCTCTAGTTCTTCACAAAGAAACTATCTTCTTTCTAAGATTTGGAGGTCCAAACCCCGGTGGATTCAAGCAAAGTTGGTGTCAAGACGTTCCCCTCATCGTGTAGATTCCAGAAGTACAAGAAAAACAAGTAATTAACCGTGGGATTTGAGGTAAACATCCACTTAAAATTCGTTTTTTCTAGGGTTTTCGCGAGTTCAAATTGGTTTTGTTGTTTAATCGGCACTAAAGCACTTAGAACACGTAGATTAGGTTATCACATGGGTTTAGGATCTGTTAGAGTGAGTTTGTAACAGGTTTAGCTTGTGAACATGAGGATGGGAATGCCAAAAATCTTTACAGGTTCGTGAGATCTACTGGCCGAACCAAACAGAAGCTGGCCGAACCCTCTTCTCCTCCCTAGCCGAACCAGCACCTCCAACGAACCCTAGCTTCCTTCTGCAACGAACCCTGCCCTGTCTGACTCACGAACCCTGTTACCTGCACAACCTGCCAACGAACCCTGCACTTCACATGGCCGAACCTTGGCTCATAGACTTCGGCGAGCCTTATGATGGCCGAACCCTTTTAGTTGGCCGCACCCTCACCTAGTTGGAAACGAACTCTCCATGGACGAACCCTTGAAAACGAACCTTAGCATGGCAAACCTTAGGAGCCGAACCCTATGGGTTCGGTGGTGTATTGGGTGAACCTGATGTTTATGTAGCCGAACCTTGGATCAAAACCTCAAAGGGTTCGCTGCCCTATACACTATATCGAACCTAGGAGTTGTGTAATGCGGTTAATATGAGTCTAGGAGCCAAGAAACTAATGTTATAATATAGTAAATGGTTAGTGGATCATTCGAATCTATCGTTTGCATGGGAAGTTGATAACATAGGTTGCATGCATGTATAAAAATATCGTGTATGCATGGGTTAAGGATAGCTATGACAAACTAACAATTTACATGCAATAATAGCTCCACGTGAGTTGTTACCGGACATAAGGTGGATTCATAACCCAATAACATTTTCATGGGATCACGAGAATCGAAGGTTCAAGTCTAGAAACCAAATAGAAATCAAAGAGGTTCAATTGGGCTTAAGTGGGCCCAATGGGGCTTAGCGAAGCCCATCATGTATTAAATGATTTAGTAAACTCAAATTATAAGAAATTGATAAAATTTCATTTATTTATAACTCATTAAACTTCATTAAACGATTTTGACTTAATATTGATTTAATTGTAATGTTTTGATTTAAATTACTTACTTTGATATAATTGAATTGAGAACTTGTTATAAAATAGACAATATAATTGTCTGGATTTGCTCAAAATACAAAGGAAACTCTGCCGAAATTTCTAAAAATGTAAAGGAAATTTATTACAACTACGTAACTAAATTATGGGATTGGGGATCAAAAAGGGTAACTAAGATAGGTTAGATCTTAGATGCACCTAGTGTTAAGACACTTAGTGGCACACACAACAAGACCAAACCATAGGCACAATGAATACTACGCGTACTTATTACATTCGAATTCTTATAAAATAACTCAGGAACTGAAGAAACTTAGCTTACAACAAGAGTGCGCATTTTGTATTTGATCATTGACATAGCAACACAGGTGAGTTCATTGCCCCTTTTCTAACATTTTTGTTTTAAAACGCGGGGCTGAGAAGCATGTGTAAACTGTTTACTTAAATTGTTTACTTTAATGCTTTTAAATTTATATGTTTTACATATATATGAATGTTATCCTAGACCATGTCTAGGAAGATTTTATGCAGGTTTATTTACTGATTCACTTATATATTAAGTGAATAATCAAGTCAAACTAAACCTTTCAATAAGTCAAAACATTTCAAATAAGTCAAAACAAACATTTTGGGAAATCAAGTGAGTGAATTCAAGGGAATCAAAACAAACATTTTGGGAAATCAAGTGGGTGAATTCAAGGAAACAAAACAAACATTTTGACAAAACAAGTGGGTGAATTCAAGGGATCAAATCAAACATTTTGACGAAACAAGTGTGGAATTTCAATGAATCAAACGAAACAATCTTTGCAAAGACAATATTCAATGTTCTACAAATCAAGTGTTTGTTGAACTATGAATCAAGTGTACATTTGATCAATGAATCTAGCATTCTACGATCAACGAATCAAGTACATCTTGTAACAAAATCAGGCGAATCAATAAATCATTTTCAAGGGAAAGCCTGGGAAATATCAGAGATAACATATGCCAAAACAGACGAAACAAAAACCCTACATTTCAAGAAGTCCTAGCTAGACCGTTTGATTTGTAGGTCATATGTTTGAGGATATTTACAGATTCCCTAACTACTAAGTACCTTGATTGACAGACTAGTCTACTCGAGTATGACCATAGGCCCCAATCATAAGGACTTAGATTTTATTAAATGTTTATTTACTTGTTAATTAAGCATTTATAACTGTTATACAATTGGGTGGTTGATCATATTGTGTGATGAACTTGTGGAATCAACATAGATTTCAAATAATTGTAATGACAGGGACAACAAACAGGAGAACTTATGGGATTGTGTTAAGGGTAAAAATGCTTAATTATCATTAACAACAGTGTCATACACAGATTAGTATGTGGTGGGACGGTGGCTGGGCGGGCGGTAAGCTCGACCCTACATATGCCCTATATATAAGCATACCGATTTGGATATTACATGTGAAGTTAATGAGGTTAAGGTCTTTACCAAAGGAGGTTTTCAAATCGTTTTCAGATCATTTTCAAATCATTTTCAAATACTAAACTATATGAACTCACCAACCTTGTGTTGACCTTTATTTTTGCATGACTTCTCAGGTGACGAACAGGTCAATTAGGAAGTCATTTCTTTTGGACTAGGACTTCAGATAGAAGACTAGTATTTTGGACCTGCATACTTTTGAAGACATCATGACATGAATTATTTTGTATATCTTGAGTAAATACAAGATAGTCATATATTGATGTTTTACAATAGATTTACATTGTTAAATTATAAACGTTACTGCTGTAATTTAACTTTGTAATTCTATTTTATTTGGCATTTCTCATTTATATCATGTGCAATGTAAACAATCTGATCACTTCTGATTATCATTCCCGATATCGCGCCCCGGGAACCTTCTGCCCGTCGGGGAAACCCGATCCTACCCCGCCGGCTCGGGGTGTGACACAGACACAAGGACAAACAAGTCTAGTTCGGTAGTGACGCACTGACACTTGGAGCCTAGGGCTCGGTACTAACATTATGTAAACAACATGACACATGTTTTCTTACTATTATGCATATATCAAAACCTATGAACTCACCAACCATTGTGTTGACACTTTTTCTTAAACTTGTATTCTCAGGTAACTAGCTGCCTATGGAACATGATGCACACTTAAGGGCATGAGCATAGGATTTGCATTTATTTATGTCATGTTGCTTTGATCAAACAATTTCCATTTATGTTTTGTAATATTACAATGTAGTGTCTGACAACTTACATTTCCGCTGCATTCATCAAACATATTTATTTTCCGCTGCAATATTATATATGTTCCGCTGCAATAATTTTAGTTAAACTTTTATTTCAAACATTGTATTTGAAACGCATATAGAGTTGTTCTATATGACCATGAACTGTGATTCTGGTCACGTCACACCCACGTGGACTGACACCACGAGTGGGAATTTGGGGGTGTGACATTATATCGTAACAAAGTGCTCACAAAACCTTACCGTTAGTTAAACATGAACGAGGTGTCGTTGGATAGTACTATTTGGTCTGACAAACTCCGCTCGACAACAACTCTGACGGACGGTTAGGACGAGTGTAGTGTCTACCTATGCCATAGTTTTTGTGATAGACTTGGCGGAAGCATCTAACAGTCTAATTTCGGTAGAAGTGCAACATATACACTTGGAACTTATGGTCTACAACTTAACATGCCCGGTATATATCTCGTTAACTGTTTTACTACTACTTAAACATATGAACTCAACAACTTTATGTTGACACGATTCAACATGTATTCTCAGGTAATTGAATGCACAAGGCTAGGATGCACATGGAATCTCAGGAAGAGGGTCCTGCATGCATTAAACAGCTATTTTGAAACATTCTATATTATTGTGTTTTGTAAAACAATGTAGTGTTTACTTTAGAACACCCCGCTGTGTAAACATTCATATTTTGTTGCTTAACATTTGAACTACTTTGTTTATTTCTAATGTAACTGTGTATTTTTCAAAAGCATATAGAGTCGTTCTAAATGACCAATGTTTCTGATCTTGCCACATCACACCCAACGGCCCGACACTGTAAGTGGTAATTTGGGGGGGGGGTGTGACAACAACATAACAACTTAATGCAATGATATGAATTAAAAGTGAGGCTAAGGTTTTACATTCGAATATTGCCGCCAAAACATTACAGTCACATTCGGATATAGCCGCCAAAAGTGAGGATGCACAACAAGATCTCATGTTTAGGAAATATCTAATTTACTTTGAATGATTGTAGCAAAAGTATGTTCATGTAATATAAATTATGTTTAGTATGCCATGTATGTGTTTTGATACAGCCGTAACGAAAGTTACTCCCCATCACGGAGACTTCACCACCATGCTTCCGCAACATAGAACGACAACAAGTGACATCATCGGGTAACAGGGGAGGGGGTGTGATATCCGGGTCGAAACTCCAAGGTAGTAACCTAAACCGGTTTTTTGCCATTTCCATCATTTTATATCCACTTTTTTATATAAAATTCTATAAATCCTAAAAACTAATTTCTACTATTATGTTAACATTGAAGTAATTTTAGAAAAAAAATTTCATCTAATTTTCTTATTTAATATAGTTTATTAATAAAAACAATGCATTTAAATGATATAAAAATCATGCAAAAACATTTTTAAATTTGTGAAAAAATATATTATTATTTAAAAACTTTTTAATTTCACAAGTACATATTATTCATTTATATTCAAAATCTAACAAATCAAATAAAATCTTTTGAAATAACACACACACACTTTTGTCTAAATAAACTAATTATTCAAATAAACAATCATTTAAGCAAAAAGATAGAAGCTTTTTTTATTTTCTTATTATTCTTTTCAATAAAAAAATTAGAGAAAACATAGGATAATTTTAGAATAATTATCCTAAAAACCATTACTTATATTTTTCAAACAAATATTTAAAAAAAAAATAAAAATCTGATATATTGTTTAAATTCAAAAATCATTACACACACATAATAATTCTAAATAACGTCGTAAATGTTTTAGAAATTCAAAATAAATACTTTTACATATACACATATAAATATTAACTTTAAACAATCAAATTTACAAATTAAAAACAAATGGATGGAAATTAGGTTATTCCAATGCTATGTAGTTATCAAATGCAATTAAAATATTTATTTATTTATTTAAATTAATAAGTATTCCAAATTGATACCATTCAAACTTAAACATATTATTTTTGGTTATCCATACTATGTCATAGTTCTAGTAAATCAACATTTGAACTCTAAGCAAATGCTAAGACTATTATGTCTTTGAACTGTAGGGTGGAGCACTATCTTCAACTATATTCTTTATCAACTATCATTGGATCTAGCTAAGCAATCAAGTGAGTTTCATTCATACTCCCTCTTTTAATTTTGTATTTAGGGATGTTACATATGTTATACAACTTAATGTTATTCTATAGTCAAATTCAATAATAGATGCAAACTCTGAGTCTAAGTTGTTAGAGTTGTATGCTTTGTACGTCTACTTGTTTATATGTTATGTGTTAATTTGTTATGCCATGTATATCTAGTAACTAAAAGCCCTTGCAATATAACTTAGGTTATTATATATTGCAAAGGTGAAAGAGCCAAAAATTAATGTAACTAGTAGTCTTTGCACAATAACATTGGTTATTGTAAAATGCAAATATGAAATAACCAAAAATCAATCATTGTACTGGTAACTTTTGTCAATAACTTAGATTATCGAATTTCAAATATGAAAGTACCTAAACTAGTGTAACGACTCAAATTGAATTAACTTGTGATAACTAGTAGGTTAAATGGGTTAAATATTTAACTACTAGTAAATAATTAATAAAAAGGGTGATAAGAAAGTTGATGGGTTAAAATTGCCAATATTTGAAACATAACTTAAAGAAGGGGTTTATTTTTGGTCAAACATGATCAAAATTCAAATTTGTTGGCTGGGGAGAAGGAGGTCGACAATCAGGGAGGAGAAAATAGGAAAAACTGGGTTTTCAACCAAAATCATCATCATCTCTGTAACATCACTGTACTTTAGGTTATCCGTACATCTGTACATTCGTACGATTGTACTGTTACGACCTGAGATTAATTATTATTAATGATAATGAATTATTGAATTATTATTTAATGATTATCACTGTTACTGGTATACATGTATAGAATATATTATACGCGTAAACCATGGGGAGTTTAGTTGAAACCCAACTATACAGAACCAGAGAGTTTATCGCAGTCACAGTTCACTGATAGATGGTTTACTGGTTGAAGTGGAAAGGAATGTAGAGTTGGTTGTTGTTTGGTTCCTAAACATAGTCAAGGACACATGGTCATGGTTTATCGAAATATCGGTGGGACGGTGTCTAGGGCAGTAGCTACTGACCCTTACATATGCCCTATACATATGCATATTTCGGTCTATCATGGATGTGTCAGTGACTAGGGTTTAGTGGGTTTTGGTTTGGGAAGATAATATTAAAGTTAATAAAATAATGAGAATAATATTACGCGATGGTGAGGTTACGAACATTACTTAAACGCGAATATTAATTCAGAAATATTAACTTAATAAATGTATTCGCGTGGGTGACGATTCACACGAATATAATTATTAGGAATAATATTTTGAGACGATATTCAATAAATCATAAATCGAATTGAAATACGATACGAGCGACGAATTCGCAAAGGTGACGATCTTTACGAATACGTACGCGAGTAACGTGTTTCGACGAGATAACTAAATAAAATCGAACGATATTAAATTAATAAATGAGAACTTAAAACGTTTATTAGGAATCACAACTTAAAATGAGTTGAATAAATTAGTTTATCAAATAATCGATTTAACGATGATAAAACGAAAACCGTTTTAAGAAACAGCAATATTTAAATAAAATCATTGTAATTAAGATGAAACTTAATTATTTTAATGTCTTATGATTTAAATATATTTTACGAGTAAAACCGAACAATTATTAGGTTGTCGCGATAAAGACGAGACCGAACGCGCGGGAACGGGATGGACTTAAATGGTGGAAGACTCCACCATTTCCCCTCACTTTCCCAACTCTCTTTCTCTCTCTAAAACACACACTCACATTTCTCTCTACCTTCTCTCTAACTTTTCTTGATCATCACTACATGAAATCGAAAGATCTTGGTGTCCACGCGTTCGTGTGAACGAGAGCTACAAGAGGATACGAAAAAGTCGAGCTTTGGGTCGAGTTTGTGAGGTATGTGATCCATTTTATTTTCGGTTTCATTTAGATCTAGAGCCGGGTTATGATACCATAATTGTTAGTCGATTTATGCATGAATAAACCTTAAAACGAACTAACATAGGAAGGGGAAAGCCATAGCTTTGATCTGCAACAGCTGATTCGTGAAGGAGGCCTAAGGGCCGAACCTGTACTGCTGAATGGTTTAGATCAGGCGAACCTGTCACAGCAACATCAGGTGCCGAACCTTCTTGGCGGGGAAAAAGGGTGGCCGAACCCTCACAAGGTGGCCGAACCCTTATAGGGTGGCCGAACCTTATGGGTTGCGAACCCTTGGGCCACGAACCACCCAGCCGGTTACGAACCTATAATGGGTGAACCTATTCCCTAAACACACGAACCTTCTGGGCCGAGCCTTCCAATTGGGAACGAACCTTAGCCTCAAACAAATCGGTCGAACCCTAATACCCTGGCAGCGACCTTGGGCTAGTTGGAAACTAAGTGCCGAACCCTGCCCCCACCGAACCTTTGACTGCGAAATCAGGATGGGCCACGAACCCTTTATTAATTTAGCCGAACCTAAGGTGGATCAAGCGTTAGGTTCGCTGGAAATGTGGGCCGACCAAGAACCGAAATGATCGACTGGATTTAAGAAAACCTAAGACTCAAGAAATCAATGTATAATCATGCATGCATGAAAGACCATATTAACCATCACCTTTTCTCTCTCTAAAAATATAATATCTATGTTATGGATTTATAAACATGGAGTAGTTTTTACAAGGATAACTTAGGTATTGTTTCTTAAACAACATTATATCTTAACAAACTATAAGAGTATGGATTGGCCTACGTAGTCATGCATGCATGCACACTAAGGGTTATTACGTGAGTATAAAGTTATCACCTTTACATTAAGTGTAACTTTCATACCTTTATCAAGACCCTCATTAATATAATTAACGAATCAATTTATGCTACACTGATCTGTTATAACGAAGAATGAAAACCTTAATTGATTAACACTCTACTAAGATGATAAACCTGAGTATCTAGGGTGTCCAAACAAAATTAGTACAATTGAGTGAGAAGAAATTAATCACGATTAGATATAAATACTTATGAATATAAAACACACGATAATTACAGATTGATTGAGTTGCTTTGAGTTTACATACGCGAGCGCGCATAATACAAGAGCACCGGATCTAAGGACTTCAGGTGAGTTCTCATAACCTCCCTTTCTTTTAAACTGTTTTGTTTTAAAAACTCGGAGGTGAAACATGTATACCAAATTCAAGTATTATTTTGATAACACAAGGATAATACCTGTTTATCAACATGATATTTATATTATGAAATTACATTGATCATTAAAACTCCGTGTGGCATTGCTGATGACCTCGGTTATACGCAATGATCACATGTATTGTCACGTGGGTTGCCACATCCGTGTAAAGATTGTATTGACCTTGGTCAATAACAAAGATTACATGTATAGCCACTTGGATTATCATAACTCCGTGAAACAATGCCTTTGACCTTGGTTAATTGCATCGGTTTCATGTATTGTCACGTGGATAGCTTCCACTCCATGGATCATGTTTTTAACTTATGTTAATTACATAATGACCATGTATAGTCACAGATATTATTTGAGAATATTGATGTTGAGATTGTTTGAATGGTTATGTGGTTGATTATCTATTATTGACTATGATTATCTATGATTGACTATGACTGATTGGATATGTGATTATGTGTTTGTGTATGTGTTTGATTGTTGAATTTGGAGATTGGTTGGATTATCTCATACAGGTATTCTGGTGGATTTTCTCAAGAAAACATAAGCATTTATACTCGTTTTATCTAAACCTTTTTATAAAACCATTTTTAAACTTAAACTTTTAAATTCATTTTATAAAACCTTTTAAGTATAAAAACTTATGATTACTCACCAACTACTTAGTAGTTGACACTTGATTTTCCTACGTGTTTCAGGTAATGAAGCAAAGTAGGTTGAGGATGAAGAACTCAAACTTTTGGACGTCATCATATAGGATCTTGGACTTAGCTAATTAACTGAAATTCTGGCGAATTGAATTTAGTTAGATAGCTAATTCTTTTTGTAATTGATGTAACTAATTCATGTTAGACATGATTTTTGTGTACTTATTTTGGTTGATTGAATGATATATGATGATTTGATTTAGATGCCCACGAGCTTTTGAACAATCTACACATCCCTCGTGGCATCCCGACGTTTCCGCCATCGGTCGGGGTGTTACAATCTCTACCTTTGATTGTTAATGCAATAAGAGATTTGTGGTTCCCTTGCAATTTCACAACTCTATGTATGTGAATTTAATTGTGTTGTTGGAAAATTTGTGGGTTTTATGTGGGGATGGTTAGATGAGGAGGAAACTCAAATTTTGAGTTGTTGATGTAATCAAAATCATGAGATGATGTTAGTAATACTAGAAACAACTATAACAACCATCTTGTATGTAAAATAGATTGAAAACCTAGAGTTCGAGTTTTAGGGATTTCTTGAGTTTTATGAACTATGAAGTAAATGTTGAATTTAATGAATGAGTTTTTTTTGTTAATATATGTGAAGTGAATTATGAGAAAACATAAAATGAAGGTTTATGGTATGCATGATTTGAATGGAAATGATGATATTTTAGAATGTTGATGTTTGAGGTATTATAAAATCTGCACATAAGGTGTTTGAGGAAATGCCTCAAACAACTTGAAAATTCATGAATGAATAAAGGTGTTGGTGAACTTGGGGGAAATGGTTCAAAAACTTAATAAAAATGATTTAATAGTGAAGAGTAGACTAATTTCATAGATTGTAAGAAATTGGAATGTAAATAGAAGTAATTAGGAAGTTTGATCACCATAATGTCAACTATGGGGATAACGGGTCAAATGGTTGTAAGTTTGATTAATTAAATATTTTTTTCTAGATTAAATGTGTATGTGTGACTATATGATCTAGGAGGTGAAAGTACAAGCCAACGACCTAGTAAGGAGAAGATTGATCATAGTGAAACCTCTAAAAAAGGTGAGTAAACCTGTCCATTATATGCAATCATAAGTCTTATCCATGTTTTGTTGAGTATATTGACTTGTATGAACTACTTGACTCGGTGTTTATAGTAATGGTTGATTGATATGTGGTGTTTGCATAACTTGTTTTAGTGTCAATATATATTAGAGAATAATTTGCACATTGATTTGGTATGTGAATCCACATTAGTGAGGAACATGATGTAAGACCACATATAGGTGGCATTCATGTGATGATCCATATTCGTGTGGACGAATGGGTAAGTCCATACTTGTATGGCATGGTAGATGATCCACATTCATGTGAAAGTTATTGTATGACCACCATTGAGTGGCATTGGGGATCCGCAATCGTGTGAAAGAAAATGAATAAAGGTAGCAATGGTATGGGGAAATAAACCATTAATTGATTATATGGTATTTTTCATGTTGTGAGCTACCAAGATAGGTTTAGGACTTAAATATATGTTAAAATGGTGTAATGGGATTGATTTTGGGGTAAAGAAATGATTAGAAACGATCGGAGTTGAATCTGGAAGTTAAAACGCAGAGTTTGTGAAATTAGACCTATAGTGGGCGTACCATACTCCTTGGTTAGGCGTATTATACGCCAGGAAACTTATGGTACGGACAGAGGTTTTTGTCGACGTTGGATTTTGGGATTATGGGTTTGGGCGTACGATATGCTGGGGTTGGGCATACCATACACCAACTATTTTGGGGTTTTCATTCCGTTTAATTCGGTTAAGCTTAGGGAGGTTAAGGGGTTAACTCACTTAGTCCTTTTGGACTAACACTTGATTGTATGAGGTTGTTTTAGGTCAAAAGTAGGTTTGACTATGATTCGGAGCGATCAGACGATTAATGAGATCGAACCAACTTTTTGTAAAATTTAAGTAAATGAGTTGTAAAGTTTTAAACTACATTTTTAACGTGTTTGACATGTTTTGTAAATCTTGAAATATGTTTAGTTAGTTATGTTAATGCATTAAGTATTTTTGGGGTGAATTGTAAAGGTTTTTTTTTAACTTGAAAAATCTGAGACCTATTTTGTAAATTCCACAAATATGTTAAATGTCATGTTTAGAGAATCTGGGTGTCACAACTAATAGCCTTTTATTAATGACGTATGTCATTAAGTTAGCAAAGGTGAAAGAACCAAAGATAACATGTTGAACTTGTAATTATATTTGTTTTAGGTCATATTTATTTGGACTATGTTTACTTTTCAAGTTTTAAATTCATATATTTATATGACTTGTATGGTAAGTAACTAATTATTCATATACTTGACCCAAACTTATTTTACATATACAACAATCTAAGATGAAGACATAGGATAAGTATTAGTGAATCTAGTTAATTGTAAACAATGTTTTAGTGTTTCAATTGTAATACTTTGTATATTCAATTCATGTAATGATTTGTTATGTTATAATGAATGCTTGGTTTGTGTATTAATATTGATTAATAATGATGGTTTAAATATTGAAACGTTACAATAGCACCATGAGCTAACGAATAATCAAACTCACGCCCTAACATTTCTTCCATGAGTCAATGTGTGACTGAATTAATTTATATAAAAGAAAAAAAACAAATAGAAAAAAAAATTTAGAAGAAAAAAAAAGTAAGGAACCCACGCGTTGCGGCGAGAATTCCACTACAATTTCGAATGTTAGAACGCAAAAACGATCTCGTATATTAGTATTCAAATTTAAAAAAATGTCAAACCGGCTATCATTTTTATGTAAAACTTTTAAGTGTACCTGTTATAAAAAATTAAAAAAATATTTATTTAATTATAGTGATTTGAGTACAATTAACACAAAGGAAAAAAAAAATAAAGAATATAGAAATAACACATGTAAAAGCTTAAAGTGTTGGTGTTTGTCAAACATACAATATCTTATTTTTTTATATTGACAAAGAGTGATCATAATGTTTTTTATCTTTTTTTTGTGTTTTAGTTTATAAACAAAATTTGGATTCATGGTATATCCGATGATTCTTTCAAATGGGAGGTCATGGGTTCAAATCCTTTCCACAACGAAAAAAGGGTCTGAGGGGGGTCAGGGGTTTCCAAGTGGGGTTTCCTCCTGGGGTGGTTGTGGTGGCTCATGGGAGGTCTAGGTAACTAGACCTTGATGACATAGCCTGGAAACAGTGGGTTCAGACGATTGAGACATTGAGGCATTCGCCGTTCAAAAAACAAAAAGTGGAAGTGTGCGTGTTTTAACTTTTGACGTCATTGCTCCTTGACTTGTAGTGGTCACGTGACGTTCGGCGGATTTTTAGTTGGTTTCTAGATCGCCATTAAAATTATAAAAAAAAAGATAAAAAAATAAAAAAAGAAGAGAGAGAGAGAGTTTCTAGAGATCGATGACCCAATAAATTAGTTAAGGACCATGCTTAAAAGTTAATTAACAACAATATTAGCTCCTAATTAACTATTACTAGTGAATAGTTAATGATCTGGCCCGCTTGTTAAACAAATCTTTTACATAATCTCTTCGTTACGCTTCCGCCTTGCTTAAACTAGCAGCCCCCATGTTCTTGGAGAAAAGATAACATATATAATGTATGTATGTAGCATGAATGCATGCATAGGGAAAGCACATAACGACAAGGTATTTAATGGAATTAACCCGTGTCAAAGAAAATTACAGCGGTATAAGCGCAACATTTCTATGAATACATAATAGAGTCAGGCCAATATAAGACTAGCCAACTTGGTAGATGCATTGCCTCTTAAAAAGAAGGTCTTGGGTTCAAATCCAAGCAAGGGCAGAATATTTGGTGTAGTATAGGAGTAGGTTAGTATGACTATTCAAATAAAAACATAATAGAGTCAGACTCCATTGGATTGATTGAGATAGTGGTGTAAATTTAGCTTTATTTATCCTATGTAATCTATTATATATGTATTACAAGCTTCTTGCTTGGTTTTTGCTCTTTATATAAAAATAATCACTGTTCAAATAAAAAAAATAAAAAAATAAGTCGAATTGGTATTTTGAATTCCAATTCAAATTAGGTTCATATTCCAAGGTGATTTAAAAAAGATAACAAATTCAGATTACGTAATTCGAAATATAACCAGGAAAACAAAACTGGCAAATGCAACTATTTAATAATAAAAGTTTCTTCAAATTTTGTTAAAAGATAAAATGTTTTATCTTATAAGGATCATTGCTATTAGAAGAAGTATGAACATGATTATTCGACTTATTTTTTATTATCCTGTATAATAAGAAAATACATGTTTGTTCAATCGAACATTATATTATTATCAATCAACACAAGTTACAACTGGTTTTAAACCCGTCTCATGGCCAGGTATTTAAACATTATAATCATAAAAGTATTTTTATTTGAATCTTTAAGTAAAAATATCATTTGCTAACAAAATAAGCATATAACAAATAAAGATTTCAAAAAAAATAAAAACATCAAGCAAACTTCCATCACATCTGCATCATACAAAACAAAGAATACAACACAAAAATCATAACATCTTTAATTGGTTAATATACTATCAAGTCATAAATATCGGTTTTTATTTAAGTTTACTCCAAAGTAATTTTTAAGCCAATATGATTTTGTATGCTAAGTTCAAGACTTGAAAAATAAGTCAGTTAATTTTTAGAAGCTAATATCATTTTCAAAATGGTAAAGAGGAGTGAAAACCAAGTAAAATGAATGTTAATCTAGTTATAGAGTGATGACAGTTGACTTTAAACAACAATTAATCTTAAATAATTAAAAAATAAATAAATAAAAAATCAAACCACTCGTTACATGATTTAGCCAACTCTATGTATAATCTTGTTGATGTTTCATTTCAATCGTAATATAATCTTATGAAACCTAGATGAATCATCAACCTCCGATATAGAAGCCATGTTCTCACATCGAAAACAATACTTTGGTGCAATAAATATTGTCACAACTTTTTGGTCTTGTCATAAAGAAATACCAAATTTAAAAGAGATCCCCACCAATACACAGATGAATCACTAGTTGACCTCAAGTTTAGAAATTGATTTATGTGTAGAAATGGCAGAATCAAAATTTAAACATGTATGTGCAGTATTTTTCACCAACAAATGTACCTGATTTTAAATAATTTTGGTACCCCCCCCCCCCTTGTTCTTTAGTTTCCCGTTTAAGTAATCAATCCTCTTAGCTAAATGCCATTTTGCTGCCTGATTTAAGGAAGCATCAAAATGAACAAGTAAAAAAAACAGTAACATTGAAATTAATTAAAAAAATCAGTAAAAATCATGAGTACAAACTCAGAGTAATAGCATCTGAAACTTGTTAATTTTCATGCTTGAAACCGCTTTTGTGATGTTATTTTTTGTCACATACATATATATGAGATCTGAAAATGAAAGACCCTAAAATACTATTAAACGTATGAGAGAGTCGATATTTAAAAGATTACCCAACACATGTAAAGTTTACAAAAATTTAAAACTAATTATACCTTCCACCACATGGATCCATAACCCTAAAACAAGGTATAATTCTGCACACCAAAATCTGCCCTTTTCATTACATAATAGACGAGTATATATACAAATTAGATCACATCACCTACATTGAATACAAAATATTTATTCCAAAAACATACTCCTACGATTATGCTAATTATGCTACCGACCATAATTATGGTACAACTAATATACAGCTGTGTATACCAACTGGGTTAATATACCCCCGCAGTCGAATCAGGAGGTTTTCAAATGTTGAGACTGTCTCGGAAATCGTCAAAAAGAAATATTGGTAGGCTTTTAGTAAATATGTCAGCTATTTGAAATCATGAAGGGACATGAAAAACTCGAACTTGTCCTCGAGCAACCTTTTCTCGAACGAAATGGTATCCAACTCTATGTTTTTTGTGCATTGGTGCTGAACGGGGTTCTCGGAGAGGTAAATTGCACTGACATTATCACAATACACAAGGGTAGCATGACTTGGGGAGTGATGAAGTTCCAATAACAAGTTCCGTAACCAGCATGTTTCTGAGACGACATTGGCAACCCCACGATATTCGGCCTCGGCACTTGAACGTGAGATGATTGGTTGTTGTTTGGAGGACCATGAAATTAGATTGTCTACCAAATACACGCAATATCCTGAAGTAGAGCGCCTTGTGTCTGGGCAGCCGACCCAATCTGCATTAATGCATGAGAGTAAGGAAGTACCTGAAGAGGCTGTCAGATGGAGACCGTGGGATATGGCTCCTTTTACATATCGCAGCATACATTTTAAAGCGGTCAAGTGCGATGTACGTGGGGCATGCATGTGCATGCAAGCTTGCTAAACCGTGTAGCTAATGTCTAGTCGAATGAATGCAAGGTATTGAAGTGCGCCTGCAAGCTGTCGGTAATAAGTGCCCTCATATTCAAGATGAGTACCGGAAGTGACACCAAGTTTGGATTTGGAGTCAACAAATGTATGTGCAGGTTTGCATGTGGTCATGCTAGCCCTTTCAAGTATTTCCATAACATATTTTTGTTGTGATAGGAATAGAGAACCACAGCGCCTTTCAACGGATTTGCCAAAAAAGTAAGTTTGGGGTCCCAATTCCTTCATTGCAAACTCGTTGTCCAAGAGAGTCATGAAGAATTTGTGAAGATCCTGCGTGGAGGTGATGAGGATTATGTCATCCATGTAGAGAAATATGTAAGCAATGTCACTTCCATTTTTGTAAATGAAGAGGGAATGGTCACTTTAGCTATGCTGAAATCCTATGGTCGAAACAAAATCTGTGAACCTTTGGTACCAAGCCCTTGGTGCTTGTTTCAACCCATATAAGCAAACATGTTTAATAAGCAAACACGAAGTGTAGATTGTTCAAAAGCACAGGGTGTTTATTATAATGAGTTCAAACCATTCATTATCATAAATTCAAACTTAATAATTTAAATATCTTTTAAAACATCCATTACATCAAGAAGGAAATAATAATTTCAAACATTTAAATTCTAAACATAATAATCAAAGTAAATCAAATCTCCTTGCATGCCTAAATAGCGTTTCCACATAAAACATGTTTAATTAAAAAGGTCAACTATAAAGTTGGTGAGCTTCACAGGTTTAAGCACATACACCAAAATAGTTGAATAAATGTTTATAAATGTTATAAGTAATATGTGTAACCAAGCAATATAAACATACAATATTGAATTAGTAAATAAAGCAGAGCAACTAATGTTAACAGAATAATGTTTGACCATGGTAAGCATCGCAATGCTTGAACTAGTAACTATCACTACGGGCTTCCCCCGAAGGGTAAATCAAACACAGTGGAATGGCCGGTCAATAGATCTATCATAGTCACTAGGAGTGATCAATGTTAAATGTTAACTAACGCTCAATATGTATAATGTCATAAACTTGTTTCACATAAATAGTTTAGAAGTTTTGATAACATATTTCACCCCAAATAATAAAAGCATAAAAAGGAGCTATGAAGACTCACCTTGTGTGATGAGCTAGTCGTTGCTAATAAATGATAAATATGTAGTCCAAATAGTATCCAACACGATCTAGCTTAACCTATAATTCAATCGTACATAACTAAGATAACTTTGACTTTGCATGGAATTTCCATAATGTATTTGTGTTCCATTTGTTTATAATCAAATTTATGAGTATGAGTTCATAAGAATTGTTTAAAGTGTTACAAGTCGATTAGTTGTTTAAGTTTAAAATAATTATTATTGTTAAAGAAATCATAATAATAATATGACTATTATTAATACTAACCATAATAATATTATTATTAATATTAATAATAACAATATTAATAATAATAATAATAATAGAGATAATAATACTAATAATAACAACAACAACAACAACAACAACAACAATAATAGTACTAATGATGATACTTTTATTAATAATGCCGTTATTAATTGTAATAAGTTTGTTAATAACTATAATAATATTAAAAATAATAAAAATGGTCATAATAACAATAATACTATTAATAATATTAGTAATAGTACTAGTGATAATTGTAATATTGATACCTTTGTTAATAGTAATAATAATTAATAATGATAATGTTAATTATATTAATCATAGTAATAATAAGATGGTAATAAAAATTAATAATAATATTACTATAATATTTATAGAAATAATAAGATCGTAATAATTAATAATAATATCAACTATCATAGAATTAATAAGAAGATAATAATCATTGAAATAATATGATGATAATATATATATATATATATATTATGATATTTGTTTATTTATTTATTTAATTACTTTATTATTATTATTTTATTTTATTTTATTATTATTATTATTATTATTTTCTGTTCTAAAATATTAGTTTTAGTTTTATAAAACATTTTAGTGAAATCAGAATTTAAAAATAAGTATTAAATAAAAAGATATAAAAAATTTACAAAAAAATAGCCCAAAACCCGGCGCATGGCGGATTCGAACCTGTGACCAACCTTCCCAAAGTCCCGAGCTTTAACCCGTTGATCCAAGGCCTTAGCCTCGATGGTGTTTCAATTATACTTAACATAGCATTCCATGGTTCCCCAATTCCTTTTCAATAATCAAAACCAAACCCTAGTTTCTAATCCCATCAAATTCGTTCGAATTCGAACCCGATTGGGTTTCCAATCATAGGGCTTTCGTGTGGGATGAAAAACCGAATAGGATGATGTATAGATTGCTTACTTTTTGTTGTCGAATCGTAGGATTGGATCGAGAGGACCGAGAGCGACGAGAACGAAATTGCATGTCTTGATTAACGATCCTAAGGGATCGATTCGTGGGTGTTAGCCGAAGGTGTGGGTTGACTAATTTGATTTTCATGCTCGTTTATATAGATTCTAGAACACACGATCAATTCTAGTTAATTAGGGACGAATTTCGTTTTGATTTTTGACTTATTCGACTATTTGGTTGATGTTAACGATCCCATTGTGTTCGGGGTTGTTTAAAGTTTGAATTTTTACTGATTTCATTCGTTGATTTGGTCTTTTTGAACAAATGGGTCGTGGTTGGGTCTATGGATCTCCATGCAGGTGTTTGGGTGAAAGAGATAATTAGTTTGAGAGATTTACACAACCAGTCCCTCCATGTTTTTCTTTCTAATATCAGTTTTTAACTTGTCACAATGAGTCCGTCAAGGTTTTATAACCTTTTACAAACTTAAATCAAAATATTTATATACTAACAATAATTATCATAATAATAAATTAATAATATTATTATTGTTATATATATATATATATATATATATATATATCTATTCAATAAACTTCACTTAACTTGAATTGTTATGATTATTATTTATTTAATAGTTTTTATATTATATATATATATATATATATATCTACACTTACTTTGTAATAATTTTTTTAAGCTTTATTGTTATTATTATTATTATTGTTATTATTGATATTATTTTCAATATTAATAATAATAAAAAAATTAGATAGATAAATATTTAAATAAAATTTCTCATTGATAATCTTAAAATTACATAAATAATCGAAATGTTACAATCACGAAATCCAGGGGGCTGGTGCATGTAAACAATCTCCATGTAAGAAGGCGTTCTGTATTGACCACGAGTGAGAAATGGTGATAGAGGACTCTCTGATTGTGGTTGATTTTACCATGAGGCTGAAAGTGTCTCCACAGTCAATTCCAACTTGTTGGGACCTGCCATCATAGACTAAAGGAGCTTTGTATCGCTCCAAACTGTCATTAGAATTAAGTTTATGTTTAAACATCCATATGCTTCGTACAACATTCATCTGATTATGTCTGGGGACTAACTCCCACGTGTTATTATCAATAAGAGCTTGGAATTCGTCGATCATGGCCTTATTCCAATCAGGGTTACGAAGAGCATCTAGTGGGTTGTGAGGTACAGGTGATGGTGCAGTGTGAGTGTTTTAAGTTTATAGGATTTTGAGTTTTGGCAGTCATGTTGCGGGTCTGAATAGTTCTGTGGGGTGGCAGGGGAGGAGGCTTGGGTATAAGCGGCGTCTGTTGAGTGGATGGGTATGGTACTGAGTGAGATTGGTATGATTCATAGGCCGATGGTTTGGACTGATTTGTTTGTGAGGTATGGGACTGCCTGTTGTAGGTTGTAATTGGGTTTGCTGGTAGAGAACGATAGGAGTCATAGACGGGTGTTTGAGCTGTTTGAATGCGGTGGTTGCGTATGGAATAGGTTTGTAAAGGTGGAGGTGGTTGGTCATGTATATGAGGGGTAACAAATAGATCTGTACCTTCAGAAAGTGGTATAGAGGGTTCTGTTGGGACTGTTGTAGGGTCTGGTGGTGTAGGCTGGTTGTTTGAGATGGAGGATTTTGTGTGGGATGTGTTTGGTACTGTGGATAAAGGGGATTCGGAGGTGGTGGTGTAGAAATAAAGGTGAATGTTGGTTGAATCAATAAATAGTTTGTATGTGGAGGTATTGGTTGTTTGTGTGTGTGAGAAGGGGAAGCTTGTTTCATCGAAGATAACATGTCTTGAGATAAGAATTTGTTTTGTTGTAAGGTTGTAACACTTATATCCCCGATGGTTAGATGGGTGTCCTAAGAAAACACATTGGGTAGAACGATTTTGAAGTTTGTTGTAACACCCCGACCGATGGCGGAAACGTCAGGATGCCACGAGGGATGTGTAGATTGTTCAAAAGCTCGTGGGCATCTAATTAAATCATCACATAACATTTTAATCAACCAAATTAAGTACACAAAAATCATGTCTATCATGAATTAGTTATTTAAACACAAAAATCATGTTCGCTCTACAGGCCACGATTTACGTTCCATTTCGTTCGTACCGAATCGCGGTATGATCGCGTACTAGGAACGTTATGGATCGCGATTTTGATAATAAAATTGACGATCCCATTATACCATGTTAATCGTTCCCGACGCTAATTGGATCGCGAAACAACGAAGTTGAAATCACGTACCTGGGTAGGTCAAGCTGTTGAAGAGTGTGAATGATCATATGGACACGAACTCACGTATCGCGAACCGATCTATTTGGAATAGCCGATTCCTTTAAAAGCCCTAGATCTGATGAGTCTTCATCTCACGAACCCTAATCGGTAATCATGAATACTTGAACGAAAATGATTTTTGGGAAAAGTAGGAGCACATTTGTTTATTATGAAGAAGACAATGACATCCTGGGAAAAGCGGGAGCACCTTATTCTTAAAATAGGGTTTTCACTTTTCACAAACGAACGAGAATGAATATAGGATTTCATATTTCAATGTTATTTTTTATTATGAAAAAGTAGAAATTTGTACACTTGGAGGAAATGACAATGTGCAGTGGAGGTAATTTTGAAAGTGAGTCAAAATTTTTGACAATATTTTGAAAATTTTGGAAGTTTGCAGGCTATCATTTATTTTTTATTGTTTATATTTTGTTTTTTATAACATTATATTTTATAAATTATGTAATATGCTTTGAATTTAAGTTATGTAATATGTTTTAATGGGTACATAGTATTTTATTATTTGGTACACCGTACCAGAGCGAACCAAGATGAGCCTACCCTAGCATACCGAATTTTAGGGACCTAGCGAATTGCGATCCCGTAACACGTTCCCGTACCGGACCGTACCGCGATCCTAGTGACTATGCAAAAGTTGTGAAATTGGGTATTATTATATTCCCCTCCATTATCACATTGGATGGTTTTTATATTGTGGTTGAATTGTGTTTCAATTATGCCACAATAAATGTAAAATAGATGCGCCGAGGTGTCCTAGAAGATGATGCCACATGTCTTGAGTGATGGCAGCAAGGGCAAAAGGCAAAGTGAGCTGCGAAGTTGAGTTAAAGGTGAGTGGGTAGAGATCCCCGGCATTGTTACATCTAAGGATTGGTGCTCGTGTCTGGAAGTCCTTCACATTACAACCAAACGGGTCAAATTCAATAGTAATACTATTGTCAGTTGTTAATCTACGCACAGATATGAGATTTTTGATTATGTTTGGAACATGTAAGATATCACGAAGGATAAATGGTGGATATAGGTAGGGTAGAGTAGAGTACTAGAGTGTGATGTCATGTACCTTGAGTTGGATTTGTAGATCCATTCCCAACAATAATATTCCCGAAAAGACTCTTATTAAAATAAGACATAAAGTTACCTGTGGAGTTTGTCATATGAGATCTCACGAGTCCCAATGTAGTAGGCGCTAATGTTAGAGATTTCACAACTGCATATCCATGAAATTCAGGCCTTGTTTGGGATTTCATTTAAAAATGACTTATTAACTTATTGACTTTTTGAAAAAGTCAATAAGTTAATAAGTTGTTTGTCAAACTTAAAAGGACTTTTAAAAATGATTTTTTGTAAAAGGGTAATAAGTTGTTTTTCAAAAGTTAAAAATTCTAGCTTTTCAAAATGACTTATAACTTATTGATATAAAATTACAAATTTACCCCACTATTTCTCCTTTACCCAATAACTTTAAAATTGTGTTAGTAAAAAAATGTCATTTTTGGTCATTTTAAAATTTTATTTTGGAAAAGCTAATCCAAACACATTTTTAAAAACTTCATTTCAAAAAGTTATAAGTTAATAAACACTTTTAACAAAAAGTACTTTTGAGGTTATATAAGCAATCCCAAACAAGGCCTCAATATGAATCATAAAGGAAGCCACTTAAATGAGTTAAAACTCATAAAAAAGTACTGAATAATGTATCACTAGAACAGTGTTGATGCCGGTTGGCAAATTTCCATTGCTAACCAATGAAGCTGTTTTTAAGCATGAATGTAAATTATCATGTACATCTTCATATCCTTTCACTAAATATGCCCAGTTAAACTCAAATCAAAATAAATCGTAAGTAAAATTTCAGCTTATAATTCTAACAAAAAACCTGCAAATAATAAAAAAAACAATGATCCGGTGTACGTGCTGAATGAGAGCAATTCGAGAAATCAAATTAATCAATTACCTCTTCAGTTTCATCATCTCCATCATTGTTGTGACTGAGTTCATGGTTGGGATTTGTTTTAGAAGATATCCACACCATGTCAAGGTTGTGTGTTTGGCTACTTGCAATGGAAAGATAGATTGTCTGAGTTGCACATTCTAACTTATGTAGATGTATGATCAGGAGCCGAGGGAAGAAATAGGTTGTGGTTAGGTGGTAGTTAATACTTAATATGCACATTTTTTTGGTTTCTTTTGTTTTGTGTACTTTTTTTTAGCATGGTATATTATATATATTTATAAACATCGTATATTTAATTGTACTAAAAACTCATCAAATAGAAATTACTTTCATGTTAAAGCAATGAGATTTGTGCAATTATGCAAAATGCAATTTCATTAAATAACCAAGGACATTACAATACCAATAATAAATTTAAACAAAAGAAACATGCACATCCATGTGACCACGTTAGATTGATGTTATTCAAGTATATCTATGATTGAGTAACTTCGATGACCTATTTGACAAGTGTAATGATTGATTAGGTGGCGATGACGACCGGTTAAGCAACATTAGATCATCTCTTCGTTTAGGTATTGATGTCTGCTATGCGAGGTTGATGGGAGAAGTGGAATGCCAAGGATATGTAGTGGGGAATTCAGGCGGTTGAGAATTTGAAGGAGCAGGTGACACGCGTTTAATTTGGGAGGTTTTACGAAAACTGCTCAAAACTGATGGGTAAATGTCATAACTGCCTATTTTACATGGCCAAGATTAAATCTTGGAGAATTTAGACGGTTCAGATTTGTTCTCGAGAGCGATTGAAACGGCTGGCATCTATTTATCTATCAAATAATGTAAAAACGGGTAGTTGATCACAGGGAAGCAAAAAACTACATACATACGTTGAGACTTTACAATAGAAAGAGTAGATAATGCCCATTGGCATGCAAACCAATCAAAACTTGATAGCCAAATAGAGACAACGAAAATGAACACCATGATCAATTTTAGGCGGCAAATAAAACACAAACTGGATTCAATCAATACCGGATTGAAAAGGGGAAATATTAATCGGCGACATCGTTTGTTCGTGAAGGATGTATCTCTATTCTTGTTCGTAAAATTTCTCTGTTTATTCATATCCAAAAATCGAAACGAATTGAGTTTAATAATGGTTATCTGAGTCAATTTCAACCGAATTCAATCAGGTTTGGTTCAAATTGAAACCAAATTAACCGATTAAAAACCAAATAACCCGGTTACAAACCGAATAAGCCAATCCGAATAAACTAAATTCAACCAGATAAACCAAATTGTACCTGAATATATATTATTAATAAAAAATAATAAATATAAATCTAAATTTGGTTTAATAAGTTATCCGAACAAACCGAATTAAAAAAAAAAAAAAAAAATTGTAACCAATAACATAAAAAAAAACTAAATTCAAAATTCAGATACGGTTTATGGTTAGGAACCGAACTGAAAACTGAATTTATGTTTTATTGTAATTCGATTTTTTCGGTTAAGGATACGGTTCAGTTTTAAATGGTTTTTCGGTTTTTTGAATACCACTAGTTTTGACAATTTTCTTTTATTTTGTAATTGATATTTATACCACTTTAAGTTGATTTTATTTAACATTTTTATTTTAATTTGTATTTAGTATTCCAGTTGTCACGCTTTATTGTTTGTTTCGTTAATTGTTTTTACTTCTACTTTTTATTAGAGCTTATTAGATATTTTTTTTATTTAACATGGTTTGAAAAAATAAAATAAAACGTATTATAACAAGTTATAAAAACAAATAAATAAAGTGTGTTGATTGTAAGAGAAATAGATGATATTATGTTGATTGAATTAAAATAAATTATACAAATTAGCTAAAAATATAGAAATAAATGAAAAACAATCATTTTAGTAAATATTTTTCAAATCACTTGTTTTGAAAAATATTATTTACACCCATACCATTTTGGGAAAATAAAAAGTCTCTAAAAACATGAGGGCTGCGGTGCTTTAAATTGCGTTAACGCCGGCCATTGAAGGTAAGAAAAACATTTAGACGCATAAAAACTTTTACCAAGCGCTTAAATGCTAAAACAATCTTTTTTAACGACTTGGTACGACGACGCTCAAGACAAGATTTCAACCATCCCCTCGTATTTGTCGATATGAGGTGTACGCCCGGATCCACCCCAAGAGGAATCACACAACTGGGAAACCCCCTAACCTTGTCTAAGCAAATATGCACCGACTTGGATTCGAACTCATGACCATCAAGTGAGTAACTATTAGGCTAAAATAATTAACACGAGTAAGAAAAAAACTTCACATTTATCGGCTCGTTACATAACACAAAATAATAATATTAAAGCTGACGTCAGCTATGAAGATGTGTGAAGCCAAAATGACAGGGCAACCATTGGGCTCTTTGTATGATTTGCTTTCAATTATTACACCTAACCTATATATATATATATATATATATATATATATATATGCTTTCACGAAGTTACAACGCCTAACAAAGCTTTTATGCATAATAGTAGATTATAAAATTACAGTACTCGTAATAATTTTGATTTTTTTTTTTAACTAAGCATCTATTGGTAATTGTGAGACTGGACGACACGTCGACAACCCTCACCTCACCTCACCATAAATTAACATGGAATTAGATGGTGATGGGTCATATGTTTTCTTCTATGGATCAACATTATTAATTAATTAAGGCTTCAGAGTTCATCATGCTTCAGAGTCATTGTTCCTTCTGTAGTTGCAGGTGTATGTTTATACAATTAGAAAGAAATGTCTAAATACAACAACATATCAATATCAAGATAAAGATAGGGATTAAGAACCTGGATATGAATGAGGGAAGAAAAATGAAATCTCCCTTGCAGCTGATTTGTGCGAATCTGATCCATGAACGCAGTTTCTCTCTAAATCCACCCCACACATGGCTCTTATACTACATGACATCACATAACATAACATTGTTAGTCATAATTGTTATTGAAATCGGTAACAGAGATATATATATAAATTGCTGAACTTTTATTCAAATGAATGAATAAACTCAAAACAAACCTCGGCTTTTATAGCCAAAACAAAAGGGATAAAATCTTTAACTAAAAAACAAGAACCTAGGACTAGATAAACATAAAACAAAATAATTAAAACTTAACCCTTTTCTTTTAATAAATTACAAGTTTAATCTAACAATAAACCCCTTAAACTTGTAATCTGCTTCAGTCCAATCTTCCTTCTCATTTCTTCATGTTTGATTCTTGGCAATGCTTTAGTCAACACATCTGCCTTTTGTTCAGCCCCGCTTACATGCTTCACTTTAATCCTTCCATTCTCCACACACTCTCTTATGAAGTGATACCGAGTATCTATGTGTTTGCTCCTTCCATGAAAAACTGGAGTCCTCATTAGTGCTAATGTTGACTGATTATCCACTTCTATAGTCACTGCCTCCTCTTTAACTCCAAGTATTTCACTTAGCAACCTTTGCAGCCATATAGCCTGACATGCTGCACTTGTAGCGGCCATAAATTTTGCCTCACATGAAGAGAGTGCTACCGTTGCTTGCTTTTGAGAGTTCCAAGACACAGGAGCTTCATCATAGAAGAATATCAGACCAGTTGTGCTTTTCCCATCATCCCTGTCAACTGAGTGGATGTTGTCACTGAAACCATGAAGTACCTTGCTTCCATTCCTTTTGTACCATTTTCCCAGATTTGATGTCCCTTTAACATATCTGAGAATCTGCTTTACAGCTTGCATATGACTTTGTTTAGGCTCTTGCATGAACCTGCTCACATATCCAACCGAATAACTCAGATCCGGCCTGGTGTGTGTCAAATACCTTAGACATCCTACCCACTTTCGGTACAAGGTTGGATCAACATTTGGACTTTTGTCTTCCTTTGATAACTTCAGCCCTGGTTCCATAGGAAAAGTGGTTGAATTGCAGCTACTCATGCTTGTCTCTTTCAGTATCTTCTTTGCATATCCTTCTTGACAGATAGAGATCCCTTCCTTGTCTTGTTTAACCTCTATACCCAAGTAGTAGGTCAGCATACCCAGATCAGTCATCTCAAAGTTTACTTCCATCTCCTTCTTTATTCTTTTTATTTCCTCAATGCATGCTCCTGTGAACAGCAAATCATCTACGTATACTCCCATGATCAGAGTGTTCTGTCCTTGTCCCCTGATATACACTGCAGGCTCTTGTTTGCATTTATTGAAACCCAAATTCTTCAAAACATTATCTAGTTTGGTGTTCCAAGCTCGGGGAGCCTGTTTTAACCCATACAGTGCCTTTGTGAGCTTGTAGACCTTATCTTCTGCTCCCTTTTTCACAAATCCATCAGGTTGACTCACGAAGACTTGCTCCTTTAATTCTCCATGTAGGAAGGCTGTCTTGACATCTAGATGATGTACAGGCCAGCCTTGTTGAGCTGCTATGGCCAGCAGCAGCCTTACAGTCTCCATTCGGGTCACAGGAGCAAACACCTCCTCATAGTCAACCCCGTATTGCTGCACATAGCCTTTGGCTACAAGCCTGGCTTTGTGATCTTCCCCTGAGCATCCCTTTTTGTTTTATAAACCCATTTCAGCCCTATGGGTATAACACCGGCTGGCAGATTTGTGAGAGACCAAGTCTGGTTCCTTTCTATAGAGGTTATCTCTGCTTCCATTGCCTCTTGCCATTCTTTCACCACCCTTGCTTCCAAGTAGTTCTTTGGATCATAATCTACAAGCATTAGATCCACATCATCCAGTTCTTCTAATGTTTTTAGCCCCCTTACAGGTGTGTCATCATATGTTTCTTCTGTTGCAATGGTAGGATCATGAGGCTGATCTTGGTCTTCAATCTCTCGAGGGAAAATTGGGCCTCTCCCTTTTACTGTTGAACCTGGACTGCTCCATTCTGATTCATTATCAGAGGGTTCATAATTTCCTGGATTTCCTTGATCAACCTCCTCATTTTCTTGGCCTTCGATTTCTGTTTCACCATGTCTTTGTTGAACCACAAAGCTAGTCCAGGTATGATCTTTCACCCTGCCTTCTTCCTTTTTTCCTTCCCAAATCCAACCCTTTGTTTCATCGAATTTAACATCCCTGGTTACATGTACTTTCCCTGTCACTGGATTGAACATTCTGTAGGCTTTGGTTCTTGGCTGGGTTCCAAGATGAACCATCTTTATACTTCTGTCATCAAGCTTCTTCTGGTTAGTTGATAGGGTCTTTACATACCCAATACAGCCGAAGACCCTGATGTGCTCTAGATTGGGCTTCATTCCTTTGAGAATCTCATAAGGAGTGATGTCCTTCAAGGCCTTGGTGGTCATTCGATTTAGGATGTAAATGGAGTGCCTTTACCTTCTGCCCAGAAGTCTTGGGGAAGACCCGTTGCCTTTAACACGCTTCTGGTCATGTTCAGCACTGTTCTGTTTCGTCTTTCCACAACCCTGTTTTGTTGTGGGGAGTATGGGGCTGTGTATTGGTGTTGGATCCCAGCCTTGTCGCATAGTTCTTCCAGTCTTCTGGATGTAAACTCCCCACCATTGTCTGTTCGCAGTTTTCTAATTGTACAACCAGTCTCCATCTCAATTTGCCTTTTGAATCTTTCTAGATAGCTGAACACCTCATCCTTTGACTTCATGATGAATTCCCACATATATAGACTGTGATCATCAACCAGCAGCAACATGTACATGTTTCCTCCTTTGGTGGTTGGTGTTATGGGCCCACAGACATCTGCATAGACCAGTTCCAGCAGGTGGCTTGCTCAGTATTGGGACTGCTTAGGGAAAGAGTTTCTGGATTGTTTTCCAAGTGAGCAACCATCGCATACTTGAGATGGATGGTTAATTGTTGGAACTCCCCTCGCCAGTCCTTTTGTGGTCAGCAACTTCAGAGAATCGAAACCCACATGGCCTAGCCTTGCATGCCACAACCAGGCTGCGCTGTCAACCTTTGCTTGCAGACATACCGGTACAGCAGCCTTTATTCTGACCTTGTACAGCCGATTAGTTGTTCGAGGGACCTTCATCAGCAGTGTTCCATCCTGTTCTTTTACCCATAACAGCTCCCTTTTCATCTGGATTTCATACCCAACTTCAGTCAGTTGCCCAAGGCTAATGATGCTGCTCTTGAGAGAGGGGATCAGGTATACATTCGTAAGGATCCTTTGTTCTCATGTCTTGCATTCCACTATTATGCTTCCTCTTCCTTTGATCTCGACATAGGACCCATCTCTGAATCTCACCCTTCCAGTGATGGTGTTGTCAAGCTAAGTAAATAGGGCTTTATTACCGGTCATACAATTGCTGAATTGCTGGCCCCATTGTCTACGAACCAGTAATCATCCTCAGCCTCCTCATATCTTCTTGGATGAATGTTGCCTTCGTTTAGCAGCACTGATTCTGCCGATGTCTCTATTCCAATTGTCATCATGAGGGCTGGTCCTTCATCATTTGCTTGAGCCAAATTACTTTCCTCCTGCCTTGGCATTCGGATGAGTAATGACCCATGGCATCGCACCGAAAGCACTGAACTTTTGTCTTGTCTTTGAATTTCCTCTGATGATAGGAGCTTTGGCCTTTGTCTTGACCTCTGCCCCTGCCAAAACTTCCTCTACCTCAGCCTCTGCCCCGTACTGTCGGCCTGTTGGATCCCCTTCCAATTCCTTTTGAGGCTTCCTGCTTTTTCTTGGCTTGCCATTCTTCGTAGGACAGCATGAGCTGGTCCCCCTTTGAACTTGATCCCTGATCCTTGGGCCTGATTCTTTCTTCAAAGGCTTTAAGTCGCCCGATTGCTTCTTAAAAAGACATGGTGCTTAGGTCTGCAAATTGTTCAATCGACGCCACTATCGCGATGAACTTGTTAGGCACTGAACTTAACAGCTTCTTCACCAAGGTCTTGTCTTTGATTGTTGAACCCAGACTGTTTGACTTCGATACAAGCTTGCTCAACTTTGTAGCAAACTCATCGATTGAGTCATCCTCATTCATCTTCAGTCCCTCGAATTCGGATTGCAGAGTCTGCAATCTTGCTTCTCGCACACGGTCTGCTCCAACAAATCTTGTTTTGAGGGTATTCCACATCTCCTGAGCCGTATTGTATTGAGAGACCTGGATCACCATCTCTTCGGGAATTGCCTAATACAGTAGGGCTATCGCCATGTCGTCCTTCTTGACGTCTGCAGTTGCACCAGCCCTTGGTTCGATTGCTTCAAGGATCCCATGGACCCTGAATACAGCCTTGATCCTTATGGCCCAAACGTTGTAATTGTCTGCCATTAGGATAGGGCATTGTAGCGAAGCCGAGTTGCTCTCCTTGACTTGCACGGTCGCGTGTTCACTTGGTCCGCCTGCCAACGCCTCGATTCACTCCTTCAAATCTTCCTTGCTTGGCTGACTTCTTCCTTGACCTTGAATCGGCTGAGATTCTTGAACTCCTTCCTTCGATCGCTTTCTCTCCCTTAAACACTCGATACAAATTGAAATCGGTAACAAAGATATATAAAAATTGCTGAACTTTTATTGAATGAATGAATAAACTCAAAACAAACCTCGGCTTTTATAGCCAAAACAAAAAGATAAAATCTTTAACTAAAAAACAAGAACCTAGGACTGGATAAACATAAAACAAAATAATTAAAACTAAACCCTTTTCTTTGAATAAATTACAAGTTTAATCTAACAATTATAAACCAAGTTTGAGAAAAGTTAAAGGTTGTTAATGTAAATAGCTTAAAGTTGTGTTTGTGTTTAAATATGTAATATATATATATATATATATATATATATATATTAGATTGATTAAGGGTGTAATATGTAAAATAGGTTTAGGGTATATATATCTTGTATGTATGTGTCTGTAATCATAATCGAAGATCAAAAACTTTATACGAATGTTTTACATTCAAAGTTCTTAGTTTTCACAATTGGTTGTTCATTTGAGATCTTGGGCATCAATTGGCATCAGAGCATCATGTTCTTGAAGATTCTGAGTTTTAATTTCGTGTTTGGGAAGACGATCACCCCTGAGGGTGTTCCTGTGTGCAGTACCGATCGCGCAAGATGCATCGATTGAGGCTGTACAATTCCGTCTTCAATATCAATCATCAAGAGGGTGTTTGAATTTCATTTGATTTCAATTCCATTTTAGGCAAGAGGCTGCAATTGGAGTTTTGTTGGAAACCGATCATCAAAGAGGGTGATTGAATCCGGTTGTGTTATCCAGATCAAAGCAATAGGCGGCGATTGGATTTTATTTTATCATATATCAGATTATAGAACATCATGAGGGTGTTCACGCTTCTATAACAGGGGCAAAATAAGAGGATTTTTTTTGGGTTTGTTCACGAGGGTGTTCACGGCTATTGGATTTTGCTGTTGTTTATTTGGAATCAATTAGGTTGTTGTTTGCTCACGTGTCATGTGGCTGCTGTTTGATTGAAATAAATAAAAAATAAAAAAAAGCAATTCTTGTGTTGTTTTATTTGAAAGTCGGAAAACCAAGTGGGAAGAAAAGAAAGCCATAAAGGGCTGTTGTCATTCATTGGTTTTATTGCAATACCAGAAACCAAAAGGGTTTTTGGGTTCTTAGTTTTCAGTCACATAATCAAGAGAATTTTGAGGCTGTGTTTGTATTTGTTTGTTTAACATCAAGCACAATCAAGAGGGTTGTAATATTTTTTTGTTAGTTTGACTTTTGATTTTGCAAAAGATTGTTGATTATTGTTGTAGACTCGCTGACCCAGAAATAAAATTGGGTTGTATTTTGATCTTTTCGGAGACATAATTGGTGGGGACATCCGATAAAATTGGTGTTGGGGCTATTTTCATTGATTTGCATCCATAGAAAGGAAACAAAAGGTATCTTTGTTCCACCGAAGCAATTGAACATTTTCAACAAAAGGGTATCTTTGGGCTGTGATTTTTTTTTCTTTTTGTTTCAAACCAGATCAAGTGGATCTGTGTGTGTTCAATTGTCTTCACAAAATCAAATTGTTTTCACAGAAGTCGATAAAGCCATAGGGCTTTTTGTGTTTGATTTGTTATGAATTCTGGGCTGTTATTTTTGATAATCAATTCCTAGTATGTAAGACAGATTCAAGAAGTCAAAGGGAGGGTTGTTATTATCTGTTTGTCAATCAAAAGCCAGAAGGTTGTTTTGACATAAAAAAGGTCAGAGAAAAAGAGTATTGTATTTGGTTCAATTGAAGGCAACAATTGTGGTGACTATTTGTGTTAGTCAGAACCAAAAATAAAGGGCACTTTGACTTTTTTCAAAAGTCAAGGCCTGTCAAGAATCTCAATTTTGATTACAGAAGGATATTCATTGTTTTGTGGTTATTATCAAAGACAAAGCATAAGGCATATTTTTTGAAGTGGTGTCCGTGTACATTAGAAGAATCATACGAGGAGGATTCAAGAATTTCAGGTTTTGTGTTTCATTTTAATCTGAAATTTATTGTTTGAACTTCTATACTTATATTTGAAATAAGTTCAAAATTTGTTTTGATTCTTGTTAAAAAGTTTAAATTAAATTTTGGAATCACGTTATTTTAAGAAAATTATTCTAACTACTCCTGGAATCGTTTAGTGGTTTGAAAGAAAACCAAAGATACGATGTCAATTTTAGGTGAAGGAAGTAATAGTAATAAAGAAATTGTAATACACAAGGAAATAAGTTCTATTTCCCAATTTCAATGCCCGTTATTGAAGTCCACAAATTATACCGTATGGGCAATTCGTATAAAAACCATACTTAAGGCAAACGGACTTTCGGAAATGATAGAACCTAGTGCCAATTTGCAAGCCAATGAAAAGAAAGACATGGCTGCGACTGCGTATTTATTTCAAGCACTACTTGAAGAAATGGTATTACAAGTTGCAAGTTGTTAAAGTGCTAAAGATATTTGGGACGCACTAAAGACAAGGCATGTTGGTGTGGATCTAGTGCAAAAGGCACGACTTCAAACACTCAAAACAGAATTTGAGATGTTGAAAATGAAAGAGGAAGACACGATCGATTCATTCACTGCTAAGTTAAATAGTATTGTCACAAGGGCAAGTGGTTTAGGATCAATATTTGATCAACCAACCTTAGTAAGCAAACTGTTGTTCTGTGCCGGAAAGGTTCGTTCAAATTGTTGCAACCATTGAACAATTTGTTGATCAAGAAACTACAACTCTAGATGAAACAATTGGTAGATTGAAAGCCTTTGAGGAAAGGACCAATCTAATGGATGGAGGCCTTGTAAACAATCAAGAGAAACTTATGTTCACATGTCACGACAAGAATTATGGTCATGGAAGACGTTTTGAAAACCGTGAACAAGGAAGATCTAAATCATCACAAGACAATTGGCGTGATGATAAGATCAGACGAGAAAAATGAGAAGAAACTCCTTCATATGATAACTTTGGAAAGCATAGAAAGGCGGAAAATGTCTCACGGAATAATTACAAGAATAGAAATAATTATAGCAACCGGAACGAGTCTGGTAAAAACTTAAGCAAAGTAAAATGCTATAATTGTCAAAAGTTTGGACATTTTGCCTCAAATTGCCATGAACCAGATCATAGAGGAGGGGAATCAAATCTGGTGCAAAAAGACGAGGAATCAACCCTCCTAATGGCAATTAAAGAAGATTGCATGGATAATCAAAAGTTTTCCTTAGATGAAAAGGAAACTAACTCTTGCAATTATTGGTTCTCACTATCTAAATATTTTAATAATGAAGAACCAAAATGGATAGAATGGAAGGAACGAGTTACTGAAAAAGTTCTAGTTCCAAGAAAAGAAAATGAATATGAAAATCCATCATCCAAGCTTGTATTGCAAGCAGAAAGTAAAAATGATAAAGTTGTTGGACTATGTCACAACAATAAGAAACTAGAAGGAGTTCGTGTTGTCTCACCAAGATGCAAACCAATCAAGATTCAAAAAGTTGGTGTGACACAAGTGAAGGAAGGTGGTAAACAAGTCAAAGATGATGATACTTGAGAAGGTTTTAAAGTCAATAAAGAATGTGCTCGTGATAAAGACAAAGTTATGAAAATCAAATTAGACGACTTTTATCACAAAGGAAGGAAGCCAAAGTTTAGAGATAATAGAGACTAAAGAAATGAAGACGAAGACTCAAACTTGGATTAACAATTAGAGGGGTGAATGCTAGTCATAATTGTTATAAACCAAGTTTGAGAAAACTTGAAGGTAATTAATGTAAATAGGTTAAAGTTGTGTTTGTGTTTAAATATGTAATATATTATATATATTAGAAGGGTTAAGGGTGTAATATGTAAAATAGATTTAGGGTATATATATCTTGTACGTATGGGTCTGTAATCATAATCGAAGATCAAAAACTTCATACGTATGTTTTACATTCAAAGTTCTTAGTTTTCACAATTGGTTGTTCATTTGAGATCTTGGGCATCAAACATAACAAACAATGTTAATTAATTATTAATGGGCTTATTCGTTCATTCATAATGACAACCTGTGAGGGTGTGTAATTTTAGCCTTGCGAGCATCAGTTGGTCCGATAAGACGACGCCAATCACTAATAGCATTCACTTTCTCTAGAACCATTATCAAGACTGGACCACTGCACAAAGATATATATATATGTGTGGTGAAAAACAAAACATACTTTTGGATTGATTATGTGTTAAGACTCACCTTGTCATGTATTTAACAAGGGATGGAAAGAAAGTCCTTGAAGAGTGTTCAGCATAAAAGATTGTGACAGCATCTTGAGTGAGGTGGAGTGTGAGTTGTGTTTGGATGGTGAAACCAGATTGAAGAATAGTCTCCCTGATTGAGTTTGTATAATTACCAAAAATCCCATCTGGTTTCACGATTGCTAATGTTAACTCATTTTCAATTGCCTCACATCTACAACCAACCAACACATAATAATTATAATAATTACTTAAATCTGAATAATAATTGAATTTCAAACCCTAGCTAACAGCAGCTATCATCATCATAATCATCATTATTGTTTTGTGTAACAAAGGATACCTATTGAATCGTATGTATACCTGGGCGATAGCGAAGGAAAAGAGGCTATTATTAACCAGAAGACGCCCAAACGGAGGAGATTCAGATTCATAAGCATCGATCTAAATTCTAAACAAACAATTATGAATTATCAATATTTCCAATTCAAAATTCACAAATCCTTTTCTTTATCTTTTTCTTTTTCTTTTTCACATAAATAAATAATAAATTATTGTTCTTGGTCTGGTCTTAATTAGAACCCCACGGCCCACTCCACAAACTGATTAATGCAACCATGAGGTGGGCAAAAAAACAGACTCAGAACCGACAACCCAAACCGGAACCACCCATATTTGAACTGGTGGATGCAAACGGGTCTGTTTTTCAGACAAATTAGAACCGGAACCGGAAAAACCAGAACTGGTTCCACCTATACCCGGCCAAAGCACGAACCGGAACCGGTCAACAACTGGTTGGAACCGGTCGAAACCCGAAATCGGGTCTTGACTTTGTTGACCAGAACTGGAACCGGTTGAAACCGGAACCGGTTCTGAAACCGGTTTAAAAAAAAACCCAATTTACGTACCTGTACAACCATCTCTTAATGATGGGCTTTCCACCTATCCCAAACATACATGTTTTGTTTTTATTAATGAGACAAACTAGGGCCGTCCAAAATGTTCGTCGCTCGACACTAGCTCGATGCTCGCTTGGAAAAAGCTCAAAAAAAGCTCGTTCGAATTTCGCTCGGCTTTAAACGAGCCCAGCATGAGCCAACGTAAGCTCGCTCGTCGCTCGCTCAGACAGTCGCCCGTTTGGCTCGCTCGATTTGGTCAAAAAAAGCTCGTTCGAATTCGTTAAAGTAACCGATTCGTTGAGATGAGTTTTCCATTCCTTGGGTATAATCCGGGATCGGTTGAGATGAAGAGTCCCGTCTCGCCCTTGCTCGGTCGGCCTTTGCACGATCTTTCCCAATCGGACGGGTCAAATCCTCTATCTCGTCGTCGTCTTCTTCATCGAGCTCGTTTAGATTTATTTGAACTCGAGCATCCGACGAGCCGGGGCTATCGGTAGACGATGCTTTTGATCGCTTTGATGCCGTGGGTTGAACAGTCGGGATTCTAACCCAATTAGGACATTTCCTCATAATCTCCCAACTCCGTTTAAGCGTGAATGCGGTGTTAAACTCTTGCCTAAATTGGTCGACCGCTTCACTCTCGATCATTGCGTCGCTTTGGTCGCTCCGGCGAGTTTGCCATTTTTGGGAATAAATCTCGTTAAACCTTTTAACATTTCGGTTCCCGCCATTTGCTAGAGACCATATCGTTTGTACGATACTCCCCCGACCCATGGCTTGGAAAAAATGACTTCAGACTTTACTCCAGAAGTCCGGTCCTTTTTTGTTACGACCTATAAACAATATATGATTAAAAAAAATATTAACAATTTTAAACAAATAAATTAACAATATTTAAAATAATAAAAAGAAAGTAATTACCAACAATTGGGTCTTCTGGCACATCAACCCAACCTTTTGAAAGTGCAAACTCCTCCTCCGGTGTCCGTTTTTCGGGACGGGTTGGAGCTACCACAACGGGTTCGGTATCCCCAACTTTTTTTTTTGTGTTTACGCCTTTGTGTTGGTTGAGTGCTTGGACCGGCATCGGTAGAGGGTTGAGTCTTGGGTACAACTTCATCCTGAGATAGTTGAGCAAACCCGTGTGTTTGTTGACTAGAACCATATTCAGCGAAGGTGTAAAACCCTTGTTGTGGACTCGATTCAAAATGCGGGCCATAACAATTTGAATAAAAAAAAGGATTCATTGGAGAACGGTTGAAGAACCAGTTCAGAGGTGGGGTGTTCGAGTTTCGGTTAGGTGGGGTGCTCGGGTTGTAGTATTGGTTTGATATTTTGTTGGGATCCATGGAAAAGTCTTTTTTTGTTCAAAAAATAGAAGTATTTTGTAATTTTGAGTGGGAGTATTTTTGTGTCTTGAATGTGGTTTATATAGGTAATTTTTTTTAGGTTGGCAACAGTCGAAAATGGCAACGGTCAAGAAGAAAGGGAGAGGTGTGGCTGTGGCAACGCCCAAGCCATCAACGCCTAGGGGGCGGTGTTCCACCCTTCGTTCACGCCCACCCACGCCCCTCCCACCCGGCATACCGCAACATCTAACAAATACTGCCACCACCAATGTAATCCCCGGGGTTTTTCCGTTACGAATTCGTTTATTTAATCGTGTTTGATTTATAATAAAACAAAGTCCTTGGATGTTCCTTGAAACATTTGTATTCGTAAACTTATAGGTTTACATATAATTATATATAAATGTTGATTATCAATAATGATACAAAACATAATCTAAGCTTGTATTAATTTCATTTTTATAAAAGTTAATATTCTTTTGAAACATAACACGCCATAATACGTTGTAATAAAATGATAACATTTTATTAGTAAATTACCAATTATTAAAGTTAAACATACATCTATATCTATATACTCTTTATAATGGAGATAAGAAAGAGAAACATCAAATCTCTTAATTTTAAGAGATGTACAATAGTTCAAGCTTGAGGTACACCTCTTAAAGCCATGTTATCTTCTTTTGTCTTTGTCTGATTCCCTTTTGCCTCTTTTATTTTGTAAGGGCTTCTACTAAGAAGAAATACTTTAGCTCTCTGGTTTTCAACTTTCTTCATTGTTTCCCTAATCAGTATCAAAGTCAATGGATTATTTCCTTCAGAACGACGAGGATAATCATGCATACGAAAGAGGTAGGCATCGTTTCTTGGACTCTTCGCTTCTGAATCACAGTTGTTCGTATGAGGTATGCATCATTTTGGCTCCACATTCAAAAATTTAAATCGCAGATTAGTTCTTTAAATTCAATCTCCCTCTTTGATTTTGAATCTCAGTTCTTCATGTGTTTGCCTCTCCACTCGTGCTTGACGATTACAAAACCTAATTTTTTATTTGGAAGGTATGTGACGATTTAAACCTATTATTTCGCCTAATAGTTTCAATTTGTCTGTATATTGTTTCTGATTGCTAGGTTTTAATATAAATTGTAGTTTCTAATTTTTGTTTGTTGATTCAGGTGAGTCTAAGAAAGATTAGAGCGTTGGATGTTATATACAGGTGACTATAATTTAATGTGTATGCAGATGTGTCTTTGTAAAGTTTTTTAGATATTTGTAAAGATTGAATTCAAATTCAAAATATTAGCAACTTAATTGATAAACACTTTCAAAAATTTTCAAATGTGCAAACTGGACATTTGAGATGTTAGCATGTAGTTCTGTTAACTATTAGCATGTAGTTCAAGACTATCTATGTGTATTGTTTTATGTATCCAGTTCATTTATTTATACATTTCATGTGAGTATATGTGTGATTAAATAAAAAGGGAATTTTTTAATGTTTATATGTATGCAGATGTGTATGTGTGATTAAATTAAAATGAATTTCTTTAATGTTACGTGTTAAAAATGATGCAGTAGTACCTGCTAAAAAAGTTCATTGGTATGCATGTAGTTAAACTTTTTTAATGTTTATATGTATCCAGTTCCTTGGTAATAGATGCAGCAGTACATGTTAAAAATTGCATATCAGCACCAGATGGATCAATACCTGGTATAAATAAATTCAACTCATGTCATAAAACTTCAATTTATGTTAGTTTGTTTATAATTGTTGATAACCCCTGCTCCATCCCCCTATCCCCTCCATCCCCATTTTTATTTTGGCATAGGTGTTGCTTTCTCCAAGCACTTTGTGCAGATAGATACATCAAGACAACAAGGGAGTTAAGGCATTACTTCGGATAGTTTAGTTCAAGTATTTATACATGTATTTTTGCTCCAATTTTTTTTTCAGATCTCTTACTCGAATAGTAGGTTTTGGACATTTGCTCCAAGCCTCCAAGTGAGTTCAAATTTCAGAACCCTTTCAAATCTTGTTGTTTCTGAGCAGATTTTTTGTTGCTGACTACAATGGCTTTCTTGACTTTGCATATAGATCCTAATATTACAATTGAAACCCCCAGTTATGTCTAAGATTTGGCAAGATGTGATTATTTGGTTGTAACTTACTTCATACCCAATATTACAAATAACCACGTGAAGTTTGGATGTAACTTTCTTCATGCTTCTGTTGGTTTCAATGACACATATTTCAGTTATACTTTATTATGTTTCTTTGTTTTCTGTGCATGTTATTCTCTTGAATTCGAATGCAATCTCTGAATTAACTTGATTAGAACTCAAATATGTATTTGGTAAGTTTGTCACATATGGTTTCTTGATATTGGGCATTTACTAATTTGCTCCAAGTTGATTCTGTTTAGTTGAATTTGAATTCAATTTCTAAATCACAACTTGAATAAAACTGCAATGGGTATTTGGGAATTTCATCAATATAGTTTCCATTTACTTGAGTTTGAATATGATTTTTAAATCAACATAACTGAGACTGACGATCTATAAATAAGGTAAGTTGTTCTTAGGTTTACATGCCCCATTTTGAGTATGATGTTTATGGTCTTCACCTAAAAGCAGTTGATATAAATGAGTCCATGGCGACTAATTTCTTTATTAATGCAGCTTATAAATATTTATATTTTATACAGCTATAGACCTATTTAATAAATTGGAAGTAAATTGGTTGATAACAAAGTCAAAATAATTATGCTGATATATTTTGTTATTCAAATGTTACTTATAAATTCAAATTATGACCAATATATTCGATGATCAGTTAATAATCTTTAATTGAGATTTATTTCTTGTGTTTAATGCCGGTACTATGATGCATTCTAGATCTCCATTGGTAGCAACATTAATGACAAGGAAAGACATTTACATGTTAGGTTAATTTTGACTTGATGGGCATGATCTTGCATTACCCTCAATGATCTTGGAAGACTCTACTTATAGGCAGATCTACTTAACATTTCTATCTGATAGTACTTTTAAAGACGCATCATATTACTTTAGGCAAATGCATGTTCGTTATAGTATGTTCATTATTTAGTTTGTAATAAACGAACTAAACCTTATCTTTATTTGTTGTCAAGTATCTTTGAAGGAGTTCAAGGAATTACATTATGAGAGTTCGCTTAGCTCTCGAAGGTAGACCATTACATATGAGAATTGACTCAAAGGTTATTATTGTTTATTCAATTTAATTTTATTTACAATCCAAATTACACATATTTTAGTATTATTGGCACTATTGCTGGTTGGCTGTTTGCTATTAATTATTTGTACATGTTTAAAGCTTGTATATTAATGTGATTAGTTACCATATTTAATATTAATATGAAATGGGTTGACACCGCTGCAATGCGCGGGTTTCCGACTAGTGTGTGTATATATATATATATCTATATACTCTTTATAATGGAGATAAGAAAGAGAAACATCAAATCTCTTAATTTTAAGAGATGTACAATAGTTCAAGCTTGAGGTACACCTCTTAAAGCCATGTTCTCTTCTTTTGTCTTTGTCTGATTCCCTTTTGCCTCTTTTATTTTGTAAGGGCTTCTACTAAGAAGAAATACTTTAGCTCTCTGGTTTTCAACTTTCTTCATTGTTTCCCTAATCAGTATCAAAGTCAATGGATTATTTCCTTCAGAACGACGAGGATAATCATGCATACGAAAGAGGTAGGCATCGTTTCTTGGACTCTTCGCTTCTGAATCACAGTTGTTCGTATGAGGTATGCATCATTTTGGCTCCACATTCAAAAATTTAAATCGCAGATTAGTTCTTTAAATTCAATCTCCCTCTTTGATTTTGAATCTCAGTTCTTCATGTGTTTGCCTCTCCACTCGTGCTTGACGATTACAAAACCTAATTTTTTATTTGGAAGGTATGTGACGATTTAAACCTATTATTTCGCCTAATAGTTTCAATTTGTCTGTATATTGTTTCTGATTGCTAGGTTTTAATATAAATTGTAGTTTCTAATTTTTACACTTTGTTTGTTGATTCCGGTGAGTCTAAGAAAAATTAGAGCATTGGATGTTATATACAGGTGACTATAATTTAATGTGTATGCAGATGTATCTTTGTAAAGTTTTTTAGATATTTGTAAAGATTGAATTCAAATTCAAAATATTAGCAACTTAATTGATAAACACTTTCACAAATTTTCAAATGTGCAAACTGGACATTTGAGATGTTAGCATGTAGTTCTGTTAACTATTAGCATGTAGTTCAAGACTATCTATGTGTATTGTTTTATGTATCCAGTTCATTTATTTATACATTTCATGTGAGTATATGTGTGATTAAATAAAAAGGGAATTTTTTAATGTTTATATGTATGCAGATGTGTATGTGTGATTAAATTAAAATGAATTTCTTTAATGTTACGTGTTAAAAATGATGCAGTAGTACCTGCTAAAAAAGTTCATTGGTATGCATGTAGTTAAACTTTTTTAATGTTTATATGTATCCAGTTCCTTGGTAATAGATGCAGCAGTACATGTTAAAAATTGCATATCAGCACCAGATGGATCAATACCTGGTATAAATAAGTTCAACTCATGTCATAAAACTTCAATTTATGTTAGTTTGTTTATAATTGTTGATAACCCCTGCTCCATCCCCCTATCCCCTCCATCCCCATTTTTATTTTGGCATAGGTGTTGCTTTCTCCAAGCACTTTGTGCAGATAGATACATCAAGACAACAAGGGAGTTAAGGCATTACTTCGGATAGTTTAGTTCAAGTATTTATACATGTATTTTTGCTCCAATTTTTTTTTCAGATCTCTTACTCGAATAGTAGGTTTTGGACATTTGCTCCAAGCCTCCAAGTGAGTTCAAATTTCAGAACCCTTTCAAATCTTGTTGTTTCTGAGCAGATTTTTTGTTGCTGACTACAATGGCTTTCTTGACTTTGCATATAGATCCTAATATTACAATTGAAACCCCCAGTTATGTCTAAGATTTGGCAAGATGTGATTATTTGGTTGTAACTTACTTCATACCCAATATTACAAATAACCACGTGAAGTTTGGATGTAACTTTCTTCATGCTTCTATTGGTTTCAATGACACATATTTCAGTTATACTTTATTATGTTTCTTTGTTTTCTGTGCATGTTATTCTCTTGAATTCGAATGCAATCTCTGAATTAACTTGATTAGAACTCAAATATGTATTTGGTAAGTTTGTCACATATGGTTTCTTGATATTGGGCATTTACTAATTTGCTCCAAGTTGATTCTGTTTAGTTGAATTTGAATTCAATTTCTAAATCACAACTTGAATAAAACTGCAATGGGTATTTGGGAATTTCATCAATATAGTTTCCATTTACTTGAGTTTGAATATGATTTTTAAATCAACATAAGTGAGACTGACGATCTATAAATAACGTAAGTTGTTCTTAGGTTTACATGCCCCATTTTGAGTATGATGTTTATGGTCTTCACCTAAAAGCAGTTGATATAAATGAGTCCATGGCGACTAATTTCTTTATTAATGCAGCTTATAAATATTTATATTTTATACAGCTATAGACCTATTTAATAAATTGGAAGTAAATTGGTTGATAACAAAGTCAAAATAATTATGCTGATATATTTTGTTATTCAAATGTTACTTATAAATTCAAATTATGACCAATATATTCGATGATCAGTTAATAATCTTTAATTGAGATTTATTTCTTGTGTTTAATGCCGGTACTATGATGCATTCTAGATCTCCATTGGTAGCAACATTAATGACAAGGAAAGACATTTACATGTTAGGTTAATTTTGACTTGATGGGCATGATCTTGCATTACCCTCAATGATCTTGGAAGACTCTACTTATAGGCAGATCTACTTAACATTTCTATCTGATAGTACTTTTAAAGACGCATCATATTACTTTAGGCAAATGCATGTTCGTTATAGTATGTTCATTATTTAGTTTGTAATAAACGAACTAAACCTTATCTTTATTTGTTGTCAAGTATCTTTGAAGGAGTTCAAGGAATTACATTATGAGAGTTCGCTTAGCTCTCGAAGGTAGACCATTACATATGAGAATTGACTCAAAGGTTATTATTGTTTATTCAATTTAATTTTATTTACAATCCAAATTACACATATTTTAGTATTATTGGCACTATTGCTGGTTGGTTGTTTGCTATTAATTATTTGTACATGTTTAAAGCTTGTATATTAATGTGATTAGTTACCATATTTAATATTAATATGAAATGGGTTGACACCGCCGCATTGCGCGGGTTTCCGACTAGTATATATATATATATATATGTATGTATGTATGTATGTTAGAGCATAACGAGTTTGTTAGCCGAAATTAAACCGATGAAACCTTAAACATGTCAACTTGAAATGTGATGAATTAAATATGTTACTAAGTTAAATTTGATTAACTTAACCTCAAATTAAAGTTAACGATCAAATGCGCCTAGAAAGAACTCATAACGGCCAGAAAAAAATTTATATATAGTTAAAAAAAACATTAGCGATTATAATGAGACAAACAAAATTCTAATCCGAATAAATAGTGGTCACGTATAAGCTTGTGAATACTAAAAATATTTGAGTTAGTTAGAGGGTGTTTTAAAAATAGGGCACTATAATTCAAGGACTAAAATGTAACATTCTAAATTAATTCCTATGGCATTATTGTGATTAATGAAAACATGTTGCTTCACAAATGTGAAACGGCAACAATTTATTTAAATAAAAAAAACAGAAAAAAAAAACATTAAATATAATGATTGTAAAAGTAATTATTTTAGCATCCCAATCGTTTCCATTTTGATCAACAATCCTTTTCTTTAAAATACCTACCTTTTGGCCATTTTTTTTCTCATAATACACCTACAGTCAAATGTGTTTTCTCTATTCAAAAACATTCTACTTCTTCTTTTGGTTCATATACGAACGACTAGTTACACTTGATGAGGTTGCCAAGGATAACACAAAGTGAACGATACATACTTGAGTTCCCTTGTCCCATGTTAGTTTTCAAATTTCGCGATTGATTCGTTTAGCTTTTGGGTTCTATACAAATTTTATTTTATTTTTATACTTGGTGTTTAGTATTTAAAATCACATTTAACAAGCGTGAGATGCCACTGCAATGGATTGAGTGAAATATGCAACGTACTCATATATATGCCGAGAGCTAATTACGGGTTAGGAAACGGGTTTCCTATCATGATGGTGTTTTGCGTAGGATTCGTGTGAGTTGGTTATAGGGATGCACGTGTGGGTGCATGGGTCATGTTTACATGAGAATTACTAAAGCAAATTAAAAACCTTAGAACTAATTAATTTGGGTTACATACGAACATAATAAAATTTATGCATTATAAGAAAATGTTAAATAGGAAGCAACCCGTTAATTACAAAACTACTTTTGTTGAGTATAAAACCATATATATAAATATACAATTTTAAACAAGAAACATAGTTGGAAGACTAGATAGACACTATGTTGACGGTTATTGCAATTATTGTAGTTTCTTTTGGTTGAGACATTTTTGGTGATACACTTGTGATCAAGCTACATATACATCAAAGTTCAGGTGAGTAATTATATACTCCTTTTTACATCTTTATACTTTTTGGATGTTACATATGCCAGTACTCAAAATCCAAGTTATTCTAAATTCAAAATTCTTTAGATGCAATGTCTTAGTCTATTTTGGTTTGATTCTTTGCTATGTGATACTACTTGTTTTGTGATTATGTGTTATTCTATGTTATTCGATACCGAGTAGCCTAAGGTGTGTTAGATACCACATTCGCTTTGACTTAGGTCAAATGTGTAAAAAAGGCGAAAAGTACAATCATGGGCAGACTTGTGAAATACTTAGCTTTATGCTTTGTATTGGAACGAGTTTGGAGACGATATAAACTATTGCAGACTTGTAGATATACTAAGCTTTTTAGCTAGGTATTGATATGAGTTTGGAGACGATATATTCTATAAACTTAATTGCAACTAGTAGGATATGCATGCTAGAGTTTAAACTTTATAGTCTAATTGAATTGCATCGGTTTTTCTTACGTATACTATATAAATTGTAAGGGTTACTCACCAACTATGCAAATAGTTGACAAAAATCTTTATTTTGCATATGTAACAGGTTAAGTGAATGCTTGGGCGAAGACATAGGATAGGTTTATGTTAGTAGACCTATATTTAAAGATTAAAACAATGTTAGACTATTTCTATTGATGTATTTTGGTTTTGAACAATGTAATGAATGATTGCTTGGTTTGAATGCATTTATGTTTTGATTATTGAATTCTTTAATACAAATGCTTTAATTATTGAAACTTATAACATAGCACCATGAGCTAATGAACAGTCAAGGTCGCGCCCCGACGTATTCCGCCATCGCTCGGGGTGTGATAACCAATACCTTAAAATAGTTTTACAAATAAGAATGTTTTTTTATCATTTTACAAAAAAAAAAAACTTATTGACTTATCTGGTTTTCTCATCACAAAAGTTAACCCAAACACTTTTTTTAAAAACCCATTCTAAAAAAGTTATAAGTAAATGGGGTTGTTCATTTTTAAATTCATATCCGAATATAAGAAATTCGGATGACCAAAATCTCATATACGATCCAAATGAATGTCCAAACTCTAAAAAAATGTTCAAAAATTTTTAAAAATATATTTCAAATATCTGAAAATTATCTGAAAAAAATATTTCGGATATCGGATAATTCCAAAATTTTTCAAAATAGGTATCTAAATCCGAACTTCAGGATATCCGAATTTTCAGATATTTCATGTTTGGATTTTCGGATATTTTGGGTTCGGATTCGGATATTTTGGGTTCTGATTCGGATATGAGTTTTTTAACATCGTTATTAAATAAGCACTTTTAGCCAAAAAAAAAAAAACATTATTAGAGTTAATCTTAATCTTAATCATAGCAAGTAAATACCTACTTTTATCAATAACTATGGCATTAAAATTTTAATTTTCCATCCAAAACTTTTCTTTTATTTCTAACTTTGAATTAAAACAAAAAATCTTTAGATTTTAAAATAGCTTTGAAATTTTAGACTTTCATTCCGTTACTAAATGAAAATCTTTAAATATCATAAGCATGCTTGAAATTATAGTTATTCAAATTAATTCTAGTGTATGTATATAATGAAAAGAAAGTATGTGAACATGACAACATTTCGAAATTTTTAAATGTTTTCACAAACCTCTCTAAAATTTTAATTTTTTTACTTAATTTACATAATTAATTAAAATAGCTACTTTTTATTTTAAATTCATTTGTTTTTTACACTAAAAAATATGCCAAAAAAAAGATTTTAAATCCAATATGTTGGATTTTATGAACGGATCCAATAAGTTAACGTAACTAACCGAGCTGTGACCCGTAAGAGTTACACCGTGGGCAACGAACATTAAATCCACTTAATTTAATTAACTGGTAATCACGAACAGTTTTATAATTTATAATTGTTATAAATTATATAAGTTTAATTATTTATTTATTTAATTAAACTATTATTATTATTATTATCATTTAAGATAATATCTAATAAAATCAAGTGTCATCATTAGAAATCATGCAAGATCTTGTCACATCTTGCATGCCATCATTTGAGATGGATTTACACTCAAAAGACATATCTTGCATGTCATGATTGTGTGCAAGATACACACTCCAACTCTTGATCTCATCTCCATCTATATATATGCTTGAATAATCAAGTCTTTGAGTGTGAGCTTGATGGTCATATGAAAGATTGGTGCAAGAAGAAACTAGTAGAAGATTAATCATCTTCATCCTACTTTCATACCACCACCTGCTTCCGTTAAGAACCAGGAACTTGTTCGTGTTTTGTTCTAGCATCCGTTCGTTGAACTTCGGTGTCTCAAACGGTTAACTATTAACCAAAAGGGTATAATCTTTTCTCATCGGTAGATTAGATTAGTTATAATTATCTGTGTTTGCATGTTTTGTAACCTTGATCCTGATTGGGAATATTAACAGTGAAAATTTTGAAACCATAATTCCGCTGCGTTAATATTAAATATGGATTTAATATACTAATTGGTCAAACTTGTTTTACCCAAAAGTCAAACTAGATACCACTACGATTCCAACAGTGGTATCAGAGCCACGCTTACAACATGCAAATCGGATCCGGTCAGTTTAACCGGTTACAGATCACAAACTCTAAATTGTTTAATATTTTGAGTTTCTGATCCAGATATAGATCTGAATAATTATTTGGGTAAAATTATTTATTTGGTCAAAGTTATAATTGACCAAAATAATTACCCAGTTTTAATCATAAAATTATGATTGAATATGTAAATCAGGCCCGACCTTGTGTTTGTTTAGTTGTTTAATTTTTCAGTTTTTGTTTATTATGGTTTGGCCCATTTTGATGGCTCAAAGTTGTAATAGAGTAGGGTTTGTATTTTCTCGTTATGTATTTCAATTTATTGTAAATATTGTAATGACAAAAGACCTGAAGACAAAACTGAAGAATCAAGATCAAGAAGCACGGATCTGAAGGTCAGTGGGAGCAGCTCAAGATCACAAGATGCACTATTCATCATTGTGGTTGATTGTGTGTTGTGACCCCGTGACCTAGTTTGTTTTGCTACTTGGCTCTAGCAAAATCAAACACAATTTGGCCTTATGATTTACATATTTGTTTAATTTGATATTGTGGTTGCTTTATCTTATAAATGTTATAACATACTAACCAAATACCAAAAGGGTTTTAAAAGGAGTTTTAAAAACATAATCGCAACAAAATGTAACGGTTCAAAAACTAATCAATTTTGCAATTTGTAAAAGTTTTATAAAACAAATGGTTTGTTTTAATATATATATATATATATATATATATATATATATATATATATAACCAATGAGTTTCTACAATCTAAAATTGTTTTAAACTCAGAAACTTAATAGATTAACTATTAACTTTTGAATGGTTATGCAAGTCGCGACAAACTTAGTTTTAATAGGTTATTTAAAATTAAGTGTCCTGAGAGATGAAATGGTTCATCACTAAGTCACGACATTAAATATAGTAAAACTGGTTTTTACAACGCACGTATGATTAGATCATTCGTTGTGTTTGACCTTATTCGGTAAACACTAAAAAATGGATCCCATATATATAAAATCAATAGTTTATGCTATCCTATTATAAGGGACACTTGGAGCATAATGCGAAACACCAGTGTTTGGAGCCACAGCACCGCACTTGGTGCGTAGTTTGTCCTCTAAGGTGCAAGAGTTTTCGTTGACACATCCGGCTCTTCCACATGTACCTGTTTTAGGATGACTATTACTTTCATATCTTGTTACGTGCCACAGCTGTCTGGAAATGAAAGTGAGCATAGATGAGGCTAAACGTATCACTAAATAGACAAGTTGTCTTAGTGGCCTCATACTTGAGAGTTGTGCATTTTTTAAAATTTACAAACGTTGTCAGTCTACCTAGTATCACTTACTAATGTTGCGTGCCACAACTGCCTTTAGTAACTGATACTGCTAGATTCTCAATCCTTATTCTTATTACTGTTAATGGGTCATTAATTAAATAAGGAATTAAACATCAAAAATACTAATTATTTAATTTTGCTTACTTTAAAGGGATGTCTCACGAAAATAACTCCTCATTCGCTCTCAAGTCCATACTTGAGAAAGATAAGCTGAATAACACCAACTTTCTCGAATGGCACCGCAACTTGAAAATTGTTCTTAAGTTTGCCAAAAAGCACTATGTACTGGAAGGTCCAGTTCCTAATAAGCCTGAAGGTAATACGTGTCACACCCCGAGCCGGCGGGGTTGGATCGGAGTCCCCGTCGGGCGGAAGGTTCTCGGGGCGTGATATCGCGGGTGATAATCATGATGATCAGATTGTTTACATAGCATCAACTTTTAAGAATAACTAAAGCACAATCAAATGATATATAGGATTACAAAGTTAAATTACAATAGTAATGTCCTGTAATTTAACTAAGTAAACATAATCAAAAGAATCAAATGTTTATATCTTGTATCTGTACAAGATATCAAAAGTAATAAGTATCGTCACAAAAGATGTACTTTCCAAAAGTCTACTAGGTCTTCTATCTGGGCAGCCTAGTATGCAAATCCAAGAGCTTAAGTTTAAACATGTTCTTCACCTGAGAAAGCATGTAAAAAGACCAAGTCAACACAAAGGTTGGTGAGTTCATAAAGTTTATAAGTTTAAAATAGTTTTAACAAACCTCTTTCGGTAAAACCCTAACCTCATTAACTCCACATGTAATATCCAAATCGGTACGCTTATATATAGGGCATATGTAAGGGAACAAGCCCTAGCCAACATCCCACCACATACTAACCCGGATATGACACTGTTGTTAATAATAATTAAGCATTTTACCTACCAATCGATTCAATCCTCATCAAAGCTTTTGTTATCTGTTTCAAAGTTTTCATGTCTATTGTAATCATAAGTGTTAGTTTCTCTTTATGTTTATCAAGCACCAAGTTTCACACGCACATAGTTTAGCTGTCCCTAATCCCATACGTGAGTACAAGCTCTGCACTAGCATTCGTTTAGCAATTACGTAGCTCACAGATTAGTTAAGCTTAGTCTAGCAATTACGTGTCTCCTATACAAGATAAAAGCTCTGGTTTACCAGTAGTTTAGCAATTACATATCTCGTACATAGACACAAGCCATGCATACACAAGTAATTCCAGCAATTACATATCTTATATAAACAGACAAAAGCTCTGGATTACCAGTAGTTTAGCCATTACATGTCTCTTATATAGATAATAGCTTCGCATTGTTATGTTTATGTTTAGCAATTACATACCTCATATAAGCAGACCAAGAGCTCTGGACTACCAGTAGTTTAGCAATTACATGTCTCTTATATAGGTAATAGCTTAGTCTCGTTACGTTTATGTCTTACATATATCTCAATCCATAGGTACAAGCTCTGGATTACCAGTAGTTTAGCCATTACGTAGCCTATGATTAGATATGTGTACCATGTTTCATGCGCAAGTAGTAGTTTCAAGCATAAAGTTTCAAGTGTTCACACAATGTTTCATCATGAATCCCATAAGTGTGCATCAAGTCTCAAGTTCACAGTATCAAGTTTCACAAGTATAAGCATTCAAGTCTCATGTTAGAAGTATAAAGTCTCACAAGTCTAAGCATTCAAATCTCATAAATCTACAACAATGTTTAAAGTATAAAGTTTCACGAATATAAGTATCAAGTCTCTTGTATATGTTTCAAGTCTAAGGCTTTTCAATGATTACTAAGTTCCACCAATAAGTTTCAACATAAGTATAAAGTTTATGTTTAAAGCATTAAATAACATTCCAATAATTATATGAAAAATGTTTAACATGCTTCTCAGTCCCGAAGTAAAACAAATAAGTTTGAAAAGGGACAAATGAACTCACCTTATGTCCGAAGTGCTTGACTAAGTAGAATAAGAATACACGCTCTCTTGGTTTGCTCTTGATATGAAGTTCACGTTCCTGTATTGATTTAATCATGTTGTAGTTTATAATTATGCGTATGTAAGGGTTATTGCGTTTGTAAGTATTAGTGTTAGCCCTATTGTTGGCAAACACTCGTAACTCATGGTCTCAATTCGGCCCTTATTTCTTGTGTTATAACTTGTTATTAAATTATGACTTGATGTTGTGTGTTTATACAACTTTTCACCCTCCTATATGTTTCACATTTTGACGATGTCACAATCATAACTACCCTTGTATTAGTTTATCCAATTGTTAATATATCCTAACCTAAGATGTTATTAAACCACCCTTTTCATTTACAAGTATCATATATGTAATCTCATTTGCGTTATTCTAACTTGTTACATTATAAAAGATCCATCCTTCTTTTTCACGAACAACACCGGAGCTCCCCAAGGTGAGTAGCTCGGTCGGATGAAACCTTTATCCAATAGTTCCTGTAGTTGATTAGATAGTTCCTGCATCTCTGAAGGTGCTAACCTGTAAGGAGATTTAGCAACAGGTGTTGCTACAGGAATCAGGTCGATACGAAACTCTACCGGTCGCACCGGAGGCAAACCAGGTAGATCTTCAGGAAACACTTCAGGATATTCCCTCACTATCGGTACGTCTTGTATTGTTTTCTTGTCTTTCTCTTCTCCACCACGTGAGCCAAGAAAGCTATGCACTTCTTTTGCAGACACTTACGTGCTTTTATGCTTGATATGATCTTTACGTTTCGTTTTGCTTGATCCCCAAGAACTTCCAATACATGATCATCCGTTACTAGAATCCGAAGTAGCTTCTCTGAACAGATGACTTCAACTCGGTTGAGTGAGAGCCAATCCATTCCCACGATGATATCGAAACTGCCCAACTCCATAGGCAACAAGTCGATGGTAAATGTATGATCTACGAGTGTAAGTGGGCAGTTCCTAAGTATAGTGCTAACTGTAACTTGTTTCCCATTCGCTACTTCAATAATGTAAGGGGAGTCTAAAGTTTCCTCATTAAGTCTAAGTTGTCGCGCAAAATCCGATGAAATAAAACTCTGGTCTGCACCAGTATCAAATAGTATAGATGCATAAGAGTCATGTAAAAGAAATGTACCAGTGACCACATTAGGGTCCTGACGTGCAGCATTGGCTCCGATGACAAAAGCTCGTCCTCTAGGTGCTTGTGCTCCTGGTTGCACCTTCTTAGGACAGTTGCGGGAGAAGTGACCCATTTCCCCGCAGTTGTAGCATCCTCTGTTGTTGTTGACTGGGTTCTATGGTGGTGGTGGTGGAGGTAGTGCTCTTGCTGCAGTGTTAGTAGCCTGGTTTACAGCAACCCGGCATTTGGTAACCCAGTGGCCAAACCGACCACAGTTAGTGCACTTTCTACATTGAGCAGCAGGAGGATGATGATACTTGCAGTGAGTGCACTGGGGGTGTTCTCCACCATAACCCCTAGTAGCAGGATTGACAGGTGCTGCAGGTGTCTGTCTCAAAGGGGTAACGGCTGCATAGTTCTTGACAACTTTTTGTTTCTTCTTTTGGTGGTACTCGGGTTTCTTGGTTGTTGTCTCCTTGGCTTTTCCAGCATCATCTTTTAAGACTCCAGACCTCACCATCACATTGGTAAGTTTAGCTGAGAGGGAGATAGCAGACTCCAAAGTAGCAGGGTAAGCAGCCAACACGATGCTTTGAATACAGGAAGGTAATCCTGCTACATAACGATCAATCAGCTTTTCCAGTGTTGGTACCATCTCTGGTACCAAAGCCACAAACTCATGGTAACGAGTGGTGAAGGTCATGTGGTCCGCTCCCTTCATAACATGGTTTGAGAGCTCAATCTCCAACTATTGCAGTTCGTGTTTCGGGCAAAATTCATTCCTCAAAAGAAGTTTAAATTCAGCCCATGGCATCGCCATTGCCTCATCCCTTCCCTTTGCTCGAATCTGAGCATTCCACCATGTCAGTGCTCGCTTGCTAAATGAACCAGCTGCATAGCGAACTTTATGGTGTTCTGGACAACTGCTAATGTCCAATGTGTTCTCCATCTTTTCTAGCCATTGGATTAATCCAACAGCTCCTTCAACTCCAGTGAAGCTAGGGGGCTTTCATCCTACAAAGGATTTGTAGGAGCAGTCAGAAGTATGGCTAGTGTTTCCACTAACCTCCCCGGTAGTATGGCCAGAATTGTTGCCATGACCTTGAATCCTGTTTATCATCTCTGGGATGACATCTTTCAGCTGGCTGGTCAGTTGGGTACTCAGTAGTGTCGCCAATGCGATAGTAGCAGGATCCAGTGTCTGCGCATTGCTTGAGCCTGGTGGTGGAGAGTGTGGAGGAGGAGGAGGTGGCGGTGGTGAATCTGGTGGTGATGGTGTCGATGAGTGAGGAGCAGAGACTTGAGGAGTAGGTTGTTTTCTAGGCGGCATTCTGATCATAACCAAAAGAATTTGGTTAGTGCAATGATCGAATGCAGAAAACATAATGCAAACTTAAGTCTTAAATTCTCTACATGTGGGTCCCTAAGTTATAGTCTATGTCAAACCGTTTATGTAATGACCTATTATTCTCTATAACCTTGTGCTCTGATACCAATCTGTCACACCCCGAGCCGGCGGGGTTGGATCGGAGTCCCCGTCGGGCGGAAGGTTCCCGGGGCGTGATATCGCGGGTGATAATCATGATGATCAAATTGTTTACATAGCATCAACGTTTAAGAATAACTAAAGCACAATCAAATGATATATAGGATTACAAAGTTAAATTACAATAGTAATGTCCTGCAATTTAACTAAGTAAACCTAATCAAAAGAATCAGATGTTTATATCTTGTATCTGTACAAGATATAAAAAGTAATAAGTATCGTCACAAAAGATGTGCTTTCCAAAAGTCTACTAGGTCCTCTATCTGGGCAGCCTAGTATGCAAATCCAAGAGCTTAAGTTTAAACCTGTTCTTCACCTGAGAAAGCATATAAAAAGACCAAGTCAACACAAAGGTTTGTGAGTTCATAAAGTTTATAAGTTTAAAATAGTTTTAACAAACCTCTTTTGGTAAAACCCTAACCTCATTAACTCCACATGTAATATCCAAATCGGTACGCTTATATATAGGGCATATGTAAGGGAACAAGCCCTAGCCAACATCCCACCACATACTAACCCGGATATGACACTGTTGTTAATAATAATTAAGCATTTTACCTACCAATCGATTCAATCCTCATCAAAGATTTTGTTATCTGTTTCAAAGTTTTCATGTCTATTGTAATCATAAGTGTTAGTTTCTCTTTATGTTTATCAAGCACCAAGTTTCACACGCACATAGTTTAGCTGTCCCTAATCCCATACGTGAGTACAAGCTCTGCACTAGCATTCGTTTAGCAATTACGTAGCTCACAGATTAGTTAAGCTTAGTCTAGCAATTACGTGTCTCCTATACAAGATAAAAGCTCTGGTTTACCAGTAGTTTAGCAATTACATATCTCGTACATAGACACAAGCCATGCATACACAAGTAATTCCAGCAATTACATATCTTATATAAACAGACAAAAGCTCTGGATTACCAGTAGTTTAGCCATTACATGTCTCTTATATAGATAATAGCTTCGCATCGTTATGTTTATGTTTAGCAATTACATACCTCATATAAGCAGACCAAGAGCTCTGGACTACCAGTAGTTTAGCAATTACATGTCTCTTATATAGGTAATAGCTTAGTCTCGTTACGTTTATGTCTTACATATATATCAATCCATAGGTACAAGCTCTGGATTACCAGTAGTTTAGCCATTACGTAGCCTATGATTAGATATGTGTACCATGTTTCATGCGCAAGTAGTAGTTTCAAGCATAAAGTTTCAAGTGTTCACACAATGTTTCATCATGAATCCCATAAGTGTGCATCAAGTCTCAAGTTCACAGTATCAAGTTTCACAAGTATAAGCATTCAAGTCTCATGTTAGAAGTATAAAGTCTCACAAGTCTAAGCATTCAAATCTCATAAATCTACAACAATGTTTAAAGTATAAAGTTTCACGAATATAAGTATCAAGTCTCTTGTATATGTTTCAAGTCTAAGGCTTTTCAATGATTACTAAGTTCCACCAATAAGTTTCAACATAAGTATAAAGTTTATGTTTAAAGCATTAAATAACATTCCAATAATTATATGAAAAATGTTTAACATGCTTCTCAGTCCCGAAGTAAAACAAATAAGTTTGAAAAGGGACAAATGAACTCACCTTATGTCCGAAGTGCTTGACTAAGTAGAATAAGAATACACGCTCTCTTGGTTTGCTCTTGATATGAAGTTCACGTTCCTGTATTGATTTAATCATGTTGTAGTTTATAATTTTGCGTATGTAAGGGTTATTGCGTTTGTAAGTATTAGTGTTAGCCCTATTGTTGGCTAACACTCGTAACTCATGGTCTCAATTCGGCCCTTATTTCTTGTGTTATAACTTGTTATTAAATTATGACTTGATGTTGTGTGTTTATACAACTTTTCACCCTCCTATATGTTTCACATTTTGACGATGTCACAATCATAACTACCCTTGTATTAGTTTATCCAATTGTTAATATATCCTAACCTAAGATGTTATTAAACCACCCTTTTCATTTACAAGTATCATATATGTAATCTCATTTGCGTTATTCTAACTTGTTACGTTATAAAATAAACCATGTGGGCCGAATATTAGACCATGGGCCAATTGGTCAACATGGGCCGAAATAATTTTGGATCCTTGGGCTATCTAAATGGTAGTTGGGCCGAATCAAGAATTGTTAATCATTTAGACTACATGTGGGCCGAATAGTATTGGGCCGGCTAAGTATGGTGGGCCGCATAACAAAATGGGTTGTTCCAATAAAGTGTTGGGCCAATTCGTTTGGGTTTTCATTGGGCTTTAGGCTTGATCAACAATTAAGGCCCATTTAGTGTTTATGTAAAAGAATGCTATTGGGCCGGAATTTATGTTGGGCCGAAGGCTGCTATTGGGCTAGCTAACATGCGTCAATTGGACCTTGTGGTTTAGTCGAGATTCACAAAACTCCCGCATAACAACCAGCGAACCTTTCTTCATATTGGATCTTGGGTTCGGCTCTAAAGGTGAGGTTCGGCTAGTAGCTGCATGAAGGGTTCGTCAGGAGCTAGGTTCGTTGGTGATTAGGAATCCATAGGTTCGGCCACAAGTAGGATTGGTTCGTTAGAAGAATGGTTCGCCTAAAGGTTCTGCATGGGTTCGGCGCATGCATGGTTGCTATAGAGAAGGTTCGTAGTCTCCACACCCAACTAGGGTTCGTCTCCATTGATGATTGGCTCGTCCAGTGAAGAGGGTTCGTTAGTGACATCGGGATGCATGGGGTTCGGCTAAGGTTTCCAGCCTGATAGGGTTCGCCGGTCTCCCAAATGGTTCGGCAGTTGTTGAGCAGCTCGGCCAGATTCGTTGCCCAGCTGGAGGTTCGTCGGTCCTATGGGGTTCGTCACCTGCAAGGGTCTGGCCAAAAAGGTTCGTGAGAGACGGTCGCAAGGGTTCGGCCATGAGAACAAGGTTCGGCCGAGAAACCCATGTGCGAACCCTACTGGAACATCACCACCATCAACCTCCTACGATCTGGAAACTCGACCATGGCTTCTCTCTTTACCCAACAGATCGGTTTAAGCTTAAAAGTGGTCGTGAGTCGAAAGCTTGGATCCACGGCTGGTGTTGAGGTGGTGGTCGAACATTAAGTATAAAAACCCTATTTTTCGACTACTTTATCACTTCATACCTCAAATTCAGTCGGCCAAACTCTCCGATCAGTTGTACTTCCTTGTAGAAGGCTTCAAGGTGGTCGTTTAGGCGCAAGAATCACTGAATTTCATTAAGAATTGACCAAGTTATGGATTTTCAAAGGTTGGAAATGGTGATGAAGGTTGGAAACCGGAAATAGAGAGAGAGAAGGTGTAGGTGAAGAGGTTTAAATGAAATTAAATGTTTGAGAAAGGTTTTTATACCCCGTGGGTATTCGGGTTCGTTTCGGTTGCTCGGTTCGTATTTACATCGCGTATCCGGCACGTTACGCGCGTTTTTCGTAAATAAAATAAAATGAGTTTATTTTAACGATTCGAATATTATTTATTACTAGAAATTATTTTAAATATCGTTTGGTTAAATTATTTGTCGCAGTTTTGTTATTCATAAGTTTAGAATATTTTACGCGCTTTTATTTATCTTTCGCGTTTCATTAGTTGCTTAGCGATTTAATAAAATAGTTTAATTTATTTTATGATGAGTTTCAAAATTGTAAGATAAGAAATATTATATTTCTTTAAAATTATGATCGTTCGTGTCTTCATTCGTTTTCGTTTCGTCAGATCGCGTCTCCATCGCGCGTCTTAATTCGAATCGTCATTCGAACGAACACGTCAATGGTTTGGCTTTCTGATTCTTGTTTTCTACTGTTAAGTCATTATTTCATAACATTAAACTATCAGAATTATTCGTACAGATCGTCACCTATACGAATAACTCGTCGGTTTAGCATTCCGTAACAATAACCGTTATAGTTTCGTTTTGTTTAACCTCACATACGTTTATGCAAATAGTATCACATCAAGTATTTATATTTCAACACTGTGTTGTCTGACATGTTTCAGACTGTTAAACCCTAAGGTTTCAGTCAAATTCAGACAATCGTATAATAGTTTCATGTAAATCAAATGCATCAATAGTCTAAACATAGTTTCTCGTAATGTGTACCTGAGTTACTGTACATGTTTACTGTTGCGATCACTGTTCCGGCACTGATGTTACAATACGGCTGCTGCCCGTAAAGCCTGGGAAAAGCATAACGAGGATGCCATTGAGGTAGCCTGCCTTATGCAAGCCACTATGTCTTCTGATCTTCAGAAGAACATGGAAGACATGGGTGCCTTTGACATGATCCAGCAACTTACAAGCATGTTTCAGAAACAAGCCCGTCAAGAACGCTATGACACCATGAAGCAGCTTATCGGCTGCAAAATGCAAGAAGGCTCGTCAGTTAGTGCTCATGTGCTTATGATGAAAGGGTACATCGACCAATTGAATAAGCTTGGTTATCCCCTGTCAAATGAAATGGCAGCGGACTTCATCTTGAACTCTCTCCAAAGTCTTACGACCAGTTCGTAATGAATTTCAATATGAATGCTTGGGAGAAGACTGTGCCTGAACTGCATGGGATGCTGAAGACGGCTGAGATGAATGTACCAAGCAAAGTAAATCAAGTATTGACAATTCGATCTGCTGGTGTTAGAAAGCCCAATCCCAAGAAAAGGGGTTATAACAGCAAGGGCAAGAATAAAGCTATTGTTGCTGCCAAGCCTGCCACCAACAAAGCCAAGGCAATTACTAAAGCACCACCCCCTGAGGAGCGTCAATGCTTTGAATGCAACAAGATGGGGCATTGGAGGCGTAATTGCCCTGAATATCTGGCTAAGCTGAGGATGAACAAGGCCAATGGTGCAGGCCCTTCAGGTACTTCTATTTATGTTATTGAACTTTTTACTGTTTCCAGCAACACATGGGTGTTTGACACTGGATGTCGTTACCACATCATTAATGTCTTGCAGGAACCTGAAAAGTGGAAGAAACTGAAACAAGGCGACATGGAACTCATCGTTGGTGATGGAAAAAGAGTACCAGTTCTTGCAACTGGAACATATTATCTTTCATGTCCTTCTGGCCTTGTGCTTATGTTGAATAATTGTTTGTATGCACCTGGTTTAACCAGAAACATTATTTCAGTTTCTCTGTTGTTTGAACAAGGATTTAAGTACGTTTTTAATGATATTGCTATATCTGCCTACTTAAATGATGTATTTTACTTTGAGGCTAAACCTCGAAATGGTATTTATGAAATAGATGTTCAACCAAACAATAATGTATACAATCTTTCTAAACGTATCAAATCTGGCATTAATGATACATTTCTATGGCATTGTAGACTTGGCCACATAAGCAAATCTCGCATAAAAAGGCTCCAGTCTGAGGGGATTCTTGAATCCACTGGACAGGACTCCTTTGATGACTGTGAATCTTGCTTAGCTGGCAAACTCACTAAAGATCCCTTCACCCATGTTGGTGAACGAGCAAAAGATCTGTTAGCACTCATACATACTGATGTGTGTGGTCCTTTCAGAACTATGTCTAGAAATTATGAAAGATACTTCGTTTCATTCATTGATGATTATAGTCGATATGCATATGTTTATCTAATGAAGCATAAGCATGAAACCTTTGAAAAGTTCAAAGAATTTCAAAAAGAAGTAGAGAACCAACTTGGTAAAACGATTAAGGCTCTTCGATCAGATCGAGGTGGCGAATATCTCAGCTTAGAGTTCATCAATCATTTGAAAGAACGTGGAATTGTTTCACAGCCCACTCCTCCTGGCACACCCCAACTTAATGGCGTAAGCGAGAGGAGAAATCGCACCCTACTTGATATGGTCCGATCGATGATGTGTAGAACTAACTTGCCTTACTCCTTTTGGAGTTTTGCTCTTATGACCGCCGCCCGCATTGTAAATCTGGCACCAACTAAGAAGGTAAACAAAACACCATATGAGATATGGTTTGGCACCAACCCAATTTGTCTTACCTTAGGGTATGGGGATGCGATGCATATGTCACTAGAGATTCTGATGACAAACTTGATCCTCGAGGCGAAAAGGTTGTTTTCGTCGGATACCATAATAGAAGCGGATATTATTTCTACCATCCTGATGCAAACTTGATTTCCATCAAAAGGAAGGGCCACTTTCTCGAGAAAGAATTTCTTGATCGAGGAACTGGAAGCAAAATCGTGGATCTCGAAGAAATTCGAGAACCGCAAACGACCGCTGACGAAGTCGGAACGTCTGATCAACAAGAAGTTGTTGCTAATGAATCAGACATAAACACAAGCATTCGTAGAAGTAGCAGGACTCGCAATGCTCCTGATAGATACCTTTGGCATCTTGATGGTTCTGAAGTCCTGGTAGTAGCTGAGCCTGATGATGAACCTACTAACTACAAATCTGCTATATCAGATCCAGAATCTGCGAAATGGCTCGATGCCATGAATTCCGAGATGCAATCCATGCGTGAGAATCAAGTTTGGGACTTGGTTGAGCTACCCCTGGTTCACGGGCAGTAGGGAGCAAATGGATTTTCAAGAGAAAAACTGACATGCATGGAAACGTTCATACCTACACAGCACGGCTGGTTGCGAAGGGTTTCACTCAAACTCAAGGTGTTGACTATGATGAAACTTTTTCACCCGTTGCTATGATCAAATCGATCAGGATATTATTTGCCATAGCTGCATATTATGACTATGAGATATGGCAAATGGATGTTAAAACCGCTTTTCTGAATGGACATCTTTCTGAAGATGTCTATATGGTTCAGCCTGATGGTTTTATTGATCCAAAATATCCAAGTAAGGTATGTAAACTAAATAAGTCTATTTATGGACTCAAACAGGCATCTCGCTGCTGGAATCTTCGTTTTGATCAAAAGATCAAAGAGTTTGGCTTCATCAAAAATGAAGATGAACCGTGTGTTTACAGAAAGGCAAGTGGGAGCACTATATCATTCCTCATCTTGTATGTGGATGATATACTGATTATTGGAAACAACATTCATATGCTTAACGAAGTCAAGCACTGGTTGGGAACTTGTTTTGCAATGAAAGATCTTGGAGAAGCAGCTTACATTCTTGGAATAAAAATCCACAGAGATAGATCTAAGCGGCTTCTAGGGCTAAGTAAAAGTACATACATAGACAAAATGATGACACGCTTCAACATGGATAACTCCAAGAAAGGGACTATTCCCATGACTAAAGGAACCGTGTTGAACAAATCGCAATCTCCTTCAACGGACATTGAAATTAGGCGAATGCAAGCAATTCCATATGCCTCTACGATTGGTTCTATAATGTATGCTATGTTATGCACTAGACCTGACGTCTCGTATGCTTTGAGCATGACCAGTCGTTTTCAGCAAAATCCTGGCGTTGTCCATTGGACTGCAGTCAAGAACATTCTGAAGTACTTGAGAAGAACTAAAGAAATGTTTTTGATATTTGGAGGAGTGGAAGAAGAGCTCACTGTAAGGTGTTACACTGATGCTAGCTTCCAGACTGACCGAGATGACTCTCGCTCACAATAAGGTTTCGTATTCATTCTCAATGGAGGAGCTGTCTCTTGGAAAAGTTCCAAACAGAGTGTAGTGGCGGATTCAACCACTGAATCTGAATATATTGCTGCATCGGATGCTGCAAAGGAAGCTGCTTGGATAAAGAAGTTCATAGCTGACCTCGATGTGGTTCCAAGTATTCGGAAACCTATCGAAATCTTTTGTGATAACACAGGTACTATAGCTCAAGCCAAAGAGCCAAGGTCTCATCACAAATCTAGGCACATTTTAAGAAAATTCCACTACGTACGGGAAATAGTGGAACGTGGAGACATCATAATAAGCAAAGTGGACACAGATCAAAACCTAGCAGACCCGTTCACTAAGCCCATGACTCAGGACAAGTATGATCAGCACAGGAGTGCGATTGGGCTTAGATTAGCTAGTGATATGTTTTGATTTAGTATTTGGATGAACGAACAAATAAGCAGTTGTACTTTGAATTCAGAATTGATTTACTGGTTTAAATGCAAATCTGAATTTTATGACTGTGTTCAATTTTAATAAGTTTAATCCTTGAATCTTGTATTCTTAATTATCCATAGTCGGTTAGACTCGTGGGAACGACTCTGAATTAAGACTATTCTAGATTTGGTCTCAAGTAGTTGACTACCAAATTCACAGACATCATTATGAATGATGTTGGATGTAACTCGCTTCAAATCATCTCCATGAATCTTAGTCATGAGATGTTTTTGAAATTGGTAAACTCATCTTGTCCTCTGACCTGAGATGTATACTAGAACTTCCGTTTACTAAGGGACATTCTTTGATCATTGTCAACTACTGTCGCGTAACTGCCAGTCATAAAGGCTTTGATTGGGAATGATTCTGATGTTTAGTGGGAGTTGTATATAATCAAGATTGGGATTCTGTACTCTTACATATTTCATGTAACGGTTAGACATTGTGGCGCCCTCGTTGATTCAAAATGGTGAAGTGTAAGGCCTTACCTAAACTGACTGTGTGTTTGATTGGACCACTCTGAATCTAAATCGAGAACAACAATAATTGAACATCGTATGAGAATGAATTAGATCCATGTCTCATTGTTTCAATTGATGTCTTTTACAGAAAGGATTGATGACTACGATTATCATAAGTCTAGTATCCTGCTATAGTAGCATGATAATTTGGTTAATGACTTTAAAGTGTCATACCTTGTTAGGAGCAATCATGTGCAGCTAGAGCACCGCTGACTGTTTACGTTAGCCTTCTATCGAAATCGGTCCAAGTGGGAGATTGTTGGATTTTATGAACGGATCCGATAAGTTAACGTAACTAACCGAGCTGTGACCCGTAAGAGTTACACCGTGGGCAACGAACATTAAATCCACTTAATTTGATTAACTGGTAATCACGAACAGTTTTATAATTTATAATTGTTATAAATTATATAACTTTAATTATTTATTTATTTAATTAAACTATTATTATTATTATCATTTAAGATAATATCTAATAAAATCAAGTGTCATCATTAGAAATCATGCAAGATCTTGTCACATCTTGCATGCCATCATTTGAGATGGATTTACACTCAAAAGACATATCTTGCATGTCATGATTGTGTGCAAGATACACACTCCAACTCTTGATCTCATCTCCATCTATATATATATATGCTTGAATAATCAAGTCTTTGAGTGTGAGCTTGATGGTCATATGAAAGATTGGTGCAAGAAGAAACTAGTAGAAGATTAATCATCTTCATCCTACTTTCATACCACCACCTGCTTCCGTTAAGAACCAGGAACTTGTTCGTGTTTTGTTCTAGCATCCATTCGTTTAACCTCGGTGTCTCAAACGGTTAACTATTAACCAAAAGGGTATAATCTTTTCTCATCGGTAGATTAGATTAGTTATAATTATCTGTGTTTGCATGTTTTGTAACCTTGATCCTGATTGGGAATATTAACAGTGAAAATTTTGAAACCATAATTCCGATGCGTTAATATTAAATATGGATTTAATATACTAATTGGTCAAACTTGTTCTACCTAAAAGTCAAACTAGATACCACTACGATTCCAACACAATATACATGCGCGCGCACACTAAAAATATAGCATCCTTTCATTATTGTTAATTTTTTAGTTTGAAACTTAAATACAAGATTTAATAACAGACCATGATTTAAGAGATTTAAACATTCAAAAATCAATCTATAACTTTTAATTTGCCGTCATATTTTTGATCTTTACCTAACAACAACATTCCCTCCTAGCTAACTATATTAATTATCTTTTGGGTTAATTCCATGTATGAAAATTCAATGTGGTTAAGTCTCCTTTACAGAGGGTTGGTTATAAAACACATGCAAGATGGACGTATCTAAATTAATTAGATGAATTTATTTCATAAATTTTTTTTTTTTTTTTTTTTTTTTTTTTTTTTTTTACCCCAAAAACATAAATCTAAAAGTAGTTATATTAATATTAATATTAATTAAAGATGATTGATAGTTGGTAGAGAGTAGGATATATCATATATAGGAGGTTATATGATTGTTGGATGGTATAACGTTGAAAGAAAAGGATAAACCCATGGGAATGCGTTGAAGCTTGTTTTGCAGTAGTTGTTTTTTAATGTGGGCTACTTATCATATCATACATTACCAATAGCTAGCGTTAAATTGTTACATGTTGATTTTTAGAACCCATGGTCGATTTTAAACAATGTCTAAAAATAGAAATATAAAAATATGCGACGCCTGAGAGATTCGAACTCTCGCGGGGAGACCCCATGTACTTAGCAGGCACACGCCTTAACCACTCGGCCAAAGCGTCATTTTGTTATTCTTGCCATATAATAAAAATATATAAACCTAAAAACAAACAATTTTATATTTTATTCAACTCAAGCCTGGATCATGAAGATTACCATTTCAAGTATAGTGGTGCTCAAAATATCTTTTTTTTTTTTTTTCTTTTTTTTGAAACTGATTATTGTTCATTATGGTTAAATCTTAATAACTAATTAATAGACTTTGCGCCAATTTCGTTGTTGAAAGCATCATTTCTTTTCACAAAGATATATATAGGTAACTTACATTCATCCCCTTGTCATGCTACGAGTGAGATTTCCATAATACATTTAAAAAAACTAATCAAAACTCTAACTTATAGAACTGGTTCGTTTACCAAACAAACCAATGAACTCGGTTCAAAAACCGATTTTCTTTATATAGTTTTCCTTAAATAAAACTTTTACACAAATATCAAATATGTGTAAGATATATTTGCAAATCATCAGCACACAAATACTTTCTTTTCAATCCTTCTACTTCCCTAATCATTTGAAACTGGGTTTAATAATTACCAATGTTAAAATGTATAATTTCACCAAGAAAAATCCAAATCTTCGTTTTTTTCAAACATTATTATTACAAAGATACAATAGTTTCCTCTTTTAAATATATGTATAAATTCATCATCATTGAAGAATAAATATCGTTGTAAGGTTCTTAGTGAAAGTTTTTAGATAAAAATACACCACTTTTAACTCTTAAATCATAATGAATTTACACATACATATAAAAGAAGAAAGTATTATACATGTGTAAAATGATGTTTAAAAAAACAAAGGTGCGAATTAATTATGACAGAGTTTAGTGGCGGATCTTGAACGCTTTGAAAGGAGGGAGTAAATTTACGAGACCCGGAGTAACTGTTAATTTTTTGAAGCAAAGAGGAACAAAACCACTATTTATAACTAAAAATAACCTTTTGGTCGAAAAATTAAGACTACAGACAGAAAAAAGATGAGGTGGTCTCCCCTGACCCTATAAAAGCTTCGCCAATGATGAAGTTATATGAGTTATCGTTTTAAGAGTGAGATATTATTTGATACTCATCATATATGTGTGTATACATGTATGAATGCATGCATGTATGTACATTTCCTGAAATTTAAGGATTTTGTCGGAATTTCAAAGGATTCTGACTCGTTTTCGGCCGATTTGGTCCTCCTATGGCCGATTTTTATTTTGGTCGATTAATTGGCCGATTACACAAAATTAAAATAGAAGGTCTTCACATAGCTCCTAAGAACCAGTTAATTGACTTTTTAGACTGATTTTTGTAACACTCATTATTGGAGTGTGATAAACATATACAATTGTTTTTGAATATGGGTGTATATTGTAATCCCTGGAGATCCTCCGTTTCAAATAAAACTGCAATTGTACTCAAATACAATAAAAACTAAGTTCGTGGCATCGTATTCATAACACGCATGTATATATGTGTACATATATATATATAGGGGAGGGATATTTTGAGAAGGCTAAAAACCATGAGAAGCGTGAGAAGCAATCTTGTCCCTTGATCTGTGGTGTTTTACGGTCAAGATCGCGCAGTGGCAATTTTGTAAATAACATGGCGTTTGAAAGTCGCGGGGTGGGCATAATAGTAATTTGGTGTTTTTTGAAATAAAACAAACCTCCCCAATTTATCTCAATTCCGTAAAAGTCGCCTTTAACATAGATTTTACACATCGACGAAAACACCAAAGTCCCCAATGTCATCCGTCGATCGTTACTCACTGAAACACCAAAGTCCCCAATTTATCTCAATATGGTGTTTTTGGTGTTTTTGACGTTGATTTTGTATGTGTTTTTGTTGTTATATATCTTCTTTGTTGTTCTTGGTGTTCTCTTAAGTTGTTATGGTGTTTTTGAAATTGATTTAGTTTATGGTGTCTATGTTGTTTTGTTTATTTTAAATGGAGATTAAGATTATGGCTTTATGGTGTTTTTGGTTATTTTGGTGTTTTTGGCGTTTATTTTGTATGGTGTTTTTGTTGCTGCGTATCTTCTTTATTGTTCTTGGTGTTCTGTTAAGTTGTTATGCTATTTTTGAAATTGATCATGTCAATGCTAATATAAACACCATAACAGAAAATATGAAGCTAACTGAAAACGTCAAATAACATCATATTATTTAACCACCATTAAAACACCATACATTTTTATAAAATCAAAAAACAGAGCATTATTTAAAAGAAAAAACTTCATAAAATTTTAAAATATCATGGTGATTAGGACTTTTGGATTCAAAATAAGTTGTAATACTTGGATTCAAAAACACCATTTCTCATATTGGTGATTCACCTATTGCTAATAATTTAGCATTACGCGATGTGTTGGTAATCCCAAACATTACTAAAGATTTGTGATCGATCAGCAAATTAACAACTGAAAATCATATCGATGTTTTGTTTTCCCAACCAAATTTCTATATTCATGATCGCGCAAGGAAGTAGGTTCTAGCTCAGGGACGATGTGAGCACGGACTTTATGTTTTCTCAAATACACCACAAGCTTTTGTCGCCACCAAAGGATCAAAGCTAAATGCTTCGTATGAAATGTGGCATTCTCAATTAGGAAATGTGTCCTTTGATATAATTTTAACTTTTGAACACTTTGGGCCATTTGGAAGTTACATCTATTTTACCTAAACCTACTTTCTGTTCGGCTTGTCAATTAGCTTAATCACATCGCTTACCGTTTAATTTAAATGATAAATGAGCTACTAATATGCTTGACTTGGTACATTGTGATTTATGGGGAAATTCTCCCGTTTGCTCATCTGATGGTTATCAGTTTTATTTTATGGATGATCATTAGCGGTTTGTGTGGTTTTATCCCCTCAAAACAAAATCGGGGTTTTATAGTGTGTTTCAAACTTTTCTTACCTTTGTTCAAACTAAATTCAATCGCAAGATAAAAAATTTTCAAGGTGATGGCGGTGGTGAATTCACTAATAATGATGTTAAACAGTTTCATGAAGATAATAGCATGTTTCATCTCCTTTCGGGCCCATATACTCCGCAACAAAATGGACACCCAGAATGGAAACATATACATATTGTAGAGATGGTTCTTGTAATGTTTTTTAATGGAAGAATTATATCTTTATATTGGGTAGATGCATTTTCTACAACGGTTGTAACATCAGTGCCGGAAATGTCACCGGAACAGTGATCTGAACAGTAATGTGAACAGTGAATCAGGTACATTACAGTTATCATTCATATCTCATTATCATTTTATATCACCATAACGCAATTTCATAAATCAGATCAGAAAAACAAGTTCAAAAGCTATGGTTCATCAGTCAGATAATTATCTGGCATCACAGAACCATCATGTGACTATGTGTTAGGATTCTATTATGTATAAACGTATTGTGAGGCTTATAGAACTGAACAACACGGATGTCGTTATGTGAATGCTAAACCGACGGATTATTCGTATAGGTGACGATCTGTACGAATAAATCTGAAGGTTTAACGTTCTGAATGATATCCGATAATTAGAAAACAATATTGAAAAGTATAGTTATCATCGTGTTCGTACGGGTGACGATTCGAACGAATACGCGCGACGACCGTACGATTCGATTTTTAAACCATAAATTAATTATTTCTGAAAATTTAAAATAAATAAAAGATATTTATTTAATTTATTAGGAATCACAACCTAAAATAACATAATTAATCCTATTTTAAAACCAAATCGTTTCGTTACGAAAACGAAGAGAAACCGGCGCTTTTACTCGAAACCGAACGAACCCGAACGAACCCGGGTATTTACCCTCATTTAATGAGGCAATTAAACCTCATCTACCACCACCAACCAGCCACCAACACCCCATTCTAGTTCATATCTCTCTCTCTAACCTCTCAATAAAAATTTTTACTTCTCTCTAAGATTTCTTGCTTGTTTCTCAACCATTTCGTGTGATTTTGGTGTCTAAACGACCACCATCACTTGTAGATCACTGAAGTACAGCAGATCTAAGCTTCCATCCATAAAAATCGAGGTAAAAATCGTGTCTAAGTTGCGGTTCTAGGGTTTGAAAACCCTAGATCGAGCCTTCCTTTGCAACCGGCCAACACTCTCTCAACCTTAGGGGACATCACACTCACATCACTTAGGATAGGATGGGAACATAATAATCATCACATCTTGTGCATAGCAGTTGAAAATAGGGTTTCATCTTGATGATCCTCGAACCACCGAATGGGAAGAACCCAGCTCGCCGTATGAGCCCTTTCGACCCACATTCGGCCGAATGGCCTGTGGATGAAGAAGCTCCACATTCGGCCTTAAGCCTCCCATTCGCATGAGCCTGGTTCGGCTGAAACCTCATGCGGCCATTCCCCATTCGCCAAGGCTGACCTCATTCTCAGAGCCGGGGCATTCTACCCACCTTTCCTTCTGCTGAGACTACTTCGGCCATAAACCTTTCGGTCGGTCTTGTTCATTCGACTTGGCTCATTCGGTTGACCCTCATTCGTGGGTACTCCTTCGACTGAACCACGAAACAGCATAGTCATCTTCATTTGCCCACCCCCTCATTCGCAGGGTATCACACACTCGGGCGAGTGGCTCTCAGTCGCACCTCACCCATTCGCCAATATGGCAGCACAACAAGCCTATTCGGCTTGAGTCCTATTCGGTCTAACCTAAGCCACTCGGCCTTGGTTGTTAGGTTCATTGAGACGGGTTAAATGGTTATACATGGGTTGGGGTGATGGGTTTGCATGGGAAATAACCAAGTATGCGTGTGTGTGCATGGAATTCACATGTGTGTGCATGGGAACCACATTAGGGTTTCACGTGCATAGTAGCAAATGGGGGGGGGGGAACTATGGATAATCACAAAGATGAGCAAGGTAAAGAGGATGATAGGATTTCATTATGGTGCAATAATCTAAAGTTTTGAAAGACAAAGGTTTTCCTAAAATTACTTAAATGAGGGTTTCTATGACAAGAAATCTCCTAGATCATGGCATTATCTAAACAAGGATTGTCAAGTTTAAATGGGAATCAAACATGAGGAACGGGTATAAAGACCAAAGCAGTAACCTAAGGTTAAGGTGTTGAGTTAATTATTAACACATAGACCCTAGTAAAAAAATCGTCAAGGATATGTAACTAACCTAGATGGTCCATCTAAACTATCTAGTCTTAAACAATCAATGTATTGCAAAGAAATCGTTTAGAAATCAGGTCTAAGGAAATGGGCCCGAGGTTGGCCCAATGGGCTTAACCCAAGCCCATCATGAGAAAGCTCACTATTTTTAAATTAATTATGTTTTATTAAAAGTAAATGATTCCTAAACTTTATTAAATTATACTAAATAATGTTTTCTAAATAATTAACCTAGAATGAAATAATTTGAACACGATTTAATTAAAGACTTTTAATGTAATTAAAATAAACCCTACTCATCTAGGGTTATTGATGAATAATCTTGGGACATGGGTGACTTACGGGTAATTATGTTAGATTAATTAGATAGAATCATAGAAATACATTAGTAATCTAGGACACGTAGTTGCACACCGAGACCAAACCCTAGATTCGACGACTACTTTATGTACTTATCATATTCGAATTCTCTTAAAACAACTCAGGAACCGAAGAAATCTAGGCTACAACAACGAGTGTGCATTTTGTGGTAATTCATTTCAGAGCAGCACAGGTGAGTTCATTGCCCCTTTTCTAAACATTTTTGTTTTCAAACGCGGGGCTGAGAAGCATGCGTAAAATGTTTTATTTAAATTGTTTACTTAAATGCTTTTATTTATTATATGTTTTACATATATATAATTTTTATACTCCTAGACTCCTGTCTAGGTAATTATTATGCAGGATTAACTAACAAGTTAATTAAATTACTCTTACGAGTAATACCTTAAATTCTAAGACGTTAAATAAACCCTTAGTCCATCAAGCTCAAATTCAAGAATCTAAATTCAAAGTGAAACCAAAGGAACTAAAACCAAAGATCATGTTCAAGGAAATCTAATTCAGTGTGTGATCTGAAAACAAAGAATCTTAATCAAAGAATCAAATATCATGGCGAAATCATGGAAATTCTAAAGATCAAGATCAAGAGACTCAAGGAATCAGAAATCATAAATGTGTGTGAATCATTGAAATAATGAAATCATTACAACCTAATGAAATCATTAATGTTTGAGTTAAGGTGGATGTCAGTTGTATGGAAATCAATAGCACGTGTAACACACATAAAGTCCCTTCATAAATAGTAGACTCTTGTAGTCAGGCTATTCGGGCAATAACGTGAACTATCAAATGAAATCAATATCAAAAATCAAGAGAATCAAAGAGATCAAGAATCAAAGGATATCCGTAAAGTCCCTGCATGTACAGTAGACCATTGGGTCAAGCTGTATGGGCATCATTAAAATCCCTTCACGCTCAGGTAGGCTCCTAGTGAGTCCTGCCTGATAGGGGTCACGTGTGCGAGGGTACTACTTGGACAACCACCAACAACTAAGTTTAATTGGTTGAGTCACATAAGGCCCAATCATCATGTCTTAGTTGTATTTAAATGCTTAGTTATTAATTTAACTAATCATTTAATATCATATTTCTACAAATCGTTTTGGAAAAATCAGAGTATTTCAAAATTGTGGAAAACCAAGCTTTTAACATAGAAATGGGTGTAGGTAAAAATGCTTGATTATCATTAATATCAATGTCCTATGTGGCTTAGTATGTGGTGGGATGGCGTATGGGCGGGCTTGTAGGCTCGACTCAGGGGTATGCCCTATACATAAGCATACCGAGCCGGATGATACATGTGATGTTAATGAGGTTAAGGCTGTTACCGAAGAGGTTATCAAGGTTATCATATGTGTTTTAAACTATTAAACAAAGTGTTTTAAATCTTGGATGATCATGGGATGGAATGGTAAGTAAAATGCTTAATTGTCATTAATATCAATGTTCTATGTGGCTTGGTATGTGGTGGGATGGCGTCTGGGCGGGTCGTAGGCTCGACTCAGGGGTATGCCCTATACATAAGCATACCAAGCTGGATGATACAGGTGATGTTAATGAGGTTAAGGTTTTACCTAAAAGGTTCACAAATCTATTTTTCGATAACAAAACTATATGAACTCACCAACCATGTGTTGACTTGATCTTCTTGCATGACTTCTCAGGTGACAAACAGGTCAATTAAGAAGTCATTACTTTTGGACTAGGACTTCGGATAAAAGACTTAGTATTTTTGGACCTGCATTATTTCGAAACATCATTATACAATATATTTTGTATATCTTGTATAGATACAAGATAGAAATTTATGATGTGATAGTAGATTTACATTGTTAAATTATAAACTTAACTGATGTAATTTAACTTTGTAATTATATTTTATTTTAGCAAGTTTCTCTTTATTATATCATGTGCAATGTAAACAATCTGATCACTTTGATTATCATTCACGATATCACACCCCGGGAACCTTCCCGACGGGGACTCCGATCCAACCCCGCCGGCTCGGGGTGTGACAACAGTTTATATAATTAATCGTCTACCATCCAGAGTTTTGCAAAACTGGTCTTCATTTGAGCTAGCGTTCAATCGCGCTCCAAATTATGACATGTTTCATCCTTTTGGTTGTCGGGTTTACCTACATTTACGTGTAGAGACGGAATGCTCCAAATTATGAAGCCTTCCGTATCTATTTTTTGGTTATTGTGCTAAATATAAAAGGTTTCCATTGTTTTGAACCGATGACGTCACATATCTTTATTACCCAACACGCTCGATTTGATGAAACTTGCTTGTTGTTTGATGGAAATTCCAAATCTACACCCGTCACTGAGTTACAAATCTCCCAATTTCTTGACCCTAACCCATTTCCATCTATTCTAAATATACCTATTCCAAATATATCACACCCAAAATTAAATCTAGCCACTAAAACCTCAGCTCCGTGCACACTATGTGCATAGATGATATAACATCCAGCCAATCCTCATATTCCTTGGCCCCAACTATTTCTCCAGCCCAATCCCCACCTACACCAATCCTACATGTCCAAGATCCACCCAATCACCAACCCATGAAACTCTCCCTCACACTCCTCCAATGCAGACAACCAACATAGAACCTACTTCATCTACCTCGACCATCCCTATACTACCATCTTTACCAACTCATCCTATGCAAACTCGTGCAAAGTCCGGAATTTTTAAACCGAAACATAAGGCAAACTTATCTCACATAGATAAACGTAATTTATTTCGAGCTTTGTTATCAACCGTTGATCCCAAAACCATTAAAGTTGCCTCTAAACAACCTTTACATAAAAATAATACGTGGTTATTAATTCCTCACCCCCCCCCCCCCAAATCACAATATCATTGGATGCAATTGGTTATATCGAACAAAGTTTCATTCAGATGGATCCATTGAGTGCCACAAGGCTTGGTTGGTGGCTCAAGGTTTCATTCAAATTCTCGGCATGGATTTCTCTCATACGTTTAGTCCAATGATTAAAGCTACAACTGTTTGTATTGTTCTAACTTTAGCACCTATCAATTCATGGCCTTTACACCAATTGGATGTCTTGAATGCTTTTTTACATGGTAACTTAACTTAGGCGGTTTTGATGGAACAACCACCGGGTTTTTCTAATCCTAAGTATGTGTGTCATCTAGACAAGGCGCTTTATGGTCTTAAACAAGAACCCCGGGCTTGGTTTCATCGACTTAGCCAATTTCTTACCACTAATGGTTTTGTTTGCTGCAAATCGGATACATCGTTGTTTGTGTTTAAGAGAGAATCATGTCATAGTTAGTTACTTGTGTACGTGGATGATGTTATTGTTATTGGCAATGATGTTTCGATTGTTCGAAATTTCATTTATGTCACGTCCCAACCAATGACGAAATGCGTCTAGGCGCAATTTTGATTGTTCAAAAGCTCATGGTGCTATGTTAAAATTTCAATATTTAAAAACATCCATATTATATAATCCAAACAAACATTCAATAACATTTAATCAGCATTCATTGCATCAATTACAAATTCAAATATCAAAAGAAATATCTAAACAATGTTTTAATTAAACTAGGTCCTCTACTCCTAATCTATGTCTTGATCATGCTCTTCACCTTAACATGTTGCATGTGTCAACTGTTTGCATAGTTAGTGAGAAATTCAAAACGGTTTGATATAATATGTATAAAAAAGATGCAATACAAATAAACTATGTAGAACTAGATCTAGAGACATATATAATTTCAAGTATCATGTTTAAGTACAAAGCAAGACTCCAAACAAGTGATATTACAAAGATTAAATCTAGACTAGCTAGGTCTTTGACTTAAGTCATGTAACACACAAGACATAAGTCATTGTGAAAAATGTAACTGTATTCTTAGGCTATTATGTACTAGTATATGTTTAATGTACTAAATGACTTTTAACAAAATTCCCACATAGAATTTAGCACATAAGTTCACATAGCATCTGTCACACCCCGACAGACAGCGGAATACGTCGGAGCACGATGTTGACTGTTCATTAGCTCATGGTGTTATTAATACGTTTGAATAATTAAAGCATTCATTATTAACAATACAAACATTTCATTCATTAAACTCAAGTTACATCACAATAATTGAATAAACAAACAATTACAAATGAAATTCTAAACATTGTTTTAAAGAATTAACTAAGTCTACTAATCCTATTCCTATGTCTTCACCATATCTTCATCTTAACCTGTTACATATGTAAAATAAATTTGGGTCAACTATATGAATATTTGGTGAGTTTCCCATACGGTTTAATACATATAAGAATATGTTTGCAAACTTAAATGCAAATAAGTCTAAATCAATAAGACCTAAAGCTAGCACAACTACAAGTTCAACATGTTTCTTTGGCTCTTTCACCTTTACTAGCTTAATGACCTAATTCATTAATGAAAGGCTACTAGTTACAACAATTGAACATCGGCTCTTTCACCATTGCATTTTACAATAACCAAAGTTATTGTGCAAAGGTTACTAGTAACATTAATTATCGACTCTTTCACCTTTGCAATATATAATTAATAACCTAAGTTATATTGCAAGGGCTACTAGTTACTAGATATACATGACATAGCAAGAATAGGCATAAAACATAAACAAGTAGGCATACTATAACACATAAGTCAAACAACTTAGACTAATAGTTTGCATCTATTTGATTTTGATTCTAGAATAACTTTGATTGAATAATGACATATGTAACATCACAAAAGTACAAAATGTAAAAGAGGGAGTATGAGTGAAACTCACTTAGATTGCTTAGAATTAGTCCTTAAAGCCTTTGAGTAATGTTTGAAGAAGCAAAGGTCAATCACCCTAAAGTTTGATTAACAATGAGTCTTAGTATTCTAAATTTAAGTTCTGATGTCTTAAGGTCTATGGCAACTATGGAAGTCCTAAAATATTTGTCTAAGTTTTAATGGTATCAATTTGGAGTATTTACTTATTTATCAAATAAATAAATATCTTTTTTTTTTGGATTTGGTAACTACGTTGCCTTTGAATAATCCCATTACATTCATTTTTTATTTACAATTCCAATTGTTTAAAATAAAGTTTAACATTTTATGTGTAGAAATATTGGTCTTAAAAAAAGATTAAATAGTATGGTCTTAAAAATAGATGAAAGACTATTTTGAATATTAAAGAATTTTGTTTGAAATAATTATAAAACTATTCTTGTTTGTTACACACAATAATTTTTTATTCTTAAATCTAAAAATGATTATAAATATTTATTAGAATAAGCAATCTTTGTTTTTTTATGTAACTTTATATGTTTTTGATTTTAAAATAAAATTTTGGATTTAAGTAAATATTTTATTAAAATATATATATTCGTGAATGATTTTATTATTCGAAAATAAATAGACTTTAAATATAAAATAATTTTAGTTTATCATATATTTTTTAAAAAGGAAAATTTATAAATAAATATCTATTTTTTAATTAGAGTTTCAAAATAATAGAAAAATATTTTTTATGGGATTAGAATGATTATATAAAATTTATATGATTTTTTTTATTTTAATTATTAGTTTTTTTTTCTATGAAACAAAACTGTTTTAAATAAAAATAAATTAATCCATTCCCTAAAAACACCCAATTTTTATCAGGTTATTAGAAATAGACTTTTGGAATTTTAGGAATTTTCACATAATTTTTTTGAATAAAAACAAGGTTGGAATGACTTAAAAAGTGTTAAAAACCGGTTGAGGGCACCACCCCCGAGTTTCGAGCCCGGGTCTCCACCGTAATAGCCTTGCGTCTTACCGCTTAGCTAGTAGGGGGATTCACCAATAAGTTTCGTTCCCATTTAGTCTTATACAGAAACTTAAATCGGATCCTAAACCGAAGAACCCTAATTGGAAATGAAATCCAATTCGCCCGATATGTTGATTAGGAGTCTACAAAAGCATAGGACTTTTGTTGCTGTAGTAAAAATGACTACGATGCAATTAAGACTTACTTGGAATGCTTAAGAATCGATGTAGTTTGAATGTCGTAGAGTTCTTGCGATTTTATTATATCAACCCGACGTTTTGGAGCGTTGCAGAGAGTATTCTTGGAATGGTTCTTCTTAGATGAATGTCGAGAAGGTGTTTATTTGCTTAATTTGATTTAGAAATCATTGATTTAGTCGATTTGAGTTTTCAATTTGTTGAGTTTTTTAACAGCTGGTTCAGGTGTGATAAGATTATTAATTTTGGAAACTAAACCATAGATTGATTTGGTTTTGATCAGTTAACGCGTACCAGTCTGCTTTTCGAATTTAGGATCGCTGAATCCCCTAACCAAATTCAAAACGGTGTGGGTGAGGCTCGAAACTACGACCAGGGAGGAAGAAAAGAAGGAATGGGGTTTTGACACTTTAAGTCCCTCAAGTTCTGTGTTTTTCAATTTCGTCAGTAGCCCCTTTTTAACACTGAAATTAAGTTTTGTAAAATTACACCCGTAACCCTCAAATCCTTTAGGTTTATTATTTTATGCTTAAAACTTTACAAAGGCTTATAAAGCATGTTGTTAGAATTTTTATAATTATTTTTTTATTAAAACAAAATTTATAGTTTTAGTTTCCCCTTTTTTTAATATATTTTGTTTACAAGGTAATTATAGTTTAAATATTTATTACACATACATACATATTTAGACATATATTTTATGTATGCCCATATACATAAATCATATTAGGTTTTATGTTATGAACTTGTCATGGTTCTTTTTACACACAAAAAAGTCTTATCAACTAATAATTTTTAAATTTATCTAATTGACTTTTAATAAAATTTGTTTGGAATTGTATAGCTATATATATATATATATATATATATATATTGTGTGTGTGTGAGTTTTTTTAACACAAAACGTCAAAGGTTACTAAGACTTTGTTTTATTGTGGTTTAATTCAAATAAAATTTTGAATTCGTAACAAAAAACCTAGAGGTTACAACATCTAAATCATGTTTACTAAGCTTAAGAGTTTGCATTATGTATATGTTTTTGACTCTATGAATATGTTTTTGTATAAGACATATGTAACATCACAAAAAAGTTTTCCAAAATGTAAAAAGAAAGTAAGAATTAAATCACATTAATGGTGCTCGAGCAAACTTAGTATAATGAAAAAAAATCTAGATCAACAACTGTATCAAACTGGATGTCCAGAGTTTTGAAAGTATGTGATTAGACAGCAGCTTAAAGGAACAGGTATACGATTCAAATGAAAACGTGGTTCAACCTAGTCAAACAAATGCAAAGAGGATGGGTAAACATTATTCTAGGTATAGCTAAGTGAATAGGCATCATAGGTCGGATTCATTGGGCCTAATGAGCCTCTACAAGGCTACACGAACTCTAAAGGCGGCCTAAACAAGGTTACCTAAGCTCAACTACTTAGACTAGGAACATGATAAATAAATGAATGAAGAAGAGAAGAAAACAAAAATTACCTCAAAGAAGCTTTACAGATGAGACGATATCGATGGGAAGAACCTTCTTGTCTAAAGCATCAAATAAAACTACTATGTTCAACATTCCAAGGGGTGTTGCACTTGTAGAACCACCAAAATTTGGTTATTCCACTTAATTATACTCAGCTAGAAGTTGAAAATTATAAGAGACTAAACAAGGGTATATATAAGTATTTAAAGAGACAAAATATTGGTTTCTTGGGTGATGTGGGATGACTTTAAGGAAGGGTTAGCGTCTTGAAATTGTCAACAAACGTCAAACTTGTTTTCGCAATTTTCGCTTCTTTATAGCTCTGTTTCGCGCGCGGTTTTCTCCCACGTTCATCGTTTTTAGAGTACTATCGAATGGAATAAAGTAATAAAACTTTCATGGTGTCAAAAATTGGGTTAAACTTTGGATCTTGGTGTGAGTCAAGGGTTGCGTTCTAAAACTTGTGTTTGTGATTCTTACTTCGTTTGGGCTCGATTTTATGCAGTGTTTAAACCTAATGGCTCCTTAGTATACCATTATATCTATGAGATTTGAGTGACCCAAAATTATAGCTTGAGTATGGGGAAATGATGGCAAGATAGTCACCTGAAAGTTATCTTATGCCAAAACTAAGAATTTAACATGTTGAGCTTCTTATTTGCTATTCTTTACATCTAAGCCTTTCAAAAACAGTCCTATCTTAGGATATGTGTATAATATATTTTGAGTTTTAGGTGTGTACACTAAGTCTCCAACATTTTGATCAACTTAAGTCATAGTCCTTGAGAGATGGATAGTTGGTGCAAGACAGACTGAATCAGATGCTGAAGGAGAAGGATAAAGGAAGACGAAATTTTCTAGGATTAGGCTCTACGTTTATGGCTTTTTTTCATTTCTAATCCAAAAATTCTCATGTCATGTTTACGTTTAGGTCTCAAAAATTGTAGGATTGGTCCGTAAAGTTTGTATGTTAATTTTTTATATTAAAATATTTTATTAAAGCTTATACCTTTATTTTTAACATTTATAACCTTACGTTTTTCAAAAATTAATTAAGTTAAATTAATAAAATCTTTTATTCACTTTTTATGTTAATAAAATGTATATAATGTATATATACATATATTTATGAGTTGTAACATAGTTAGATTGAGATAAATTTCACGTAATTGTTCTAATTTTGAGATGTGTCAAAATTATGTGCTTGAATCCATCATCAGAATTTCTCGAATGTTACAATTCCCACTCTACATAAGGAGCTTGTTATTCGGGATCTAGGAAACTTAGTTATTTTTTGGGTCTTGAAGTAACGTGCATGCCTCAAGGGTTGTTTCTCTCACAATCCAATTACATCCAAGATATACGGACACATGTGAAGCTTCTTGAAGCCAAACCGGTACCTACTCCTTTAGCATACAATGCCGCTTTCGTGACAACCTGTGATCTTTTTTCCGATCCTAGTCACTATGAGTCTCTTGTTGGTGCTTTACAATATCTTACCATCACTAGACCAGATATTTCGTATACGGTAAAATAAGTTAGTGAATTTTTACAAGATCCTACGGTTACGCATTATCAGTATGTTAAACGGATTCTACACTACATAAAAGGTGCAATGACACATGGTTTAACATTCTCTTGACCGACCCTTACCAATATTTATGGTTACTTGTATGCTGATTGGGCATGGTGTGTTGAAACTCTTCGTTCAATTATTGAAATCATGTGGATCACTCCTTTACTGTGCGAATTGCAAGCCTTACCTCGTACTCGACCAACGTTCTTTGTGACAATCAAAGTGCTTTTTTTCTCACCCAAAACCCGGTCTCCCTTGAGTGTTCCAAACACATTGATCTTGATTATCATTTCATTTGCGAACTAGTTGCTTCTGGAAAATTACACATGAAGTTTATACCGACCAAGCTACAGGTGTCCGACATTTTTACTAAAATCTTATCCCATCATCACTTTGAGTTATTTGGGACAAGCTTAGGATTGGTCCCCCACCTTCCGCTTGAGGGAGATATTAGACTACATTTATGTATATGTTATGTGTCTCTCTATATTACTTTATTAATTGTATTGCTTAATGGGTATTGTATCATTGATAAATATAAACTGCATATGCTCCTATCTAATTGATAAGGAGGTTTATTCTCTTAAATATAACCTAAAGTTTAAAGAAATAACTTAGTAGATTAGTATTACTAGAGTTCAAAGTTTTTTTTAAAAAAAACGAACGTGTTGGTAAATGTTATAAAATTTAAATAATTATAAAGAGAAGGCATAGGCTCTTTCGACATTAAAGATAACCTACCTAACACAACAAACAAAAATAACAACTCTACGTGATGTCTGGTAAAGAAGAAATACAACTAAACAACTTTGCAAATAACAAGAAACCTAATCCATTATGGTAACTATGACAAAAGTAACTCCACCTCCAAATATGCTATAATAACCGAAAAATTTAACTGTTATAAAAGTTTAAAATAAAATATGTATAAACAATAACAATAAGTTAAGTACCGTATATCTGGTTTATTTTGACAAATGAACTATTCGATTTTATAAATTTTGAACCGGTTGTTATAAATAAACCGAAACAAATGTTCTAATCGTATACCTTGTCTCTAAGAGCGAGGAATTAATTTCACTATCACTTGGTTAATTTCAAACATCACTCGAAGCACTCACGACCGTATTCAACTAAAATTTAAACCAACTTAGAAACAAACTCATATTTGAACCATATTTTAATTCTATTTATATTTATAATAATTATTATTTTTACTCTAAATTAGTTACAAATATATATATATATATATGAAAAAAAACAATCAAATCCTTCCTGTGCAAGTTAATGAGAACCGACATACATGCAACATAATTATATATATTGGGAGTTCTATAGATAGATATTTTATTCTTGCACCTCTTCTGCAATCTCATCTTTATCCTCACCGACTCACCAAAATTTAAACAATATCTTGATCGATCAAAACCTTAGTTACATAGCCACCATAATTAAACGTGGTTTCCTATTCACGGATCATATTAAAAAGCTAGTCAACGATTACAATCGGAATCACGAACGCCAGAACGGTGAGCGCGAAACAGTTATTCATGATCTTACGTTTAGTTTGCAACCATCACTGAAAAGGTAAGCTTCAAACCATTTATGATCTAGTTCGTTAGAAATATGTAGTTTTTATAATATCGTGTTTCAAACCAAACACGTTAGATGTTTCGGTGGTTCTCAAACATAAAACTTATTATATAAAAAAAGAAGAAAATTAAAAACTATTTTTGAGAAAATAATTCGGAAGGAGTAACAGATATATGTATATATATGTACATGATTGTTATGAAAGGTTTTAAAACCTTGATTTGGTTTCTTTTGAAAAGTTGCAGTAACAAAAAGATAAAGATGAAGGCAGAAAAACCTATGTTAAGAAATAAACTAATGAATTGAATTAACAATTGAAGGTTTAGTTGGATTGGTGTGGACGCAGGAGGTTTGTCTCGGAGGTCTCGAGTTCGAGCCCGAGTTCGAGGCCCTCCCAGAGCATTCATGTTTTGTTTTAATTAAACCTCGTGTCATCAGAATTTCTTTGGGATAAAAGCTCTTACTAACACCAAAATTTCAACTATGAGCCATAGTTCAATTGGTTTAGGACTTGAAAACCAAACTCAAGAGGTCATGGTTTCTAATTCTTTTTAAAACACTTTTTCTTGTTTTTATTTAAAAACCATTCGGATCGAAAGACGTTAAAATCATAGATTTACGAAATTAACAAATAATTATAAACGATCAAAAACAACTTAATAAGATAAACCGATTTGACCGGTTAAACGTTAAAGAATCCAAATCATAGAATTCTAACCGATTACATACAAGAACTATAATTCGTTCCAATGTAATGTGAAATAAAACAAAAACACATATTTTTGAATCGTCGGAAAGTTTGATTACAGGTGTTTTATCTGAATACTTGCTGATTTGATTGCTAAGATTAAGGTACGGATTTTATACCTTTACCTCATAGTATTTTCTGTTCTTAAATCCGTTTCTGTAATCATTAAAATTTATTTCTGTATTGTTCTGATTTCTGATTGCCACGATATGATATCTTGTTTCTCTGTTTTGTTTATCATGCAATAAATCTAGATTATATTGTACTCATTATTGCATGATCCAAATACGACTGAACTTGGTAGTTTATCTACCCTACTGAACCTAATGAACCTACTGAATTTCTGAAATTGTATTCTATCACCCGAGCATGCCCCTACCTGTAAGGATGACTACAGGCCCTTCATGGCGGCAACCATGATGTGGAACCATCCGTGACGGTTAGTTGAGTTCACGGCGTCTCCATAAGTACTCTGATAGTACATTGTGCACCTACTGAATTTCGGGGAGGCGTATGGAATGGTCCTAGGATAATTTTAAACTGTACTTTCTGATTCTGGGGGATAGTGACGTGTATGCCAACACTAACTATCTCATGTGTCTGGTAAGCGGGAGTAGCTACCCGTGAACCTTACACTTTTGTATGTACAGTCGGCTCGTGGTATATTCTGTAATGTTCTAATTATGGCTTAAAATATAAAATGTGTTAATGTTTCTGAAATATAAAAGTCAAACAACTGATTATATTTTCACTTGAATTTTTCCTATTTTTCGCCACCTTCTGAATTTCTTTTTTACTATTGTTCATCCGTTACTGAGCATTCAGCCGTATTTGTTTTTTTTTTGTGTTTATCTCTTTTGTGTAGGTAATCAAGAAAACCAGGCGGGGAACTTTTGAGAGTAAAATCGGAGCTAAATCTGAAAATTCCGTTACTGTAGTAAATGTAATAATCAATACTTAAAACTTAAATATTTGTTTTGTTATGTTTAATTATCAACTTAAGACTTATGTATTTATGTTTTAAATACATTTGGGATTGTTGCATTTACTTCTGATTACATATACGTGACACGTCAGCCCTAAACCAGGCTGGGGTGTTGCAGTTATGGTATCAGAGCTAAGGCTCTTTCCTGTAGAAAACTTAAACTAATATGACATGTGAGGTTAATGGGTAGACATTGAGATATGATTAGAAGAATATTAGTTATTTACATTCCGATTTATTTTTGTGTTAATTAATTTGTAGCATGCGTTTTTAGCTGTTAGAAACCTTGTCTGTAGTTAGCCACTTGCTTAGATTTAGGACGTTTCTATGCAAGTGTACGACATCAAAAATATCATCGTCTATTATTTCGGAACATGATAATTACTTCTGGACATTCTTCCAGACACAAGTGAAGATATCACCATTCTGACCACATTGACTACATGTTGTCAAAACAAGACACGTTCTTGAACATTGGTATTCATTCGAATCTCGTTTCACATATTTTATGTTCTATTTTCTCTGTTTAACTGATCCAAGTTATTAAGGATACATGATGGAGGGATAGTAAGTGCATTGTTGTAAGGTAAATTGACGATCACGGTTCTAGAACGTAATCGTGAATTTACAACTACATATATGTGCTACTGGAGCTCTATTATGTTGATCATTTTCCCTGGTATCTGTTAGGACTTTTCTGATCCTCCTATGTAATGCTCTGCAGTAATTTGCACTCTATGGAAAGTTCTGCTATTAACTCAAATTCTATACCATGAAATCACTCACGTCCAATCTAGTTAGAACCGAACTAGGCATTTCAGATCATCCGATTGTTTGTGAATTTCCTGACGTTTTTCCTGAAAAATTACCTGGTATCCCACCTGATCGTAAAGTGGAATTCATGATTGATCTTATTCCTGGTGCTGAATCAATTTCCAAAGCATCATATCGTAAGGCACTAACAGAACTCAAGGAGTTGAAAGAACAATTAGAAGAGTTATCGGATCTAGGATTCATTCGACCCAGTGTTTCACCATGGGGTGCACCAATACTATTCGTTAAAAAGAGAGTATAGATTATCATAAACTCAATAAGATTACCATTCATAATCAATATCCATTGTTGCGCATCGATGACTTGTTTGATCAACTTCAAGGTGCTAAGTGCTTTTCAAAAAAATTGATCTGAGGTCTGGTTACCATCGGTTGAAAATCAAGGACTCAGATATTTCCAAATCTGCTTTTCGTACTCACTATGGCCATTACGAGTTTGTAGTGATGCCATTCGGATTAACCAATGCTCCAGTCGTGTTCAGGGATTTGATGAATCGAGTATTTCATGAATTTCTTGACAAGTTTGTCATGGTATTCATTGATGATATTCTTGTATACTCGAAAAGTAGGAAAGAATATGAAGAACATCTTCGCGTAGTACTTGAAATCTTACGACAGAAGAAACTATATTTAAAGTTTTCAAAGTGCGACTTCTGGCTTGACAAGGTTGCATTTCTGGGTCATGTAATTTCCACTGAGGAAAAAAAAATGATGGGCCCAGCAAAAGATTGAAGCTATCACAAATAGCCTACACCTACCTCGGTTACAGAAATCCGAAGCTTTTTGGGCCTAGGAGGCTATTATCGTAGATTTGTTGAAGGATTCTCGAAGATCGTTTTAGCTCTTACACAACTGCTGAGAAAAGGAGTCAAGTATTCTTGGAATGATGAGCGTGAGAAGAGTTTCCAAGAATTGAAGAAAAGATTGGTATCTGCCCCGATTCTCAGTTTACCTTCGGGCACAAGCGGCTACCAAATTTATAGTGATGCTTCTAAGAAAGTATTAGGTTGTGTGTTGATTCAGCATAGTAAGGTTATTGCTTATGCTTCTCGGCAATTGAAACCGTATGAGGTTAATTATCCAACACATGATCTTGAGTTAGCAACTGTTATGTTTGCACTGAAGATATGGAGACATTACCTATACGGAGATTCTTGTGACATTTTCAATAATCACAAAAGTTTGAAGTATATCTTCACTCAGAAAAAGTTAAACATGCGTCAGAGATGTTGGTTAGAATTGTTGAAAGACTATGATGCAAATATTCAATATCATTCGGGAAAGGCTAATGTTGTTGTTGATGCCCTTAGTCAGAAAAGTTCAGGAAAGTTATCATCTTTGCAATTGCAACGAGAGATTACTAATGATCTTGAAAGACTGAATATTGGCTTTCAAGTAGGTAACTCAGAATGGTACCTTGCCAAATTTCAGATCGAGTCTGATTTAATCTCTCGAATTAAAGAAGCTCAAAAAGAAGATGGTGAGTTGTGAGCAATAACAGAGAACTTAGAGATAGGAAAACAATCCGAGTTCAGGATAGATGAGAACGGAGTTATATGGTGTGGCAAACGACTATGTGTTCCTGATAATGTAGTACTTCGGGAATCATTATTATCTGAGGCACATAGTTCACCATTTTCTATTCATCCTGGATCAACAAAGATGTATCGAGATCTTCGACAACATTTCTGGTGGAACGGAATGAAAGAAGACGTAACAAAATATGCCAGTCATTGTCTTACTTGTCAGCAAGTAAAGATTGAACATCAACGAGAAAGTGGTCTACTTCAGCCACTTGATATTCCACTATGGAAATGGGATGATATTTCTATGGATTTTGTTATTGGACTACCAAAGACATTCAAAAAGAATGATGCTATATGGGTAATTGTGGACAGGTTATCCAAATCTGCTCATTTTCTTCCCATCCAACAAGGACATTCGGTTAGTAAGTTATCTGAAATATTTACACAAGAAATAGTCGGATTACATGGTACTCCAGTTTCTATAATATCAGATCGAGATCCTAGGTTTAATTCTTATTTTTGGAAAGGTCTACAATCTGCTTGGGTACTAGACTAAGGTTTAGTACTGCTTTTCATCCCCAAACTGATAGTTAATCAGAACGTACAATTCAGACACTCGAAGACATGTTGCGAGCGTATGCCTTAGAGTGGACGAGAAACTAGGATGAGTACTTGTGTTTATTTGAGTTTGCCTACAATAATAGTTGGCAAGCTAGTATCGACATGGCACCATTTGATCTATTATACGGTCGCAATATGATTCGCTCTCAATATCCGAATCATTTTAAATCGTAATTGTATTATTATATGCCTTGTATCTGTGTGTACTGATCTGTATCTATATTATCTGTAATAATTACTTGTTCTGAAAATGTATCTTAAATTCTGTAATAAACAATTACAAAGATTTTCAGTATAGGAATAAATAAAGTAAAACAAACAATTTCATAAATCCATAAAATGAATCGTTCTGTAAACTATGAAATTTCGAGGACGAAATTTTTCTGAGGGGGATATAATTATAATAACCGAAAAATTTAACTGTTATAAAAGTTTAAAATAAAATATATATAAACAATAACAATAAGTTAAGTACCGTATATCTGGTTTATTTTGACAAATGAACTATTTGATTTTATAAATTTTGAACCGGTTGTTATAAATAAACCGAAACAAATGTTCTAATTGTATACCTTGTCTCTAAGAGCGAGGAATTAACTTCACTATCACTTGGTTAATTTCAAACATCACTCGAAGCACTCACGACCGTATTCAACTAAAATTTAAACCAACTTAGAAACAGACTCATATTTGAACCATATTTTAATTCTATTTATATTTATAATAATTATTATTTTTACTCTAAATTAGTTACAAATATATATATATATAAAAACAGACAAATCCTTCCTGTGCAAGTTAATGAGAACCGACATACATGCAACATAATTATATATATTGGGAGTTATATAGATAGATATTTTATTCTTGCACCTCTTCTGCAATTTCATCTTTATCCTCACCGACTCACCAAAATTTAAACAATATCTTGATCGATCAAAACCTTAGTTACATAGCCACCATAATTAAACGTGGTTTCCTATTCACGGATCATATTAAAAAGCTAGTCAACGATTAAAATCGGAATCACGAACGCCAGAACGGTGAGCGCGAAACCGTTATTCATGATCTTACGTTTAGTTTGCAACCATCACTGAAAAGGTAAGCTTCAAACCATTTATGATCTAGTTCGTTAGAAATCTGTAGTTTTTATAATATCGTGTTTCAAACCAAACACGTTAGACGTTTCGGTGGTTCTCAAACATAAAACTTATTATATAAAAAAAAGAAAATTAAAAACTATTTTTGAGAAAATAATTCGGAAGGAGTAACAGATATATGTATATATATGTACATGATTGTTATGAAAGGTTTTAAAACCTTGATTTGGTTTCTTTTGAAAAGTTGCAGTAAACAAAAAGATAAAGATGAAGGCAGAAAAACCTATGTTAAGAAATAAACTGATGAATTAAATTAACAATTGAAGGTTTAGTTGGATTAGTGTGGACGCAGGAGGTTTGTCTGGGAGGTCTCGAGGTCGAGCCCCTCCCAGAGCATTCATGTTTTGTTTTAATTGAACCTCGTGTCATTAGAATTTCTTTGGGATAAAAGCTCTTACTAACACCAAAATTTCAACTATGAGCCATAGTTCAATTGGTTTAGGACTTGAAAACCCAACTCAAGAGGTCATGGGTTCTAATTCTTTTTAAAACACTTTTTCTTGTTTTTATTTAAAACATTCGGATCGAAAGACGTTAAAATCATAGATTTACGAAATTAACAAATAATTATAAACGATCAAAAACAACTTAACAAGATAAACCGATTTGACCGGTTAAACGTTAAAGAATCCAAATCATAGAATTTTAACCGATTACATACAAGAACTATAATTTGTTCCAATATAATGTGAAATAAAACAAAAACACATATTTTTGAATCGTTGGAAAATTTGATTACAGGTGTTTTATCTGAATACTTGCTGATTTAATTGCTAAGATTAAGGTACGGATTTTATACCTTTACCTCATAGTATTTTCTGTTCTTAAATCCGTTTCTGTAATCATTAAAATTTATTTATGTATTGTTCTGATTTCTGATAGCCACGATATGATATCGTGTTTCTCTGTTTCGTTTATCATGCAATAAATCTAGATTATATTGTACTCATTATTGCATGATCCAAATGCGACTAAACTTGGTAGTTTATCTACCCTACTGAACCTAATGAACCTACTGAATTTCTGAAATTGTAACAGGTCCTTCATGGCGGCAACCATGATGTGGAACCATCCGTGACGGTTAGTTGAGTTCACGGCGTCTCCATAAGTACTATGATAGTACACTGTGCACCTACTGAATTCTGGGGAGGCGTATGGATTGGTCCTAGGATAATTTTAAACTGTACTTTCTGATTCTGGGGGATAGTGACGTGTATGCCAACACTAACTATCTCATGTGTCTGGTAAGCGGGAGTAGCTACCCGTGAACCTTACACTTTTGTATGTACAGTCGGCTCGTGATATATTCTGTAATGTTCTAATTATGGCTTAAAATATAAAATGTGTTAATGTTTCTGAAATATAAAAGTCAAACAACTGATTACTATTCCGATCTTGATTCTGACCACTATCCGGTTATATTTTCACTTGAATTTTTCCTATTTTTCGCCACCTTCTGAATTTCTTTATTACTATTGTTCATCCGTTACTGAGCATTCAGCCGTATTTGTTTTTTTTTTGTGTTTATCTCTTTTGTGTAGGTAATCAAGAAAACCAGGCGGGGAACTTTTGAGAGTAAAATCGGAGCTAAATCTGAAAATTCCGTTACTGTAGTAAATGTAATAATCAATACTTAAAACTTAAATATTTGTTTTGTTATGTTTAATTATCAACTTAAGACTTATGTATTTATGTTTTAAATACATTTGGGATTGTTGCATTTACTTCTGATTACGTATACGTGACACGTCAGCCCTAAACCAGGCTGGGGTGTTGCATATGCCTTGTATCGCAATATCTAATCTTTGATGCAACCAAGTTCATATCGATCTTTTGGCTTTAGCTTCCAATTCTGAAGTCGAAATTGCGTGTTTACATGCATGTATTTTACATGTTCATATAAAGCAATAGCCCGCCTATATACTTCATGCCGCCCCCATAGAACCGTGAACTCACACAACCAATAACCAGCCTGCATGGAACACTTCAAAACCCGTAGCCAAAGCGTATATTTCAAAACATGTCCCACCGTTAACCTCCTTTTGTAGCCCCATGCATGTATATAAATAGTATAGGTGGGGAACAAAAACCCAAATAACCTGTCACCTTCAATCCACACCGGCCACCTTCCAAATCATCTTCGTATTATTCTCTACTTAGCTCCCGATTAGTGGTGATGCTAATTGTACCAACCCAATCTCCCTCGCCTCGCATGCCTCTTGGACAATCCCCCTTGGGCTGGCTTTTAGACAATCAATGATATTGTCGTTAATTAGCCAGGTAGTATGCCTGGTAGTCAACATATTGACCTCGTGAAAGGAGTACATATATAGCGTGGGAAGTGTACCAAACCCATTCTCCCCCATTACAGAAACAAATGTTGCATCTCTCTCTCATATTTAGAACCCCAAATTAATAATTATTTTCACCTCTCTATTGATGGTGGTGCAAAGAGTTTGAGTTCAAGTTTTGTATTCTAAGTATACGGTATCTATAGATTTATTTGAAGAATTATATCTAAATTTGAAGGGTAAATTGGGAATATTTATTTATTCATTTTAAATAAATATTCCTATCATTTTTATTAAATAATGCAGATAAAATATTAATTTACAACATTCTATCTATTTCTATTCTTAATTAAAAATATATATTGTGTGTAACTAAAAATGATATTGTTTGGGTGTAAATTATTTTATTTAAATTCCTTATTTAAAATACATTAAAGAATTTATAAATAGTTATCTTTATTCATTAATTATACATTTATTTAAAATGATTATATATAGGTATTTAATGATTTATTTGTATAAAAAAATTGTAATTTTAGTTGTCTTAAATTTATACCAAAATTATGGATTTTATTTATTTTAATTATTATTTTTTTTCCTGAAATTGTTATGTAATTCAAAAAATGTTTATATTGTTCCAAATCTATTTTATTGAATTCAAAAATAGTGTTAATAAATAATATATATTTCTAAAATTCAAAAAAAAATCTAGAATAAATATGGGTTATATTTTTTCATAATTTTTATAGATAAATTTACTAGATTTTAATATAATTTTAAATAATTTAAAGTTGTTTGCTTAACATTTAAAATAGTAAAAAGTAATTTAATATTTTTCTAAAATTTATCAAAAGTTTATCAGAATATGAAAAATTAAATTTCATGTTAGTAAAACTTTTCTGTATTTATAGAAAAATATGGTGAAAAAAGTCAGAAAAAGGGTAAAACCGATTTTAAGGTACGGCTTCGGGTTTCAAGCCCGTGCCCTCCAGCCTCCAGGTGCCAAGCTTCTTTTTATATGGAGTATGAAGAAAACAATTGGTAAGGTAATGGAGAATTTAGAAAAAAATGGTTATTCTCCTTTTTTTATATATAAATAATACATAAAATTTAAAGGTAAGGAAATGGAGAATGAAGAAAAAAAATGGTACGTGCTCTTTTAAGAGTCAACCATACCATATGTTATTGTTGAGAGGTTCAAAAATCACGAAACGTTACCGCCAACCAAGACAACATCGTTTCCAAAAATAGAAAGAAAAAAAAAAAAAAAAAAAACTCACCCCTTGCCACATCTCCCTAACAACTAATTACCCCAAGCTTTAATTTGCATGCAACAAAAATTTAGGTACATTTACTCATATGGCGTTAATTCGTAGAAGAAAACGAACCCATGATGATGTTCCACAATCATATGAAGACGATGATAAACATATAAAAAGGGAAAAAAAATTCTCATGTTTGGATAACTGCTTCTGGTCAATTGGACTCATTTGTGCGGTGTGGTGGTTATTGTTGTTTTTATACAATACCATGCCTATCTCATTTCCTCAATACGTCACCGAGAAGATCACCGGACCTCTGCCGGATCCTCCCGGCCTTAAGTGCTTGAAAGAGGGACTGGAACCCAAGCATCCGGTGGTGTTTGTGCCAGGGATCGTCACCGGCGGCCTTGAGCTGTGGGAGGGCCATCAATGTGCCGAGGGTTTGTTTCGAAAGAGGCTTTGGGGAGGCACCTTTGGTGAGGTTTATAAGAGGTATGTCTCTCTAGCTAAATTTTATATAGGTGAAACATAAAATAAAAAGTTTGTTTTACCTAAGAAGGTTAAAATAATTTTTAAACCTCCAAAACTGACCCAAATGAACTTCAGTTGAACTCATTTTAACGGCATTGGAACCGTCTCATCGAAACCTACAATATTAGCATTAGATTTTAGCTTTAAGAACTACCTTTAGAGTTTAGGTTTTAAGGCTTGGATTATATGCGAGATCATGTTAGTACGTAGGTATGGTTTATCTATGTGTTATTTTTTTATATATTTTTTCAAATTTTTGGTTTATGTGTGCAGATTTTCTTTTCATTCTAGATGTACGATATTTTCCATAGATAAATATTTGACAAGAACAAAAAAAGGGTGTGAACTACTGTGTGTTTTTATATCTCTGAACGGATGTTAACATGATTTATGTATAGGCCATCCTGTTGGCTGCAACATATGTCTCTGAACAACGAAACCGGTTTGGACCCATCTGGTATAAGGATCAGGCCAGTCAGCGGTCTGGTAGCGGCTGACTATTTTGCTCCAGGATACTTTGTTTGGGCTGTTTTGATCGCTAACTTGGCTCGTCTTGGGTATGAAGAAAAAAACATGTACATGGCTGCATATGATTGGAGATTATCATTTCAGAACACAGAGGTATTGTTATCCATTTATTTTGGAGTTGTATATAGTGTTAAAACTTTATTAAATATGGGCCGAAGCTAGGCTAAGTGTCTTAGTGGTTTGTTATAGATAGTTTAAAGCCCATGTGGTTTAGGTTTTATATCTTTCATTAATTATTGTATCAATTCATTTGTCTGCACTCGTATACACAACGGTTATGGAGTATCACCGCCAACAAAGATGCATCGATTCATGCTATATATAAATATGTGTGGTAAGTCTGTAAAAATTTTTGGGATGGGAAACCCACTATGTAACGGCGGTATCAGAGATGGAAGACTACGAAGAGGGATTGAAATCGGTACTTGAAGTCAAACTTGATTCTCTGATATATAGGCGAAGAGGAAACATATATAGTCCATGAGGGCCACACACAGAGGAATGGCGCAGTTTAGTCAAATCCGAACGTGTCTCTCAATTCGACTTATAAAGGTACAAAATAAAATGAATTGTGGCTATCATAAGAATCTGAAACTTGTTGCTGCCAAGAAGATTATGGAAAAGGCTAGTAACGTTCAAACAGAAAGGCACAAGTAATGCAAAGGTCTTAAGAATGATAATCATATTAGTAGTTATACTTGCTATCAATTCGGTCATATTTTCCCAAACTTTAGTCTTACCCTTTGGTTTTTAAACATTAAATTGAGTATCTTGTTAAAGGGACTGATTTGGAGACTTGGAATAGATTTTGGTTTTTGAATTTTTCCTATTCCATGCATATGACAGAAAATAGACTAATGTTTAAAAATTTGAAAAATTCAAATGGTGTCAAAAGCATAACAAATAAGAACAATATGTTTATTTTTCATGGTATTGGTGAAGTAGAAGTGCCAATTAATGGAAATATGAGGATTATTCCATGTGTTAGTTATGTGTCATCACTGAAAAATAACAACATTTTAAGTTTTAATTAAAAATGTTAACCAACCGAGGGTATGTTGTAAATTTTGAAGGTGATGTTTGTCGGATAACTAGTATGTTTGAAGGGGAAAATTCCTTTGTAAATGATGTGATTGACATTGGTGAAAGATTTGAAGAGGATTACTTGAATGATTATTTTGAGAAGTTGGATGAAGAAATATCAAATGAAGTTGGAAAGTTGAAATCTAACAGTGAATGAATTGGTTGCTGAAAGTCTCATGGTGAGGATATAAGTGGCAAATTAAGGTGTTGTTGGAGACGTAAACTCGGATGATTCGTTTTTCAATCCTATTGTTGTTGATTCATTGAAAGGTTGTTATTTGTTCTTTGAAATGCTTGAAGAACCAAAATATGTTGTTAAGTATAAAAGACAACTTCAAAGGCAAATTGCTGAAGTAATCGAATGGTTTTTTAAGAAAATGGGGCAACCAAATAAAGAACACTACCCACCTAGCTATGTTGCCTAATGGTGAAGAAGTTGAATTACTTAACCTTTATATGTTTGTGAATGTTGTTGGAGGGTACAATAGAATCAATAACGAGAAGTGGGAGGAAATTAGTCAATACACGGGAATCTCTACCCCATATTCCGTGAACTTTAAACCCATTTTTATGGGTTACTTGGAATTGTTTCTATTCTTTTATGACAGTATTAAACTTGAAGAAAAAGAAGCCTTTGATGCTTAAGTCAAAAACGAAAATGATGTAAAAAGTGAAGGCAAAGATGTTGATGTCATGAAAGAAGATATGTTGCGATGACAACATAATGCACATCGATGCTGAAAATGTTATCGAATTTGCTGCTAAAAATGTTGCTGAAAATGAAGATGACGTCAATAAAGAAGAGCTTGAAACTCAACTTGATATCCATGAAAAAAGTTTAGGTGATGATGAAGACTTTAGTGAAGACCTTAAAAACTTTGTTCTTCTAGAGAACAAAGATCCAACTCTTGAAGATTGAAGAAGATTAAGCATGCCAAAACAAATGGATTAAGGGGTGAATATTAGAATTAACAATCCATTTATTTTGGGCTTGTTTATAGCGTTAAAACTTTAACAAATATGGGCCGAAAGCCAAGTATCTTAGAGCGTTATTATATTTATAGATAGTTTAAAGCTCATGTGGTGTAGGTTTTATATCTTGAATTGCCGCATCTTTTGTCTGCACTATGGATGCTCATATACACAACCGTTATGGAATATAACCGCCAACAAAGATGCATTGATTCATGCTATATATGTGTGTGATAAGTCTATAAAAATGTTGTGGATGGTTTTTTTTTCATTTGAATCGATCTATTTTCTTTGTGTCTCATCATCATCATTCAAACAATTCTTTCATCTTACTTCAAATCAATCCATGAGTAATACAAAATCAAACTCGATCAAGGGATGCCAACTGTGTAACAAGTATAACTTTCTCTTGCAGATAATTTTTTCATACACATATGCATAGATCGATATATACATGCTATGTTTGAAGGTTTATATAATACTAACTTTGATAACAATTAATTAACTTTGACTCGATTGCATACAGGATCTTGACTTTACAAATATACATACTTGACTTAAGCTATTATTTAGTTTGATATTTTTAATAGTCCCCCTTAAGCTAGAAAATTTAAATAAGTTCTTCGACTTGCTTGACTTGCGCTTATAACTGTGTTAATTCTTCATCATAGATGAGATTAGATATATGTTCCTTTTGTCTCTCCTTGTCTTTCTTCTTGTCCTTTCATTATCTTTCCATTTGGTGCATTCATGTACAAAATTAAATTGATCGAATCCACCACATTCATAACACCTAAGTTCTTTTATACTTTTGTTCATCTACAAATGCCTAACCACGACTTTTTTTTTCTTTGTTTAAGTTCCTTCCTCGTCCTCTACCACGACCTTGATTGTTCAAACTTGCCATTAGAAATTTGCTTTGATTATTTTCTTTGGTTTCATATTGGCTTTTAATACATTCTACAAAAGTATGTTGTAATTCTTCCAACAGCTTCTTTAAGTGGCATTTTGTCAATTTCTTGATAGTGCTCAATAGATTCCACGATTGATAAAAAAAAAATTAAACTAAGTTAATCAATTTTCTTGCAATTACCTTATCTTTCAAAGTACTACAAAGACTTTTGAACTTGTTTCTTATAATACTTAACTTTCCTTCAAATTCACTTATAATTTTAGTCATATCATTTTCAAAACCTCCGGTTCACACCTCAAAGTTCGTAAACATGTTTTCTAAACTAATTCGGCTTCAATACATTTGACTTTGATTGAATCCAAACTTCCTTTGCAATCGATTAGTTTGCAACTTGCATTAATACATCTTGAGAAAATGTTTGGAATATCATTTCCTTGGTTGTGTGCACTTTCTTTCCATCAACTTTTAATTAACATCAATAATTCCCAAAGACCACATGTTTTAAAAAATATTTCCATCAACAATTTCCAAATAGTGTAATTTGTTTCATTCCTTTGTTCATGAATTGATGTTGTATTGTTGGATGCATTTTCATGTTTGTTGTCTTCTTTGCCTGGCATGCTTGCTTGCAGTCTGAAACTAGCTTAAACTTTCTTCTTATAACTTCCTTGCATTCTTAATTTTGTTTAATGATAAAATCATATACTTGTCTAGTTTCTTTCTTGCTTTTGACTAATTTTTTTCTTTCTTGCTCGCTTTTGTCGCATGGGTCTTTCTTCTTTGTTTTTGTCACACTTGTCTTTATTTCTTGGTTTTGCCTCTCAGGCCTTTCTTTCAAAAATGGTTTGATCTTACTCCTTTTATGAAACACAAGGTTTTTGTTTCTTTCTCGCTATGTTAACCACATTGGTTCATTTTCTTGCTTGCTATGAATCAATAGGATTTGGTTAAACTTGCTATAAACCACACGAGTTCGTTATATGTGTGTGTGTATGTATGTATGTATGTATGTATGTATGTATGCAGTTTTAACTTGCTAAATGAACAATACGGTTTTAGGTATCTTGCTTGCTCTTGTAAACACAATGGTTTTAACTTGCTAGATGAAATGTAAGGCTTATTCTTTTCTACCCTCTCCTATAGTCGATCCAGGGATTCAAATTGCTAGTTTTTCTAAACAAATTCTAGGAAAGCGATACTTAGTTGTGTTGATTATTCCATCAATTTGATGGTTCTAATTTGTAACTTCCAAATCCTACTATTCTTTAAACAACTTTATATCTAATATTGACTTCTACCGATGTTCAAAATGTCAATGCAGATAACTCTCTCCCTCACAAACTCTCTAAATACTAAAAGAACTTCCGGTACATAAATAGTAAACAAAGAAAACGTAAAATAGTGACCCACTGCATATAACTTGCTAAGCATGCCCACTACATAAAAAGTTCTACGACAAACTAGGAAACAAACACAAAATAGATACTCTGCATGCATGGTTCCATGTCACGTACGTACTCATATTTGAATTATTTTTATACAGAACCCAACCAACAAAAGAAAATTAACACACTTTTGATCGATGATTGCCTGATTTTGATTCAATTGCTTTGATTTACTATGTAATTTGAAATCCTACTTCTGATTGCAAATCCCCAACAGATTTTTAGTTGAACAATTCAACTAAAAATTATTCAACCTTGGGAAAATTGAATAATCAACCACTATGATCGATTGACCTCATTTCTCCAAAAGTATTTTGATCGTTTCTATTGACTGATTAATTCTTGATCAGCCAATGATGTTATACATGTTGGATCAGAATAATCACACAAACAACAATTATATTATATGGATTTGATAGGCTCGAATGAATCTTTATTAATCAACTGAAAAAGGCTTTATACAGCCAAACTACATAATGTTCACAAGACTAAATAAATGGAAATAATCAAACAACTTAAACAAGAAAACACAAATAAACGGCGACTCTAAATGACCAGCAACAACCACAGACTTCTTCAACTGAGCACTTTCTCAACGTTCCCATGCAACCAATGTACATAAAGTTTGAATCAGTATTAACACCTCCCTTGATTCAAACTCCTCCAACTCCAAGCTTGGACATGAAATAAGCAAACTTTTTTTCACCAAGAGCTTTAGTTAACACATTAGCAACTTGTTCGCTAGTGTCACACGATTCCATCTCAATTTCACCATTATCAACTAAGTTTCGAATAAAATGAAACTTCATTTTTATGTGTTGTGTTCTACTGTGAAATGCTTGATTTTAGTCATAAACACAATAAGCCTATTATAAAATAATATGGTTGTAGCTCCCTTTTGTTCTTCCTTCAAATTAGAAAGCATCTTCCATAGTCACACAACTTGGCATGCACTAGCAGCAGCTGCTGAAATATACTCTGCTTTCGTTATAGATAAAACTACAACACTATGCTTCTTTGTAAAAGTTATTTTTAAACCAAACTTCTAATTATATAAGTATAGGGTTGTTTGTGTCATTAGTTTGAAGTATGGTTCATTAAATTTTTGTACAGTAACTAGGAAGGGACTAAATGTAATTATTGGTAAACCTAATTTGTATATATAGGGCAACAATGTCTGTAAACGAATACACACTCACAAATTCAGAACATTCATATATCACATATATTGTATATCAAGTTTGTGTATAATTTGTTCTTCATTATTCTAAATTCGCTCTAGATTACCAACATTTGGTACAATCGATCAAGGGAGTGGTTTTCGTTTCACCAATCGATTATCATAGGCGTGAAGAGAACAACAAGAAGCGATAGGATTAGGGAAGCAATCGGTTGGTGGTATATACCGATTTGTGGCAGAGGATCATAACCGTCATTTGTTTTTTTTTTTTAAAAAAAAAGGTTTTTTAATTGATCACTAGAAAGGACCGGTAAACAATTTTTTGTTGCTGTGAATTATTGCTTGATCAAAAACTTTGGGAAAACTTCAAGTACGTGAAAGTCAATAAAATTTTTGTCTCCATCAGATAAGTTCTCCTTTTTGTTTGTTTACTACATTAAGATTGATTAGAAATATCAATTTAGAAACAACAAAATCTATCAAGGAAGAAGAAGATTAATTCGTTTGTTTTGTATGATTTTATATCAGTAAGAAAATGGGTATTTTTTTAAAAAAAAATAAAGATACAAAACATGTAAGAAAATTTTAAAATAGTTGGTTTTCATATCGAGGCAAACGGCATAAACCCGTGTACTATTATCGGTAGAAACGATTGGTTAGCTCGTGTATTGATAGAAATTGTTGGTATGCCTGTGTACTGTTAGAAACAGTTGGTAACCCCGTGTACTGTTAGGATCAATAAGTTAACCTGGATATTGTTGAAGTGAGAAACAATTGATCTGTTTCGTTATTATATAACCCGTGTTATTTTTTTTGTTGAAACAAAGTTGGTTGTAATTTTCCTTTAGAAAACCCGTGTACAATTCTTGGTAAATAACGATTGGCTTTGATTCACTTATGTGACTGGAAAACAGTGTATCATTGTTGTTGAAACAACTAGTTTTTTCAAATGGAAACCCATGTATTGTTTAAGCAAGTTGGTTTTGATAAAACGTGTACTGATTTGTTGAATTAACAGTTGGTTTTTATAACCCATATACTGTTAAAATTAGTTGTTTTGATAAAAATTGTGTACCGACTTGATAAATAACAGTTATTTTTATAACCCGTGAATTGATATAGAAAGAAGGTTGTAATATATTTGATTAGAAATCAGTGGTATATAATCAGTTAAGATTAGGAAAAGAAGCCACGGAAAATGGTTGAGGCTAAAGATAAAGAAGTGGTAACTTCAAAGGAAGGATGGACATCTATGAGTTTTCAATGTCCCATGTTAAATTCCACAAATTATACCATTTGGGCTATAAAGATTAGATCTATATTTAATGTCCATGGAATTTGGGAAGCCATTGAACCAAAAACATGAACTAAAATAGATGAAAAGAAAAACAATGCAGCAATTGTATTATTATACCAAGCAATTCCAGAAAACATGGTTTTGCAATTTGCTAATCTTACTTTAGCCAAAGAAATATGGGAGGCGTTAAAAGTTCATCATGTAGGAAGCAATCTTGGGCATACAATGAATGATAAAAGACTGGTCCGCCAACTACTTGGTTCGGTAACACCAAAGTTCATTCAGATTATTGCAGCAATCGAACAATTTGTTGATCTTAATACGATGCCATTCCAAGAAGCCGTTGGAAGACTAAAGGCTTTTGAGGAATGCAAGAAGAAACAAATCAAGGAAAATGATTTGCATGACAAACACCTGTTCACTAAAGGAGATTGAAAGGAGAAAGTCAAGGAGCATAAATGTGAAAGGTGTGGTCATGAAAATTCAAATCAAGATAACAAAGGACGTGGTCGAGGTAAAAATTGGAAGCCTTGGAATAACAAAGAAGGGAACCACTTCCAACAAAGTAAAGACCACATCAAATGTTTCAAGTTTAATGGGTTTGGACACTTCAAACATGAATGTCCAAAATGGGAAAAGAAGGAAGAAGCAAATCCTATCCGACACGAGGATGATGAGCCAACACTACTATGATGGCAAATCGGATCTGGAAGGATGAAGACCTCGCTTAAACTAAATTTAGTTTAAGGGGGAGAATGAAAGATATTTTTAAACTAAACTTATTATTATATAAGTATAGAGTTGTTTGTGTCATTAGTTTGAAGCATGTTTTATTAAAGTATTGTATTGTAATTAGGAATGGCCTGAATGTAATTATTGGTGAACCCAGTTTGTATAATAGGGCAACAATGTCAATAAACGAATACAAAATCACAAATTTAGAACATTCATATATCACATATATCATATATCAAGTTTGTGTATAATTTGTTCTTCATTCTTCCAAATTCATTCTAGATTACCAACACTTTGAACTCCACGAAATTGCACTTGAACCAATTGAGAAAACATTAGCAGAATTACTCTTCATATCAGATAAAGACCCATCCCAATCACTATCAGAATACCCAGAAAGATTAATTGAAACTACTCTTTTCTACCAAAGATCAAACTCAATTCTTCAAGACACATATCGCAAAATATTTTTTGCAGCACCCAAGTGAATCATAGACAGTTTATGCATAAACCGTGACATAATTCCCACTGCATAACCAATATCTTGTCTAGTATGAGTTAAATAAATGAGCCCGCCAACCATACTCCTATACTTAAAACCATCAGCTTGATTACTTCTGGATGAAGCAGTTGTAACTGCAGTATATTTGATGAATTTATCACCTACTAAAGCTCTAAAAATTATGACTCCATTTGAAGTTTGGCATGACAGAAAACCTTCTGTAAATCACGTAAAATTCTTTGGATGTGTACCTTACAGCTTGAAACCAAAACAACAAAGACATAAGATAGTTTATAATCTATCAAATGTGTTTATATTGGTTACAGTACACACTCCAAAGCTTATAGGTTGTTTAATATACAAAAGAAAAGTTTCATTATTAGCAGAAATGTAGTCTTTCATGAAGCATCAAATTGGAAGAATGAAGCATGTGATAGTAATGGAGTTCTTACTTGGGAACTACATGTCGAATGGTTAGTCACAAAAGCAGAGGAAGCTGACCTTAATAATGAAATAGTAACAGGTCAAGTTAGGATTGTTCAAGCTCTAAGTTCATAAATTAGTGGGGTAAATGGTGCAGATGAAGAACAATTACCTTCTACAGCTACTAATTCCAGTAGTTTGAATACTAGCTCAAGTCGTTTGAATACGAGTTCAGGTAGCTCAAGTAGTACTAATACTCTGCTTAAGATGAGCACTTTTAGTGATCTTTATGATAATACTAAAGAACTACAAGATCAACATGCTTTCCAATTTGTTTAATTCTTGTTTGAACTGGTTAATTTCTTTGAAGTAGCTAAACATTCAGAATGGGTGAAGGCAATGTACAGTGATCTTGAATCACTACAAAGGCACAAAACTTGGTCTTTGTGTGATTTGCCAGAAGGGAAGAGGCCAATTGGGCTTGAATGGGTGTTTAAACTAATAATGAATGTTGTTGGAGAAATTGTCAAGTACAAATCAAGAATTGTAAAAGGCTATGTGCAAGAGTATGGGATTGATTTTAAAGAAACATTTTCGCCTGTTGCCAGATTTGAAACAATTAGATTAATCTTAGCTCTAGCAGGGCAATCTGGTTGGGCGATTTATCAGTTTGATGTTAAGTCTGCTTTCTTAAATGGTGTTCTAGAATAAGAGTTTTATGTTTTACAACCACCAGGTTTCGAAATTGAAGGTCAAGAAGATAAGGTGTGTAAGTTACATAAGGCCTTGTATGGGTTTAAACAGGCTCCATGAGCCTTGTATAGCAGATTTGACAAGTATTTGGCATCCAATGGATATGAAAGAAGCATGAATGAGTCAACTATGTATGTTAAGAAAGGGCATGATGATAAAATGAATGTTATTTGTGTGTATGTTGATGATATAATTTACACCAGTCCATCTGAAGTGTTGCTTGATGAATTCAGAAAAAACATGTTTGCAGAATTTGACATGAATGATCTTGGAATTTGAAATATTTTTTGGTTCTCGAAGTACAACAAAGAGATGATGGAGTGTTTTTGTCACAGAAGAAGTATGCTTTTGAATTGCTGAAGAAATTTGGTACGTCTTCATGTAATGCTTCTACTAACTCCTATGAATTCAAATGATAGACTTAGAATCTATTTATGTCTTTGTCGTTTTGGTTTCAAGCTGTAAGATACACATCTAAACACATTTAGGTGATTTACAGAAGGTTTTCTCCCATGCCAAACTTCAAATGGAGTCTTATTTTTTTAGAGCTTTAGTAGGTGATAAATTCATCAAATATACTGCAGTTGCAACTGCTTCACCCAGAAGTAATCAAGCTGATGGTTTTAAGTATAGGAGTATAGTTGGTGGGCTCATTTATTTAACTCATACTAGACCAGATATTGGTTATGCAGTGGGAATTATGTCTAAGGACCAAAATTCGCCTCCTTTATCAGTCCTAAGAGTGTTTATCTTAGCCCAGAGTTATTTTCTACTCTAGCTTTAAACACTTTAAACTTATCATATGCATCAGACTTCTTAGGAAGAAAGTAAACCCAACTCATGCGGCTAAGATCATCTATGGGAGTTTGTGATAGTGCATCGTTCATCCTCAAACACCAAAACATAGCCGGACTGCATAAGTTGGCCCACACTCAACAGGTTATACCCCAATTCTGGCGCATACTGAACATCATGCAGGGTCTTGATCTTCCCTTCTTCTAGTTCTAAGTGAACTTTGCCTCTACCTTCAACAGAGATATTCTTTCCATTTCCAATCTTTACCATAACTCGTTTGGTATGATCCAACTCCTTAAACAAGGCTTGTGTCCAGTCATATGACCTAAACACCCAGAATCAACATACTAGACATCACTTCTAGTATCCTCACAGCCAATTGCCATGACCGAACTTGTTACACTAAATAAGAGCCCTACCTCTGCCACCGAATCTACCGCAACCACTGCCACGGCCTCGAACTCCACCTCGACCTCGTCCTCTTCCATTAGGTCTGTCATCATCATTAGCTGCTGCCTGGAAAGCTTGTCCTTCAACCGGATTATCAGAGTTCCTATTGACTCTTTCTTCGTGTGCTTGCAAAGAACCCGGCCATGAGTTGATCAAAAGATAGAACGAACAAATCTTTTGATTCTTCAATAGCCGCAACGACATGGTTTCATTTCATTGGAAAGCTTCTTAATACATTCTCCATAACATTCTGATCCACAATCCTCTCACCATAAGATCGTTGTTGAGTCACAATCCGCATGACCCGTGAAAAAAAAAAATCAGCCACCTCTTCAGCATCACGCATCTGCACGGTTTTAAAATCTTGTCTCAGCCCTTGAAGTCTGATCACTTTCACTTTGGAGTCCCCCTTGTAATTCCAGGCTTGCTTGGACGAAGTAGATCCAGAAATTCAGGAGAATACATCATCATGTACTCCTTGCTGAATGATTGATAGAGCCCTGGCATCCTTCCTTTGGTGATCTCTTAATTTGTCTTGTGCGATCACCATTGTTTTCATCATAGCCAGTTGACACAAACTCCCATAGATCTTGTGACAGAAGAATTTTCTTCATGCGAACACTCCAGAACTCGTACCCATCTCCCTTGAAAATCGACAGCGTCGGAAGAGACGAATTTGATTGATGATTGGCCACAGCAGAAAAGTGATTTGAACGATAATGTGAACCAGAACCTTGCTCTGATACCAGAATGTTGGAAAACGGAAACAATCAAACAACTTAAACAAGAAAACAGAAATAAACAGCTACTCCTAATGACCAGCAACAACCGCAGACTTCTTCAACTGTGCACGTTCTCAATGTTCCCATGCATCGACGCAACCAAACGTACACAAAGTTCGAATCAGTTTTAACAATACGTCTAGGCTGATCTTCAGATTCACATGCCAATGCTCTGATTCAGAATTTGATAACTTTGTCTCTAAGTAATCTGAAGTTAATTGCCTATATGTTACATTTATATACTCAATTACAAATTTATCAATTAATTAATTAATGTGTTTGAGATGACGTGCATGTGTTTTTTGATAGGTAAGAGACCAGACGTTGAGTCGTATAAAGAGCAACATAGAACTAATGGTTGAAATAAATGGTGGTGAAAAGGCTGTTATCATTCCACATTCCATGGGTGTTCTTTATTTTTTACATTTCATGAAATGGGTTGAAGCACCCCCTCCAATGGGTGGTGGAGGTGGTTCTGATTGGTGTGCTAAACACATAAAGGCCGTGTTGAACATTGGTGGACCGCTTTTAGGTGCACCAAAGGCTTTAGCCGGCCTTTTTTCAGCTGAAGCCAAAGATGTCGCCTTTGCCAGGTTCATACTATATGTACTTCTTGCATATACATATATATGTATTCTTTTTCTTCTAAAATTAACCATTTGTTTAACAGGGGAATTGCAGCAGGCGTATTGGAATCTGATGTATTTCACATTCAAACATTACAACACATAATGAGAATGAGCCGCACATGGGACTCGACAATGTCCATGATTCCGAAAGGTGGTGACACCATATGGGGTGGCCTCGATTGGTCACCTGAGGCTGAGGATGAACCACACACTTCACATAACCACTCCAATCATCCTAATTATGGAAGATTCATATCCTTCGGGAGAGATGCTGCAGAGTTACATTCATCACAAATCCAAAGAATAGACTTTAGGGTAATTAATTTAATGTTTTAATATTTTTTATTATTTATTTATTTATTTTAGATTGTTTTATTTATATATATATATATATAGGGTGCTGTTAAGGGTAATAATCTTGCAAACAGTACATGTCGTGAGGTGTGGACGGAGTATCATGACATGGGGTCTGGTGGTATCAAGGCGACAGCCGACTACAAGGCTTATACGGGTAATGACCTTGTGGATATGCTTCACTTTGTTGCTCCAAAGATGATGAAACGAGGCAACCGTCACTTCTCACATGGGTTGGCTGAGAATCTTGACGACCCAAAATACGCACATTACAGACATTGGTCTAACGCATTGGAGACAAAGTAAGATCGAAGTCATCCTGATCTGATTGATTTATAGCTAGATGCATATATATATATATGATTGATTATCTATGTATGGGTTTTAATATTTAGGTTACCAAACGCCCCCGACATGGAGATATACTCCATGTATGGTGTGGGCATTCCAACTGAACGTTCATACGTTTATAAGCTCACACGCGCAACTCAATGCTACATTCCGTTCCAAATTGACAATGCAGCAGAAGATCCAGATGTTTGTTTAAAAGACGGTGTCTACACGGTGGATGGTGATGAAACCGTGCCTGCACTGAGTGCGGGTTTCATGTGTGCCAAAGGATGGCGAGGGAAAACAAGATTCAATCCTTGGGGGGTTAAAACTTATGTCAGAGAGTACGCCCATAACCCACCCTCCAATCTTCTCCAGGGCCGGGGAACCCAGAGCGCTGCCCACGTCGATATTCTCGGCAACTTTCACTTGATCGAAGATATAATCAGGGTTGCAGCTGGTCAACAATTGGGTGGTGATAGAGTTTCTACACATATATTTAAATGGTCTGAAAAAATTAACATAAAGTTGCATTAAATCTTTATTCACTCGATCGGTCTCTAGCTATATATACGATATGAAATGATGTTCACCAATATAATATTTGCTTCAATTTTAGTTTAAAATTTACAATGACTGACTATATATTAAACATTAATAACTAGATGGAGACATCGTACGTACGTACGTGTGTGTTGTTGCAACCCAACCCACTTAAGGAAACACAAAGCCATGAGCAATGACCTTAATAACGCACTACGTACGTACGGCGCCACATAATCTTAAACACTAATTAACAGAAAAAGTTGAAATGATTTTCACTCCATCGCAAACATACTCTATGCTAAAAGCCAGCATGTAAAAATCAAAAGTTTAATTGATCAAGTCACCAATTTTCAGAAAAATAAAAAAATAAAACGTTTAACTTTCTAAAGCAACATTAATTTGCATTCACTATTGCATAATCTCAACCAATCTACGTATAAAAATTTGCTAATCATGTGAGTACCAGTGGCGGACTCAGAAATTTTTTTCATTGGGGCAAAAAAAATTTTATGCTCATTTAAGGATTTAGCTATAATATTTTTTTTATCTTATGTTCATATCTATTCGGGTCGGGTCATGTTAAATAAGAAAATTAAACTAAATTTCATATATAAAAGCATAATAAAAATACAATACATCTAGGATGAGTTTTAATCAAAATCAGTATGAATTTAAATCAGTCATTTTAATAAACATCAACTTTTTTCAACTTAAAGAGAATTGTAACTAAACAAATAGTTTAATTGAATAATTTTTAGTTATTTTCTCATCAAATTTATTACTGATCATTCTTATCTGTTTTAATCCATTATATTCACTACATTTTTAAGTTATCCATCTTGAACTTTATTTTGTTAAGGTGTTACCATCTCAACCCATTGTATGTTATAGTTCTGCCCACTTCTACCTAAAATACAATATTTGTTTACCCAATCTATACATTTATCTTGTTATGAGTTAAGATTTTCAGACCTAGTTGATCTCTACTTGGTTTTATTTTTTAGAATCTATCCAAAACAATATATATGGAGACTTTTTAGGTAACTCTTTTTCCAAAAAAACAAGTATAACTATCACTTAAATTCACATCACAAGTCCAATTATACAAATTTAAGGGGGCGATTGCAAACTATTAAGGGGGTCGAAAACATTTTAACATATATATACCACTAGAAAAAAAAAATTGAGGGTGGGTACGCCACTGCCTGTGACATGTCGTAGGGTGTTCACGGTCTGGTTTCAAAACACGAAACGCCCAAAACGGTCTTCAATTCGGTTACACGGCCGGTGTTTTCCCTAAACATTTGTTCAATGGGTTTCAAAAGTTTGAAATTGTATTGAACGGTATGGTTTATCGTTTACACTTAAACCAATTATAAAAAATCAGACCAGACCGTGTGTTTTTATATGTGTGTGTGTGTGTTAGTGGTGCACAAACTGGTTTTTTTTGCCAAACCGGTTCGGTTTAAGAACTGGTTTGGAGGGGTTGAAACCGGTTTGAATGGGTTGAAACCTGTTTGAAGGGGTTTGAAACCGGAACAGATCGGTTTGGAAACCGGTTTTAAAGCCAAAATCTCGAACCTATGTCAAACCGGCGGTTCGGATCGGTTTGGAAACCGGTTTTAAAGCCAAAATCTCGAACCTATGCCAAACCGACGGTTCGGACCAGTTTGGAAACCGGTTTTAAAGCCAAATCTCTAACCTATGCCAAACCGGTGGTTCGGACCGGTTTGGAAATCCGTTTTAAAGCCAAATCTTGAACCTATGCCAAACCGGCGGTTCGGACCGGTTTGGCTAGAACCGGTTTTTTTGTTCACCTCAAGTGTGTGTATAGGCTAATTATTTAGGTGGTATTTAATAAAATTACATTTTGGGCTTGTAATGTGATTTGCCTATCTCAAACCATAAAACGCTTAGGTTTGATTCCGTTTTTATTTTCAATAAGCTCAAAAAACCCAAACCTAGAAAGCCAAAACTCAGAGAATTCATAGCGTAAAACCAAATTGGAAACAAATCGTTGATAACGGTTCAGTTTGGTTTGGGTTTTTTTAATGGTTCGGTTTTGGTTTTATTATTCAAAAACTGTTATTGACGGTTTGGTTTACAGTTTCATCTAAAATTAAGCGGACCGTGAACACCCTAAAATGTTGGTCGATCTAAAAGCAAATAAAATAGTTGTAGCCAATTAGTAATGTGCAATTACAGGAACTTAAGTAGGTTTTTAAAAGGAAGATAACACGCATTTTTTTTAATTATTATTGAAAACAAATAACCATTAATACAAAATCCTTAGATTACTCTAGTCTTATTACATTAACATTTTTTTAACAAAAGCAAAAATCAAATCACATTATTGATTTTGACGACAACATGAAACACCAAAACATATATTTACACATAAATCAAATCATGCATTCTTGTGTGTTAGTTATAAAATAAGATACACAAGCAGCAACTATAAATAGGATGTCACCATTGTTCAAGAGGTGGTATTCCATATGCATAACACTTGATATTATTTATACATAAGGGTTGTAAACCACAGGGGATCATCTTGCATCCATAATCAAGAACCCAAAAACATGAAGAACAAGAAGAACAAGAATCTGAATTATATTTTTGATCGATCACTTTACAATAAACCATAGTTGGGTTTATATAACCCTAACCACAGTTAATAGGTTTAATTCTTGACACAGTACACCCCTAAACATATCTATGTTACATAATAAACACAAAACACATTTTGGACTAATTACATAAACAACCCTCTAACTTTCTAACTTGGGTTAAACAATTAAGGTTCCAACATTCACCCCCCTAATTGTTAATCCAAGTTGAGTCTTCACTTCTAGGATCTTCATTTGTTCTTGTGAATCTTCTGTGTTTATTGCTTTCCATACTTCCTTCTTTTTTCTTTCCGAATCGAATGCAAAATTTAGAATACAATTGTGTTTAAACTGAGCAATCTTCCTTTGGTCCTCTTGACCCAATTGCTTTGAAAACATGGCTACATGATCCCTTTTGAATCTGCCATACTCACCACTGAAACACACATCGTCTTCTCTCGGATTTGCACTTGACCCATTATGCTTTTGGTTCCAATCACTCATCTTAAACACAACCCTCATGGCTTATTTTCCTCCAGTGATGAACCAAAATCACATGCAAAAACAATAATAATAGCCCTCATGGCCTTTTCTGTATAGCAACAAAAACATAGTAACATAGTTTCTATTTTCTGACCTTGTCTTTCTTTTACTGTCCTCATTGTATACAACCTCTTTCATAACTAGTTGACTGCACTATGTCTTATTTGTGACCGTGAACAGCAACAATACCAATGAAATGAATAAAAAAAACTGATCTTCTTTCTTGAATTACACGTACAAAGTTCTCTCAAAATAACATATAACCGATGATGGTTCAAAATCTTTAATTTTCTGAACAAATCAGAATTTATCACACACACAATCTGTGAATTTGACTTGTTGTTTGATCTCTCAAAACAATTCCAATAAAAGACAAATACCAATGGAATCCAAGTCTCTTCTTAACCAAGAAAAAAAATCAATTTTTTGTTGATATAATTCAAGCAATTCCGTGTAGGCCAAGTGCCTGTGGAATCCAAAAATCGATTCTGAGACAGAAACAAAATCAATTTGCTGTTGATTTTATCTAACAATTTCAGAATGAAATCCAAGTCGCATGAATATCAAAAACAAACATGCCATCTTCCTCACCGTAAACAAACTCCCTTTTGTCAACAATCACTTTCATATTTAACAACATAATTTCTCACATTCAAAATACTCGGTCCGACATCATGGATTGCAAAGCCCCTCGTGATTCCTACCAGGTCTGCCTCGGGTTTCAACCAACGCCTGCACCACTATGTGCGAGACCCGCATGGTCCCTCGCGGTTGTCCTGAACCCATTTTGGCCCCCTTGAATCATCGCCTAAACAACAACGTGTTCGAGGCCAGGCAACTAAGTCGGATTTCTTCTACTTTGCTTGATTGAAACTGATCAACAACAAAAACAAATCTGATTGATGAAGAAGAAACGCAAATGAAAAACTGGATCAGAAAAGGATTTCTTGATTTCTGGAATGTAATGATGTTTTCTTCAATCGATTCCCTCGATTCTTCAATACGATCAATCACCGATCGATTCTTACAGCCCCAAGAGCGTTCCGCTCTGATACCAAATGTAAACCACAGGGGATCATCTTGCATCCATAATCAAGAACCCAAAAACATGAAGAACAAGAAGAACAAGAATCTGAATTATATTTTTGATCGATCACTTTACAATAAACCATAGTTGGGTTTATATAACCCTAACCACAGTTAATAGGTTTAATTCTTGACACAGTACACCCCTAAACATATCTATGTTACATAATAAACACAAAACACATTTTGGACTAATTACATAAACAACCCTCTAACTTTCTAACTTGGGTTAAACAATTAAGGTTCCAACAAGGGTTAGCCCTACATACATGTGGTTTAAACAAGGATGAGTGACCATGAAAAATATGAACATTAAACGAACTAAACAAATGCTACAGATTGTTACATATATGTAACTTAATGTATAACGCAAGACACATATATGTTGTTCAATGTAAAGAAAATCTAAAAAGAAAATATGGAGAAGAAGTAACTAAATGTGTAACACATGATACATATATGTAGTTTAACGTGTTACAATGAAGAAAATCTAAGAAAAAAATACGGAGAAGAAGAAGCATGTTTTCATACATGTACCACAAAAAGGTGGCATATGTGTACAAATCTTTACCCGTATGCAAGAGATACACTATATTTAAAAGAAAGAAGAAATCAAAGAAAAATGTCTAATGTAAAATCCAAAAACAAAACCAAAAACTATAACAAGTGACTAAGAAAACTAACAACAATTATTTCCAACTAATTTTTTTCATTTTCTTATATCTTAATATTATAAGATAACAAAGGTAAGAAAAGAAAAAAAAATAAAATATATATATATATATATATATATGTGTGTCTCTTATTATTACATATATGTAATTTGTACTTCATATATACAAGTTACATATACGTAATTGTATGAGTTAGATCCGAAACTTTTTGAGTTACATATACGTAACTTCGTGATTTACATATTTTTATTAAAATTATTTTTTCCTTATAATATTTCTAAAACATATTTTTATTAAAATTATTTTTTCCTTATAATATTTCTAACCTTATAATATAAAATCATGAAAAAAAAATTAATTTATTGGTTTGTATAAGTTTTTTTTTCTTAAAAATAAGAAGTTTTCCTGATTTTCTTAAAAATAAGTAGTTATCTTATGACCTTCTTCTATGTGTGTGTAGAGGTAGGATCATATACAAATATATTTTTTTGTAAAAATTGTAGGAACCAATGATTTGTTGACACATGTACTATTATTTAATTATAATATGAGGATAATTTACTAAATTTAAATATAATGTAGATTTAATAATCCCTAAATTGTAGCAAGATTGTTATCTATGGTTTATATCGTTTCTCATTATAATAAACTTAAACCATACATATATATATATATATATATATATATATATATATATATGTGAGGATGTTCAATTGAGAACCAATGTAAGTTAAGAACTAAAAGAATCAAATCTAGCCATAAGTTTAAAGGGTATAAAGGTAACTTTTTTTATTTTCAAGGAAAAAATTACTTTTATACCCTTCAAAACTTGTGGCTATAAATGTAGTTTCTTTAGTTCTTTACAATTTGTTGGTTCTTATTAGAATGAATCCCTATATATATATACTAGGTTAGTATCACGTGTATTACACGGGTTGAATAAGATTAATAAGTATTCAATAATATAAATTTAACAGCTGTAAATGATTTTTTTATTTAGAATATGATCAACATTACATAGAGAATAAATCAATATATTTAAAAAAATTCCTTTTTCATAGTTTTGTTTTTAATTATTTCATTTTAAAAAAAAATTGATTTCAAAAAAATTTCATTTTTTACAAAATTATAGGATGCTATCTATTATTACACAAGTTGATAAAGAAAATAATAAATAGTTAAATAATGACTTATAAATTATAAAAAGATATTATAAGTTATAAATTATTGGATAATTTTCATATATTATAATAAGTTGATTTTTTAAATGTCTGTTTTTTGTTATTAAAACATTTTTTATTATATTAAGAAATCATTTTTAATTATAAAATGTATATATAATATAATTAGTATTTAATACTTTTATGCAATGTATTTTTTTTAATATTAAGAATTTTTTTAATTGAAAAATGTGTAAAGAATATAAAATTATATAATTAGTGTTTAATAAAGTTATGTATTTATTAGGAGAAAAAAGCGGAAAAATATTTTGAGGATACTCTAGATTTGTGACAAGTGTTCCCCAATTATTTTGATTTATTAAGTATAATATATATATATATATATATAGAGAGAAACTTTGGCGACATCATTCTGAATATAAAAGAATCAAAAACCCTACGAGAGACTTCGTAATTTGCTGGATATGCCTGCGACCCGATTGCGACCTGTGCCTCTATCAAATTAAACCAGTGTGCCTTCATACCATGTAATTTCTCTATGACAGATTCAAAATCAACTAAGGAACAAAAGCCCTATGTCTGATTGAATTAAGAAACATCGATTGGAAGGAATTCAACCAAATGATTTTTAGGGTTTATCGCGAACTGGGGGACCGGAATATACTACATAAGTTCAATTTAGTTTCATCATTCTCAACGAATCCCCCTAGCCTAGTAGTAATATGCGCTGCGTGGGAGGGAACCCGAGTTCAAAAGCTGGCAGGCGTGGCATTAAAAATATTTGAACTAAACACTACTTAACATTTAATATTATATATACAAAACTTTAAATTCGCTAAAAATTATTTGAATTTACTAAAAAGAATTAAAATTATATACAAAAATCTTTAAAATTTTTGAAAGGTAACATACATACATATATATTTTTTGGTTTTTATTTTAGGTAAAACCAAAGCCAACCCAAACTTTTGATACTATAAAATTTATTCCAAATCCGTCGGTTTATAATTGGTTCGGTTATATCGGTTTCGATTTTTCGATTTTGGGTCTTTCTTTTTTTTGGTTTCATGCACACCACTACTCATTCACATTGACTTAGTTTATTTTGTAAAAAAAGTGAAAAGTACACATGAACACACTTGTTGATTTGCATACTTTAAATTAAGTCCTAACTAGTCTTGATTTAAATCTATATATAGATACTTGTTTGAGAAACGATACATCTATTGTAAACTTGTGAAATACATGTCTGAGAGTCTACTGATATAAACTTATACTTGTTTGCAAAGGTGTTTGTATGCATGCTTTTAAATTCAATTCTAATTAGACTAATGTTTACAAATCGTATATTATTTATAAACTTATATATATTAAATTCGTATGAGACTCACCAACTATGCTAATAATTGACACACTATTATTTTACATGAATAACAAGATAAACAAAGAGGTAAAGACAAACAAAAGAATCTTGGACCTAGTTAACCTTAATCAAACATTTGTATTCTTTTGTATTGTATGAACATTGTAAATATTGTATTGTATTTGAATGCTGAATAAAAAATATATCTTTAATATAAATGCTCAAATACTTAAACTTTAAAGTAAAACCAAGAGCTTTTGAGCAATTACAAATCAAGTCCAGGTTAGGTTCGGGTTTTTGGTCAAGTAGAGTTAGAACCAGTTCTAGTAATTTTGATTAGGTTTCACTATTCTAACCGCTTGTACCCACCGGTTCAGGTAGAATCAGGGTTGGGTAGGGTAATCTGATCCTACCCATGAACCATTTCTTTTGCCCACCTTTAACAGTGTTAGTCATAATCAACAGAAAACATAAACCAACGGACCAAGTTACATTTTTTCTTAATGTATTTGATGGTTTTGGTTGTTATTTTGGATGAAATTATAAATACATGTAAATTTGTTTTACATTTTAGTTCACGTGAGACTAAAGAAAATCCTAAAGATGAGATGAAAACAAATATTATCATGTCCTACATTTTGTTTAAAAAAATTGTTTTTTGAAAAATTATATTTTATAAAAATTTTGTTTTTTTTTTCTAAATGTGTTTTTTAATATTAATATATTTTTAGATGTATTAACAAATCTATTTTAATCTTAAAACGTATAAAATATAGTTATTATTACTTAATGTAAGATGCATTTAATTGGAGAAATAGACAAGAAATCAAAGCTAAGTTGATATAAAAACATATTATGTCCCTGAAAATCTTGATTTATTAGAATAAATAGATTTACGATTAATTATACACACACAAGCACAAGCATGTACACAAACAAATAATGTAACAAACGTATAGAAGCATCAAACTAAACTAAAACATGACAAAAAATACAAAACAGAAAACATAACAAGAAGAAGATACCCACATGTGACACAAAGTGAATAATTAATTCATCATTTTATCCAAACACAAATAAGCTTCCGTCCAGGACTATATTCCTAAACAACTAACAAAATCACATTTTGGTGACAATTAGCAAACAAACTGCACTGCATCAGGGTCGTCTGAAAACGGCTCGTATCCAACACCTAAAGTAACAACGTACATATATTATATTATATATTTATTAATCCACTCATAGATAAAACTATAATAAATTAACATAAATTTGAAATAAAAACCTCTTCATGGTAATATTTCGAGCTCGGTTGGTTATTTCTCTGTGGTACGTATTCATATCCACCACAATAAATCCACCTTTTTCAAACAACTTTATCAACAAATCTTCAGAGAAGAAGAACGAACACTTCACAGACATACATATATTTCTTAATAAAAAGTAGAAACCCTAGTCATTTGAAGTCTATCTTTTGTTTTGAGATGATTATGTTTATAATTATTATTATGTCAAGTGCTTAACTTTATATGTTAATTTAGAAAAATAAATAAATAGTATATGTTCGTTTTTGTTTGTGAACGAGTTCAGTTCCTTAATGATAAACACGACAAGAATTTATGTTTGGTTTTGTGTTTGTGAACCATTTTGGTAACAAATTCAATGGTAAATGAATGAACATGAACAAGGCTTCATTCGGTTCAGTTTGGTTTGTTTACAGCCTTAAAAATGAATACGATGATGACCAAAAGTCAACAGAATTCTTACAGTGCCATCTCCACGAAAACAGAAGTTCTCGCTGATAACATGACCTTTGTGCATTAGCATTACCTGAAAAATGGAAATGAAATAACGGTAAAAGTTCATTCCTTGGTGCAGATTGGTGATTTGAAGGATATATAAACTCAGAATAAGATATGAAGCTTTGAAGCCCGTCCCTTATGGTTGATGGCGATTTGGTAATTTGAATAACATATAAACTCGAATAAGATATTATAAGCTTGGAAACTCACTTGAGCATAATCCCCGATAGCATAATCCCGGAAAAGAACATGGCCATTTGGCTGCAAATATATAATATATATGGTCTCCATGCATAAGGAATGTTGTTTAAAACGTAACAAAACTTGATAATTAAAAAGTAACAAAGTCAATCAATTAAATTGATGATCTCCTAACTATGAACTAAACTAGATATACATGTCTTAAATTGTGTATTGTTTGCTTGTGGACAATTAAGCTTTGAGACTGAGGAATACCTTTTAATGCAATTTTTAGCATTATCATATAGAAAACCCTAGCACTTTCACAAATGGTATAGTTAAAAACCTCAACTTTTCATTGATTCACTAAGTCCTTGTAATTTTTTGTTATTTTTTCAGTCAAAACATATATAAAAGGTAGGGTTATAGAGACTTAACCACTTATACAATAAAAACATTATTCTGTTTTTTTTATTTCAATAACCAATTGCCCTAGAGAGACAGAAGTTTTATGAGAATGACCTTCAATACGAGTCCAAGGTTTTGTATCACAAGCGGCACCTTCTCAGGAGAAACCGCAGATAGTGTAAAAACCTGGTTAAATGTATTAAGTGTGCATCAAGTATTCAAAAATTCTCAAGAACCTATAAAGAAAATTAAAAAAACAAAACAAAAATAAAATAAAATAAAATAAAATCAAAACAATGAGCTTGGGAATTCTATGCTTACCAATGTGACAATATCAACAGATGCAGGCATAATATGATCACAAATATTTTCTTCAGCAATATCGCAAACAAAAGCATTAATTTGATTCTTGAGAAAATTTGGATGGGACTGCATTTGAATAAGATCTAAAGTTAGCAACCAAATTACTTCTGATGGTGAGGATGTAATTATGGGGGAGATGTTGATCAGAATAATTGTGAACATGTTAGTTTGTTTCAAACAGGCCGAATTGGTTTAAAGTCAGTTAGCTCTATTTCTTAATTCATAGAGCTAAGCGTGTCAACAGATCATTGAAATTCCCATATATTAACGATCCAGCTAACTAAGACATATGGATCATAATGTATGTATTAGTTAATGTGGCTTGGTGTAGAGGTTTGATCGAGTATTAAGGCAACATGGATCCATAGTGGTAAGTAGCATTAAGAGTTTTTGCCTTTGTTCTTATTTCACTTTGCAATTGCTTTCAAAGTTTTGGTAAAAGAATATGAAATTGCCTCGCTGTTTTTGTTGTTTTTTAAATTCTTGCCTATGATATGACACATTTAACTTATAGTTAGGATGATTGTGGTGCTAGTGAAAGAGAAAGGGGGTGGGTTTGAGAAGTTTTTGTGGTGAGGGAGAAGATGGCAGTTTAAAGGGATCAATCCAACAACTGTTTTGCCTAGCTAATGGTCCACTACATTTACTAATGGATGAGTGGTGGGCATTGTAAATGGATGAAGATCCGATAATACTACTACACAGGCCTATCTCTTAAATTGTTCACAAAGATATAGATTTATTTATTTATTTATTTATTTATAAAAAAGATTGGGAAAGACCTTAACAAGTGCGAGTGCATGATGTGAGAAATCACAAGCATGAATGTAAAGATGAGGATACTTTTTGGCAAGAGGAAATATGGTGTTCCCAGCTCCACAGCCTGCCTGCAAACACACACACTCACACTCATACATGTTTTGTATAAGTTGCAATGAATGTAGGCTAACCTCTAATAATGTCTTGGTCTTTCCAATGGCATTGGCATTGGCATTGGCATTGGCATTGGCATTGGCATTGGCATCATCAGAGAAGTAGTTCCCCCAATCCTTCTCCAGGTAATGTCTATCCTTGAAAAACTTTATCAAATCAAAAAAAAAAAAAAAAAAAAAAAATTGAATTTCCATACCAACAGAACAAACACTTTATTATTAACTTAAGAAATAAATCCCATACATTTAAATAATTATTTTTGTTGTTGAATCAGATGAAGGGCATTTGTATTGTATTGGTGCCGTGAAGTGAAAATGATGGATACCTTGTTTCGATGGCGGTCGTAGAATTTATCCCAGGACTGATGGCCATGGCTATCTTCCCCAAAACCCTGTAATTTCACTGCCAACGGCGCCAATGCCACCATGGAATCAAATCTGTTGCCGAAACCAAGCTTTACTTTTGTTCATCTACTATTTTAATCCAAAAATCAAGACGACGATTGAAGATAACTCTTTTTCTTTTTTCTTTTCTTTTCCCATTTTGATAGAGTAAACTTCTCTTTTGCTCCCTGTGGTTTGACAAAAGTAATCATTTTCATCCAAATTTTGCAATTTTCCTCCATTAGTTTCAGAAAATTAACCATTTTCATTCAAAGTCTATTTAGACTTTGGATGAAAATGGTTACTTTTGTCAAACTACAGGGACTAAAATGGTTAATTTTCTAAAACTAATGGAGGAAAATTGCAAAATTTCAAAATTTAGATGAAAATGGTTACTTTTGTCAAACCACAGGAAGCAAAAGAGAAGTTTACTCCATTTTGATATGTTATTATTCAATCATATACGAAACACAACTTACATACGAAAAAATACGGATAATTTCCTACCTTTCATCAACATACAAGAGAGAAATGTCATCCCGCTTAACCCAAAACAAAACTTTTACTTGTTGAAATAACAATTAACGTAAAGCAAGGTCACTCATTTTGCAAGTTTATTATTATGGGTAGTTCTTACAAAAAATCAGATTAATTTTGAATTCTCAATGTAGATGTTATATAATTAATTATCATCCTTCAGAGACTATGGGTGTAATAGGAGCATCTGTCGACAAAAAGGATCACCCTTTGATGATCATATCATGACTATTGAGAACGAATCAGATCAAATGGTCCTACTTTATGACTTGTCCTACGAAACCAAGATCGAATTGATTGAAAAAAACCAATCATTTCAACAAAAAGGATTAACAATTTGTTTTACAATCAAGACATGTTTAGGACATTAAAACATGATATTACACATTATAAATGTATCATCAATATTTGTATTTACTTTATTGGTTTGACAACTACAACAAATCCTTGAAGTCAGAAGACTGAAAGTCTTATCCAACCATTTCAACGGACAAACTAATGACATGTGTGTATTTATTTATTTATTTATTTATTTATTTATTTATTTGTAGAATCGTGTGGCTGATCTTTTGCACATTTAAGTCCCAATTCAAGTCATTGAACAATCTCATCATTCATATGTGCTTATTGGTTTTTACTTTTCAACACTAGGGTGAAAAAAAACTTTACAATACTATACAATTTGCTACATTACATACCATGCTTATATTTACATGTTTGCTTAATATTTCTTACGTTATGTACATGAGTATGTTTACAATTCAACAACATACGCAAAACAATCAAGTCCCATTATATAATTATCACAATGAATTAACTCGTGAGATAAGTCAGTGGACATGTATTAGATAGATCTATTTGGGTTGACAACTCTTATCTGCGGTTTGATCACACCAACCAATTCTCTTGTTGTGGGCAATTAGATGAATATACTCCATACATTTTTTGTAGATTTTTTGTATTAAAACAACATTACAATGCAACAAGTGTGTGACATGTTTGTTTTGGGCAGTCAAGTCATAAGACTGATTGTGAGCTTATGTTATGTTTCTATTCTATATTAATTACATGTTATACTTGGCATATAATCACACGTACAATTACATTTTATTGAGTCAAAACCTACAAACTCGCTGACTTTTTAGCTTACTTTTTGAGTGTATTTTTCAAGTGACAATTCAAGTGTAATGTAACACCATGACCGATGGAAGAATCATCGAGATGCCACGAAGTTTAGATTGTTTAAAAGCACATGATACTAAGTTGTAAATATTAAAGACATTATATTTATTCCAATTCAACCGTAATTCAAGCATACATTCAATGGCATTCAACACCAACCAGGTCCAAGCTCTTATGTGATTCCATAAGTAAGCTTAGATAGTAGTTCCACCTTAAACATGTTAAAAATCAAGGTCAACTAAAAAGATGGTGAGCTTTCATATGTTTGAGCACATACCAAAAATAATTGATATAATATAAATAAATAGTTATCACATGTGAACAATAAGCAAAATGAACTAGAATAATGAACGAAGCAGACAAAAGCAGATCAAATAGTTTCAATAGCTAAAATAGTGATGTTTGATCAATCCAGCATTCCTAACAATGCCGAAGCAGTAAACAATCATTCAGGCTTCCCTCGAAAGATAAATCAAACATTGGTGAGATGTTTAGTCCAATATATCTATCATTGTTACCAAATAGTTAACTTGTAATCAATGCAAGCTCATATCTAAAGTTCACTACATCTAAGGCCATTAAGCTACGTTCACATAGATAATAGTTAAAGATAAGTTCATATGTAAACATTTTTTACCCCTAAAGTTAAAAACATGTAAAAGAGGGGAAATGAAGAACTCACCTGGATGAGTTTATAGCTTTGCTAATGGACACCAAGTTGTAGCTCAACTAGTTTCCATTCCAAACAATCAACCTAAATAGTTCAAAAAATTATAAACAAGTTAAGTTGTTACGTTTAAAAGCCTTTAAGTTTGCTATGAGATCGTAAAGTTAGAGTCTTAATCGAGTAGTTGAATGGTAACTCATTTGAATTTATTTTGTTCAAAAGTGTTATTCAATACAGCATAAATATATATTGTGGATGTATGTTATTTATCTAATATCAACTTGTTGTTTTGTTTATTTAGTTTCATTATAAAAGTTTAAGATTTATTTAGATAGGAATTTATAGTTTATATAAATAAATAAATAAATAGTCGATAATGATAATCATGGTTATGTTTAAATGATTTTTGTTTATATTTCAAAATGTTTAATTGGTTTAAGGTTTAAAAGAAATTTAAAATCTTTAACATCTAAATAAATATTTAGTTTAACTATAACCCCTGTAACTATTTGACATGTTTAACAAAATATCATAATTGGTCCCAGAAAATTTATTGTTTTCAAAATCTTGTTTAACTTTTTAACATCCTTTGTAATATTAAAAACAAGGTTCAAAATAACACATAAAACATGTCACAAACATTTACAACCAAATTTACAAAATTAGGTTTAAACAAATGTTAACATGTTTGTCACTTGCCATCACCTCTGGCTACCTACTGACACAAGTGGTTAATACTTAATTCAACATACACCATAAATTTAACCATACAAAGTATATAAAGGTGTTAATTGGTCAAAATATTCAAATGGAATCCTAGTTCCATTTCATCACCACAATTTCATCAATAAATAATCCTTAACCTTCTTTCATATACACATATGGTTTAATACATAATTTGTCACACCCCCAAATTCCCACATGTGGTGTCAGTCCACATGGGTGTGACGTGGCCAGAATCACAGCTCATGGTCATATAGAACAACTCTATATGCGTTTGAAAACACAAAGTTTGTAGTAAACACAACCAAACAGTTATAAACATAGCAGTGGAAATTAAGTTACTAAGCAGCGGAATAAAATACATTGATAATGCAGCAGAAAAATAAGATGTCAGACACTACATTGTTTAAAATACACAACAGTAAATATTGTTTCATTAAATGACATGAAATGCATGCGAGTCTTGTGCTCGTTCTCTAAGTGCATTTATGTCCATAAACCAGTCGGCTAGTTACCTGAGAATACATGTTTAAGAAAAAGTGTCAACATATAGGTTGGTGAGTTCACAGGTTTTGATATACATAGATAATAATCAGAAATCATGTGTCATGTTGTCTATTAAAATGTTAGTCCCGAGCCCTAGGCTCTAAGTGTCAGTGCGTCACTACCGAACGAGACTTGTTAGTCCTTGCCTCTGCCATGTCTAGTAATAACATGGCAAGATAGGTCGAGATTTCACGTGTCCCGACCTCCAGTTAGTATTGTGCCACGTGGGGTTCGTCGAACCCAAACAGATCAATTCAAACTCACCTCATTGTTTGTACATTAACGGTAAGACTTTGTGAGGGCTTGTTACGATTGCAGCACTTATGTTTGTCTAATAAACCAGCATACACAATATGTTTGTACAAGTAATAAATGTTTGACTCGGTTCAACAAGTATTTTCCCCCTATTTGAAAAGTTTGTAAAAGAGTTAAAGAGGGGCTGTAAACTCACCTTAGTAAAATCAGAAAGTGCGTAAGCTCCTGCGTCGTAGAGGTGTCGGTCACCGGCTACCTATATTGTATAGCTTACGTGAGTTTGTGTAAGTGACCGTGTTCATGTTCGTGCTCGTGTTTGTGCTCAACAACCCTTGGTTGTTATGTTTGTCCATGTCGGTCCACATTGATCGTGCTTGACCGTGTTTGACCATGTCAAGTCAACGACCCGTTGGTGAACCATGTGTCGGTTATAGTTCGTGTAATATTCGTCATAGTGCAAGTGTTGTGAAAAGCACATAATTCATGTTTATGGACAACTTACTATTTATAGTAAGTTTCCATTTTTAGCAAGTTACTCAACACTTAGCGTTTTAAAGGTTCTAGCATGTTTGTTAGTCCTAAGTGATCATGTTAGTACATAACACATTGTTACAAACGTTCACATAAACATATAAGTCATTCCCATTCATTAAAGTTTCCTAAAAAGGAAAGTTTATAGTTTTGGCATGTTTATCATCAAAATCACACAACTTATATACACAGTCATCATATTGCATCATGTTAAGCCATTTATCATGTTCATAACATATCTAGTATCATTAAATCAAGTTTTCCCAAAATAAAGTTACTAGAAATAGTAACCTTGTCAAATATCCATCAAACGATTATCCTAATCAATTCTAATCCATTTTCACACCCAATATCATCATAATATATCATCGATCATCATTTAAACATACCCATTTCACCAAAATCATCATCTAGCAATATTTAGATTAGAAAAGTTACTAAATATAATAACTAGGTCTAAAATGACCACAATTCAATCCCAAATCAATTTCTTAGGCTACATATCATCATATTATCATACTAATGATATTCCTATCCACATGCATGTTCATATCATCACCCATATTAACATGTTGTAACATAAAAGTTATTATAAATGGCAAGTATCTCAAATCACCATATTTTTAACCATTTAAATCATAATAAATCACGTAACACATCACCAATATTGCCAATAAACATGTATGAATATCTAAAATCATCCAATATACATTAGATCATGCATGCATGTCATTATTTCAATCATTTATAGACAAATCAAGCATTACACATACCTACATCATCATGGATCACCATAAAACATCAAAATACATCTTCAAATCATTGTTGATCATCAAAATCAGTAGATATAGCATCAAACCCAGATCTAAAAGTCGTGCATGTGTAGAATAAGTGCTTGCATGTGTGATCTAGTGCATGCATGTGTGTGTGGAAGTGTTTTTATGCTACCAAGGGTGTTGGGTTACCTTCCAAGAGCTCTAAATTGCAGAAATGATGAACAAAAGCAGCCTCTAGTGTTCCTGGACAACAAGGGTTTGCAGTAACAGGATGATGATGGTGGTGTTCGAGCTCCAACGAGTCCTCCAAGCCTTCTAGTGGTTCCTTCAAGCTTCCAAGCTTCAAATGTGTGCTCTAATGGCTTCCAAGGGACCAAATGGGGTTGTAGCAGAGGTTGGGGAAGTGAAATAGCCGACTGATAACGTGTGGGTTCTAGTATAATGAGTACTCGTGTGTTATTCCTGTCAGGAGAAGCCTCTCGTTTCTCCCCTTTGTTAAAATGGATTCGTATATTGTCAGATTAGACAGCATTGACGGATCAAATGCTGAGACTTGTGAATGTGTCTCTGTCGTCCATTGTAATGACATGAAAAGGTCTTATCGGATTAAATGACTTCATCTCTATCAAGGACAAAGCATCCGTTCCATTAACGGTATTGACACCACTCGTGTCCATCACTTTGAATTCCAGGGCATGTGTTTGTTCACTAAAGGTAAATGAACACTAAGTTCATGTCATTTAGTGTATAAAATGTTCGAATGTTGCCCCAATTGTGAGTAAGTTATGAACTGACTCTAATGAGGCCAATGAAAATCCATGCTAGTATAAAATATACATCTGCAAAGATTTTAAATAAGAAATGTACCAGTGGTGGTGTTGGTGTCAGTGTCTTGGCGTGCAGCTGCAGCCCCAATTTGAAACGCACGTCCCCTCGGTACTTGTCCTCTCGGTAGCACCCTCTTGGGACAGTCTTTCGCATAATGTCCTGGTTCCCCGCAGGTGTAACAGGAGATGCGATCAAGATGTGCAGCGGTCTGTGCCACTGCTTGGTTTGCCCTGTGTTGGGTCTTTTGTTCCTTGCAGAACTTGACCCAGTGCCCCATTTTCCCACAATAAGTGCATTGCATGCACCCTGTGTTAGGTTGATGATGATAGTTGCACTTATTGCAGAATGGAGCCGTGCCAGAATAAGATCCACGATTCTGCGGTGGTTGGTTGAGCACAGCTTGTTTGGTGGTGGTGGTCGTTGCGAAATTCTTAACGACCTTTCGTTTCTTGTTGGAGGGTTGTTCCGGATCTTCAGTAGTTCCAGATCCCTTCTTGAGTGCACCAGAGGCAACCATTACATCAGTCAATGAAGCTGATAGTGTAACAGCCATCTCTAGTGTGGTTGGATGGGCGGCAATCACATGCCCCCGAATGCATGGCGGTAGTCCCCCGACATACCGTTCAATCCTCTTCTCGAGTGTTGGCACAATGTCCGGTGCCAATGTTGCTAGTTCATGAAATCTGGTAGTGAATGCCAGATGTTCAGCACCAATCATCACATGGTTGAGTAGTTCAGTCTCAACCTTCTTGAGTTCGTTCCTCGGGCAGAACTCGCCCCTTAACAATGTCTTAAAATCCTCCCAAGGCATCGCCAATGCCTCATCCCTTCCTCTAGTTTGAACCTGGGCATTCCACCAGGTTAGTGCTCGTTTCTCAAACGATCCCGCAGCATACCTCACGCGGTGTTGGTCAGGACAACCGCTAATGTCGAGAGTTGTTTCCATCTTCTCAATCCATTGGATCAAGCCGACGGCTCCCTCAGTGCCACTGAATGTTGGTGGCTTGCATCCTACAAAGTTCTTGTAGGAGTAGTCTTGACCTTGCCGTGTGTTACCACTACCTTCTCCAGTTGAGTTGGCAGCGTTGTTGCTGTTGTTACTGTTGATTCGGTTCATCATCTCGGGAATCACATCCCTCAGTTGGCTTGTCAGCAGTGTAGCCAGTGCTATGGTAGCAGGGTCCAACTCATGGACAGGTGGTGGCGGAGGAGGAGGAGGAGGTGGTTGTGTAGGAGAGTCAGGCGGTGTTGGTGTCGATGAGTGCGGAGCTGAACCTTGAGTCAGCGGTAATAGCGGTGGTTGTCTCCTCGGCGGCATTCTGATCATAACCGAAAGAAAATCGGTTAGTGCAGTGATCAGAAGCAGAAGACATATGCAATTAGAATCCTATGTTGTATGTTCACTACATGAGGTCCCTAGGTTATAGTCTAGGCCAAACCGTTTAAGCAATATGACCTATATTTCTCTATAACCATGGCTCTGATACCAATCTGTCACACCCCGGGCCGGCGGGAACGGATCGGGTTTTCCCGTCGGGCGGAAGGTTCCCGGGGCGCGATATCTTGAATGATAATCGAAATGATCAGATTGTTTACATGGCACATGATGTATAATGAGAAATGCTAATCATGACATATTACAAAGTTAAATTACACAGTACGTGTTCATAATTTAACTAAGTAAATCTATTCCAAAAGAATCGTGTAGTTTCTATCTTGTAACTGTACAAGATATGCAAAATAGATTCACAATGTCATCAAAATGTATGCATCCAAAAGTAAGCTAGGTCTTTTAAGAGTCCTCTAGCTTAATCACTGATGCTTGTTATCTAGACCTGTCCGTCACCTGAGAAAACATGCATTTAAACAAGTGAACACTAGGTTGGTGAGTTCATAAGTTTAGTATTTGAAAACCATTGAATTTATGTCAGTCATGTTCATAGTGTATCACACAAATTGAATTGATGATTAACCCTCATGTTTCACACAATGTCCTCTCCATGGTTGGATGTACAGATAATGTCTCATCCAGTCAAGCATGCTTATATATAGGGGCATACGAAAGGGTCAAGCCCAGACGCCACCCCACCACATGCTTAACTGCACTCAACACTACCTGTAATACAACGATGGATACCCATTTCCTTTCACCCATGATTTCCCGGTATGTTTATCCACTAAGTCAAAAGAAAAGAGACGTAATCGTCTCGATTGCCCATTCCTTATAGAATAGCTGGCACGTAAAATAACTCAGTGAACAAAGTAAGAGATGAAATCATCTCTGTTAACTAATTCTTACGAATTAGCCGTTGTGTAAAATAAACCAAATTGAATAAAGAGATATAATCTCTGTTAGCTAATCCTTACGGATTAGCCCGGTATGTAATATAACCCAATGAACAAATAAGAAACGAAGTCGTTTCTGTTAGCTATTCCTTACGGATTAGCCCGGCATGTAAGATATCATACTCGATATCTAGAGCGAAACTTAATAGTTTCTGTAACTAATCATTACTGATTAGTCCGGCATGTATCATACTCAGCAATTGAATAAAGAAACATAATAGTCTCTGTTAACCATTCCTTACGGATTAGCCCGGCATGTAAGATATCATACTCGATATCTAGAGCGAAACTTAATAGTTTCTGTGACTGTCAGTACTAACCAGTCCGGTGTGTAAGATATCATACTCGATATCTAGATAGGAACATAATAGTTCCAGTAGCTGTTTCCCCCTGTCCAGCCCGGCATGTAAAGTGTCCAACTCATGATTCTTAGTTAGAGACATAATATTCTCAGTAACTGTCATTTCTGATCAGTCCGGTGTGTAAGATATCCTCCCACGATATCTATTGGAATGAATATGTTTCCTAGATTTTATGAATGTTTTCTAAATGATAGATAGCACCTCTCGTGCCTGGCGTGATTTCATTTGATTTCCCCAAGCCCCGGTTATTGGTTTTAGTGATTTACCCAACTGATCTACGATTGTGTAACCGACACACTATGACGGTTAGGGAATGTGCTCTAAATAGAGTCTTAGTAAGTAATGATGGTATGTGTGTGATATGCCATCCCAAAAGCGTGTGCATGTAATATCCTCCTCGATATCACAAGTGAATGTTTCAACTGTTATCCCAAGTTTGCATGTTCTAGTGATCTTAACAAAGTGTCATAAGAACATGTCTTATTCCCGATGTTAGTGATCTGTGAATGATCCTGTTATCATGAAATTACATTATCATGATGATCATTCTTGTCATTAATAGTTGTTATTGGCTTGTTATCCCATGGCTTTCCCGTTGTTCTATCGTGGAAGAACTATGCGCAGTTGTAAGATAGGTTCTTAACAACTCACATCATCTTATGTGCTACTGTGTCGTAATTCTAGATTAGCATGTAGCATCCTAGTTATTTCAGGTATGATAACGTCAAACAAGCAAGCATGTAATGATGATGATAATAAAGGTAAACAATTATTATCTAAATCATGAAATAAGCAACATGTTATTAGAAACTTTTAAATAAATAAAAGTTAAGCATGTTTCTCAGCCCCGGGCTTTGAAATCAGTAAAGATTAAGAAAAGGGGCATATGAACTCACCTTGTTGTAACGGTTGACTTAGCTTAAATAAGGGATGCACGCGCTCTTGTTTGTACTTGTAGTTGTGTTCACAATCCTGTATTGGTTTTCACAATGCATGTACTTATAAGTATAAGTTATGAGGTTTTGTGCGTGTGTATGTGTTATTTCTAACTTGTTATCATCTCTTGGTCTAGATTCTCATTCGGCCCAATACAATTGAAGTAGGATTTATTATCGCTAATCAATTTAGGTTAAGTGTTTAGCTTTAGCTCCTTTCTTGTAAATTCAAAGACTTGCCGTTACATGTTAACAAACTCATTGATAAAATCTTTGTGATTAAGTAATTCATTAACATATTTTCTTGTTCACATCATAGTGTCAATTGGATCGAATTATACTAGAGTGTTAGGCCGATTGTATGTGCACACCCAATTGGGCCACGCAACTTGTCATTGGGCTGAATTAGGTGTAAATGGACTAAACCAATAGTATTGGGCCCGACTCATTGATGTGGGCCGAATGATGGTTGGGCCCTTGGACCGATTTATTGCTATTGAATAAACAAGGAATTTGGGCCGAGATTGTGGGCTGTAAAGTGGCTCTTGTTTGTGATTGGCCTAATTAGCATACTGGGCCGAAACTAAGAAGTTGTTGGGCCTGTTCAGTTGAGCCGAGAACAACCAACCGGTGGGCCAATTCATTAAACTGGGCCAAACTAGTTGTGTGTGAGCCCACCAGTAGTTTGGGCTTAATTTCTTGGGCCAAATGATAATATAAATTGAATGAGTGTTTTGGGCCGTATGATTAAACACATGGTCCAAATCAGTAGATGGCCTAAGAAGCAAACAATTTGGGCCGACTATGTTGGAATTTGGTCGGCTAAGGTTATTGGGCCACATGAGTGTTAATGGGCCAGGTAGTGTTATCCAGATTTCATGCCCACTAGTCCAACGAATGAAGATGATGGGTTGGCCGGCTGATAACGATGGGAGTATGAGCCTGCATGTCCAAATGAAACACTCGAGTGAAGGAGGTTCGAACATGTGATGGTCCTGACCGAATGAAGCCGGCCGAATAGGCCTTGGAGTTTTGGCGAATGAGCCGCTGTGTAGCCCCCTCCGAATGACAACCCACGAATGGGTCATTTCGGCACAAGGTGGTTCGGCAGTTCCCTGGTCATGCGGCCAACTCTTTCGCCACTTCCCATTCGGCCCTCGCCATTCGGCCGCCTGGGCGGCTCCTTCGACCGTAGCAAACCTAGCCCCATACTCATGTCCATTTCTAGACTCAGTTACGGTGCTAGCACATGCTAATGAGAGTTCTGATGGTCGTGTGTTGGAAGAGGGAAGCTTAGAACCGAGTTGGAAGGTGGTGGTCGTTCGAGGGTCAAGAAAACCCTAGATTTCGAGATATTCACAGCCTTATACCTCGATTTTGGATGGGTTTCACTCCAGATCCTTTGTACTTTCGTGTAGAGGAGATCAATACCTTCGTGTAGGTTCAAAAATGGAGTGATTTGGCCAAGAAATGAGTGAGATATGAAGGTGAGAAGGTGTAGAAAACCCTAAAATGGAGGTGGCCGGATTTTTGGTCTTGGAGAGAGGAGGAAGATGATAGAAATGAGAGAAACACTCATTTATGGGTTTTTATACCCCGTGTGGTATCCGGGTTCGTTTCGGTTGCTCGGTTCGCATTTTCGTCGCGTAATCGGAAATTACGCGTGATTAATATCTTTTAAATAAATAGACTTTAATTTTGTTATTTTGATGAGTTTCAAAATTGTAAAATGTTAAACATTTTATTCTATTAATTTTATTTCGTTCGCGTCGCGTTTCCGTTTTCGTTTCGTCAGATCGCGTCACTTACGCGCGTCTTCGTACAGAGCGCTAACTGTACGAACACGATCGTATGTTTCACTTTCTGATTTGATTTTCTAATTATCAGTTATCATTCAGAACGTTAAACTCACAGATATGTTTGTGTGAATCGTCACCCACGCAAACACGCTGTCAGTTTATTATTCTGAAACGACACTGCAGATTTGATTTGAATTGTGTTTCCCTCACTGTCGGACTCAACTGAACATCCTGTTATCACTTTGCTGTCACGTTGAATTGTCGGTCATCTGATTCCTGTCATCTATGGATATCAGATCGCAACCGATTTGTTATTGTTTTTCGTTTGTACATCGTTGTTTCTCTTGAGTTGTTGTATTTATTGTGTTTAAGTTTTTCACTTAAACACATACAACTGTGATTTGTTTTCCGAGTTCTGTTGTCACACAACTGTTTACGTACTGTATTTACACACAGTACGTGATGAAAGTACACACACCGTACGGACTTGCCGTACGGTTTAGTACTAGTTGTCACATTCACCAACGTTCGTGATTTCTGACACGTGTGTGCGGTTTTTCGATAATTCTTCGAATTATCCTGTTGTGTGTCTGTGTTTGTACTGTCGTGCCACATGTCACACTAAATTAAGCTAATTCTAGTGCCACGTATGAAATTGCTAATTAAATAAACATTTAATTAAAATAATATCTGACCTAGATTTTACAGGATGTCACATAATTTAAGTCTTATGATGTTCACCCACCAGTACTTCCATCTAAGACATTTGCAGTTTGCCAGCACCTCTGGCTATCCACACACATGTGGTTTAACTTTTTAACCATTATACTATGATGTTCACCATCGGTGCTTCCGCCATAGCATACCACTGTTTTAACCACAAAATATGTGTTGGATTTATCATAGTATATAGATTCACCAAGAGTCCTTGTACGTGATTATTACTGATGTTGGAGTTGACTATACCATGGAAAAATTTGCTATTCTCATCACCATATAATGCCCATCATGCTCTTGGTTTCTACTTGAGATCCAAATTCTTTTTGTTATTTGCTTCCACCAAAGCTCTTTTGCATTCATTCAATTCTCAAGTCCAGCTCCCCTTGCATTAGTGGTCTATTTTCTGCAATTAGTTGTAATTCTTTAATGTATGTCTTAAACTGCTCCAACATTAAATCTTCTTTTCTCAAGTCCAGCTCCCCTTGCATTGTGTCTTTTGTGTTTCTTATCAATATTGTGTTTTACTGAACAAGTTAAGGGGTTGTTTGGTTGGGTTTGAACCATTAAGTGCTGAATGGTTAAGATGTCTGAATGGTTAAAAGGTGCTAAACATTAAGTTAGAATGGGTTAAGACTGTCTGGTTGCACATTTGAATGAAAATAAAAAATACCAATTTTTTAGTTCAAAATCCTAGCTACCCACTCCCTTCGGCCTTCACGCCCGACTTCGCCCCCTCAGTCGCTCGCACCGCCGATGGTCGCTCCCACCGCCATCCCATCGTCGATCCTGCAACAGAGCTGCAACGGTTGAGTCCCATCTTCGTCGAATTGAAGCTTTTGTTCGCGTCCCATTGTCGAATCGTTCGCGTCCCATCGTCGCCACCTCCGTCGTCGTCCCTTGTGGTGTGAACCATCGACCTTCGATTCAGCAGATGCCATGAACTACGGTCGACAAGCGGTGGAGCAGTAGTGGTCGAGCGTCGGTCGTCGAGGGATGGTCTTTAGTGAGGACATCGGTGAGCGGTGGTGGAGCTGTAGTGGTGGTGCGATGGTGGTGGCTGGTTTGACGATCGTCGATGAGCACATCCCAAACACCTAGACCTTCTATCCCTCTATTCAGACATTGGAACCCATTCAGATGTTTGTTTTTTCCACGAAACAAACGATCTGAATCTAAACCATTCAGATTTAGATTCAAACAAACAGCCCCCCTAAAACATAATGATGTTGTAGACTACATAATGTTAAGCAGGAATGACATAATGACAAGTATGAATAACACAATGATCTTTAAAAAACACAACTACCTGTAAAAAAGTCAAAATGATAAGCATAATAATTTTGTACAGATCATTGTGTCTTTTGTATAGGTAATTTTGTGTTCTGTACATGTCATTGTATCTTTTATATCTCTGCTCAATGTTGTGTTTTCCTAAACAATTTAAGACACAATGATGTTGTAGAATACATAATGTTAACCAAGAATGACATTATAACAAGTATGAATAACATAATGATCTTTAAAAAAGACACAATTACCTGTAAGAAAAAAAACACAAAAAGATAATCATATATGAACGTTTAAGAAAGAAACAATGATGATAATTAGATACAATGAGCTGAAAAATTTCATTTTTTATAGCAATATTATACTCATTTTAAAGATAAAAAATGATCTTTTTTATGATATATATTTTTTTGAAAAAATAATATCGTATGTAAAAGTTATAAACGTTTAAAAAAATGTGAGGGTAAAGTGCTTATATTAAATTACTATATAACAATTTTTCTCTCTAAAATTTAAAATTTTCCAACTTAAATTTAATCTCATGATATAATGATTAATAATCTTTCTTAATCTTATGAAGATAAGAAGATTATTTAATTGAACTCAATCCTAAAATATTAATAATAAGAGAATATATATATATATAGTTTTAGTATGGGTCTGTTAGGGAGACACCAGGGTGGTTCAACTTACACCATCTATACGACTCGTATGGGTCTATACGGGTCGTATGGATACTTTATTTCTGACATAACCTAACACATCAAATCACGAATCTGACACGCACCCATACGGCCCGTATGGGTTTTTATTTTTAACCCAGATGCAGGAAGGTTTAGTACAAAACGATATGAAGAGGTTGAGGTTTTTGAAAATAAAAAATGGCTATGGAATAAAAGTGACTCATGTACTTTTACTTTTGTTGACCCCTTTTCTGACAATGAAAATATTTTCAATAATGAAAGCTTTAGTACTCTACCTGCAAATGCCAATACCCATGTACCTAATAATGCTCCTACCCATGTTTCTACTGTGCACGACTTCAATTCTGACACCAACTTTATAGGAGTTGTTAGGGAGACACCAGCATGGTTCTCTTTAAGGGTTTTCTGTTTAAGATCGGGTTTTCACAAAAAAAAAAGTTTATAACTATACGGGCCGTATAGGGCCATACGGCCCGTATGTATTTTCAACCGTCAGACAAAAGCTGACAAAAGCTAACACCCATACGGCCCGTATAGAAGTAGGTGGTGTCCACTGATTCTTAGGGGGTGTCCAAATAACCTGCCCCTTTAGTATTTAGAGTTTGATAAATATGAAAATGTTGGGTAAATAAAAAAAGAATATTAAAATTGATTTGAGCAGTATAAAATCCCCGAAGCGAAGAAAGAAAGGTAGAAACCCTAAATACGCAGATGGGTTGATAGATGATAGGGTCGGCGCCGCTGTTGGCAGCAGTTGGTGATGGTAAAGTTAATGTTAATGGGGGAAGAGGGTAAGATGCTTCTGTTTATTATCATCATCAGATTCATCTTTCAAATACTCCCCCCAACATCGATACATACATACAGAAGTTTAATGCTTGCTTTCTTCTCTTTATGTCTTGCAAGTTTCGCTCTTCTGTAACACCATTTCTCTCCCATCATTAAAACCTTTTTTTTTTCCTTTTTTTATACATATAAATGAAACATTGGGACTCCTGCTCTTCTATTCATTCTCTATCAACAGAAAAGGTGATTTAATTTGCTTTAAAAATACCCAATTTTCAAATTAAACGTTTCATAAGTAAACAAAATCAACCTTAATTCATAAAAAAAATAATAAACTTGTTGACAAATGCTGAGGAAAAAAGAAAATTTTCTTTCTTTCTTTTCTGTTTTCAATTCTAAAATAATTGTTCAAGTCCTAAATTACTCTTTTACTCAAATTTAAAATCCTTGTGTATTTTAGTTGCTGTTGCACTCACTGATCATTCATTTTGTAGGTATCAAGTTGAAGTTTTTTTGGTCCTAACAACTGATTACAGCGTTTAAATTATAAAAACATACATACTAATACTTTATTTTACAGATTTTGGGAGGATCTGCTAAACTAATTATAATAAAATAACTAATACTTACATTTTTATTAGTACAATTAACTATAAAAATTAGTTTACAAAAACATAAATGTTCATATAAAAATTATATTGAAAATAAAGAATATTATTAACATGAAGTAAATTAAAACTTTTAACACATAGTTTATAATATTTATTACTTAAAATAAAAATAGGAATAATAATATTCGGTGATTATTTATTGCATAACAAAATATGAGTACATTATTGGTTGTAAACTATTTAATTTATATTATACTTTGTTACCTTGTATAACATTTGAGACTTAAGAGATTATAAAGACCTCTTTTGTTGATCGTGCTTCAAGTTAGGTTTTATGAACGTTTTGAAATGAACATGGGATCCCTTTTATGACTTTGTTTATGTGGCTATTGTAATTGTAATTATTATTATTATGTCAACTTTTATGCAAATGTGTTGTGCTACAATCATTACATCCTAAAACAAGTGTCACAATTACACCTTATACTATTGTAGCACTGGGTTAACTGAACAATGTTAACACTTTTTCTTGTCACCAACAGCTGTATTCATAGCCCTTTACTTTTACCTCATCCTTAGAAACATGCAAACTTTCTACTTTTCCTGTTGATTTGTATTCTTGTGCTATTCTATAGTTATTTTGATTGTAGGAAATCCTTGCACACTTTAAGTATGCTTGAAACGATTCACAACCATTTAACTCATAGTGTCAGCCAATGAACAAATATATGGGTTGATACACACATCACTCCAACCGGCATCTGCATTTGACAAGCAGATGAATATAATTCAAAGTCATTAGTTTAGGGCAACGATTCAATCAGTAAGTTTGCTTGCTATTTACATTATTTTACCATATTCGTAATACACATTGCATACTTTAGCAAAACACTTGCCCTATTTTATTGAGTCAAAAATTTCGGTCCAAGCCCAAAGAAATTGTGGTTTTTCTTCTTCCCTGTCTCAGTCGACTCCCAAAATCACGATCAATCGGTCAAAAAGCAGTTGCGCACGATCGGTTTCAGTCGACTCCCAAGTATGCTTATATTAATGTTTGAATTTTTAAGTACTTTGTTTGTTATCTTTAAGTTTATTAGAAAAATATTTGAATTTTAAAGTATTATATTTATATTGATGTGTGTATTTGTATGTATATGTATAAAATTTTGAAAAATTCTATATAAAAATCCAATTCGATTAATCCTGATTTAGACCAGGGTTGGAGGACACCCTGCCCATGCCGCCATCAAAGAACCGCTGGTCTCACCAACTTACCTCTCTGCTTTCAAATTCCTAGACACAGTCGAGTGCACATACGTCACAAGTCACTGCTCATACCTGTTCTTAAATCATTATAGAAGATATATATAGCGAGAGATGATTCTGCTTGCTAGTATAGTCAAAGGTACGTATGTGATGTGGCTATCCAATCACACTTTCATTAAGTTGGTAAAGAAAAACTAGCTGCAAGATAACAGGAAAAAAAAAAGTCAAACGTGTATGGACATTGACCGGTGCATGGTAAAATTCTACAAACCAGTACCACTATACTTTCTCCATATATCAACAATAATGAATCAAAGAACCATCCATGAATTCACTAAAAAAACCTACACATACAAACATCATCAAATAAACTAAACCCGAAACCAAAATGTTTCAAAAAAAAAAAAGTAAAAAAAAAGTAAAAAAAGAAAAAGAAATTATACATATTTAAGTTCGTGTTGCAGCCAAAGCAAGACGAGGACTCAAAACAGAAGACGATTTCTTCTGCAACATTTGTTTCAAATGTCTAATCTTTGCATCCACCCGTGCAGAAAACCCGATTTTTGTGTCTTGTCTGGCTTTGGATCTTTCACGGGTCCACATATGCCGATCTTCAACGTCTTTTTTATAAAGTTTAATTTCTTGAATAATATGATGGTCCATTGGATTAAAAGATCTTTGGAAAGAAATATGAGCCAAATAAGGGAGATTACAGGCAACCGTCACTAAAAGCGTGGTCAACCAAAATATGGGGGCGGGGGCGAGTGCTTCCACAAAGATTCTATAGGCGTTTCCGGAAAGTTGTGGAGGCATCATCCCGTATAATATTAAGAAGACATACCAGGCTATGATGCTGAAAGCGACGAGAAAATGTTGTATCCATGTGAAGTGGCTCATTGTGAGGGCGATTTGGCAATTTACTAAATAAATGACACAAGTGAACATGGCCGTCCCCACCACGGTCATGTCAGCTGTTTGCCCGCCTGCCTGAAAAGCTTGGTCATAGAATATTATAATGTTGAGAAAAAAGACGATAAGGGAACAATAGAGCCCATTTCCCATCCACCCGAAAATCCGGTACCAGTCAAAAAAAAGGTTTCTTGGTCCTTGTTGATATAACGCAGGAAACTGCACCAGTTGTCAAGAAGATGTTTATATTATATTATAACGCAAGCAACTTGTTGGGCTAGTAAGTAATACATTTTAATGCCTACCTGTAAGCAAATCTCGGAAGACACATCTTGCTCAAAAACGCCAAGTGCAATGACTGGCAATGAGGTGAGAACAACATTGAATAAAAGCATATACCAATCATCATACACGGATTGGCCTGAGAAGCCAGTGAATGCCTCAAAGTAGAACAGCGTCAGGCCGAATGCGATGTTTTTGTAGAAGAAATAGCATATCTGTGAGTGTTTGTTTGTTTGTCAATAACAAAATTAATACATTTCAGTTATTTTCTAATTGTTGATTCCAAGTAAAAAGGAAGACGGGCTACCATCTGAGCAATCCTCTTATAGCACCAGTGACCATGTACAACCAGAAGCCTTTCCAGAAACCGGAACTGTGCTATAGCAAAGTCACTTGCCATTACAGCCTACACGTACACAAACCCATTTCAAACTCTAAAAATTCAAATTATTATAAAAATGCAGCTGCATTTGCATTATTTGATAATCAATTGTATACTTTCCTTCCACTTCTCAATTGGATACATGAGATCCCCTATTCTAGAATGAGAATATAAGTACAATATTCAAATCCATTAATTATGATATGGCTAATAATTACAAACCTGCATCCCTTCAATACCACTTATGCCAACACCAATATCTGCTTCTTGAATCATTCCCACGTCATTTGCACCATCTCCAATTGCCAAAGTCGTTTTCCCACTGCCTTCTTTCACCAATCTCGTAACCTAATTTTTATTATAATTTATGTTAAAGCATCAGTAATGTATGTCAGATGAATGTTAAAAACCAGGTTTTTTTTTCTTTTTTTTAATTGCCAACAGAAATAACAAAACCGTTGGTGCAATAACACTGAAATAAATCAAGATCTCAATATATTAGTGCAATATGCAATTAGATATGGCAGTTTCCATCCATTAGCTTAAGAATGCATCAAATTTTATCTTAAACCAGTTAAATATAAAACATTGGCTATAAGGGGAATGGGTCAGATGGGTGCAACCGTTTCCAAATGTCCATTTATATTTATAATAATACAAGCATTAAGTGGGAACTACGGTTTTAGTAATAATAACAAAAGCAGGTAAATATTTATAAATTTTGTTTATTAAAAAAAAAAAGAAACAACATAAAGGAGTTTGAAGGCTTGTTTCAGCATTTTGACTAGTAACCCAGCTCCCCTATCTTGCCACAATTCTATTAAAGAATGAACAAAAAGGTGGTTATGGGTAGCACAACCTGTTTTGACTTTTAACCCAGCATGCCCCTCTTGCCACCTCAATTTTAAATAACCTTGAGAAAAAGAACAAAAAAGTGTTTGTGGGTCAAATCAGCCCATTTTAACGTGTTATCCAACTGGCTCGGCCCACCAATCTTGTTGCCTCCATATTAAATGTTCTTACCATGGCCTTTTGCTTAGGAGAAACACGACAGCATATGACAGAAGCACATCCAACTGCTAAATTCAACAACTTATGCTTCATATCTTCCTCCAAAGCATAAGTTAAAGTCTTCCCATCGATAATCAACGCAAATGCAGCATCTGGATCCCTTTCAACCTCTATCATTTGAGATGCATTTATGAGTTGCATTTTAATGTTTTCCTTTACAGCCTGATCAGTAACAAAGTCATAATTAATTGCATTTTACATAAAATGAGACACAAAGGTGCAATTTTAATTAATTATTACTGAAAATTTTTTTTTTATTATTTATTAAATACCCAAAATACCAAAATTAAAGGACAAATTAAAACATTTTCTGTGAACTCAAATTTATATCATCAAATCACATTTTCCACATAGTTTAACTAAATTTTCCATAATTTATCAAATACTCGAAATACCCATCAAGAATAGAGGGAACAGAATAATTCTTGTGGGCGCAAATCATTAACATCAATTTAATTTAATGACGATGATAAGTACCTTCTTGGAATCTTGGTTTGGCATGTCCACATTCGTTGATATACATATTTGTTTCATGCCCTGCCGAAGCAAACTGCATGCAAATCTGAACCAACAAAAAAAAATTCATTTATATTTTTCAGGAGTGTACTCAAAATAATAATTACTATTTATAATATCAGAATAGAATAATAAGATAGTTACATTTATTTAAATAATTCTACATTTATCTTAATATCAGTTTTCTTACAGCAACTTCTAATATAATTCTCCAAATCAGCTTATTTTGACTACAAAAAATCAAAACTAAATAAATAGATTAAAAAAAAACAAGAAGAAAAACACAACAATTCCTTTTACACACACTCAGAGCAATAAAAGTCATGTTACTAAATATAAAAGGTGTGAGAAATTACCCTATGTTGATTGCAGTTTCCATTTTATCCCCTGTTAAAACCCATATCTTAAGACCAGCTTGTGCCAATTTATCAATACATTGAGGCACCTATACAAGATAAAAGAAAGTTAAATTGACAAATAATAATAAAAAATTATGACTACCTCTCTACCTCTTCTTGGGTAGGGGAAGGTTTGTTGTCATCTCACCCCTTCCAGACCCTACTTAAAAGTGGGATTTAACTGGGTATGTTTGTTTGTTTGTTATGACTACAGAGATGGCAATTTTGAATCAATTACTTGTGAATGAGTAGATTCTGTTTATGCTTTATCTCAAATGTGTCAAAAATTCTCCATAATTAAATTTTTGACCCATCCTGTCCAAACCAATTCAAATATTGATCCGTTTTGACCATGGCCCGAGCCAGTGTTTATCCAACCCACAAGACCCAAATTAAAGATCAACGCTCACTGACCTTGACCCAGCCTGTTTAGACCGACTAAAACAACTACCTATTCATGTTATGTTAGCCACTTAGCCCGACACGCCAGACCAACCCATTTTGCCACCTCTGAATCCCCACCCTCTTTCAAAAAAAAAAAACAAGAACACTAAAAGTTTACCCCTTGCTGCAGCTTATCTTCCACAGCAGTTGCACCAACAAGAATCAAATCCTTTTCCATCATGTCGGAAACCCGTTCAAGCATTGCGTCCCTGTCAACTCCAATAGAAGTTTTGGCCTTTATAAATTCTTCATTCCATGAAACGTACTCAGATTCTTCCAGTTTTTTATAAGCAAGTGCAAGTGTACGTAAACCGGCTTCCCCATAATCATTTAAATGCTTTGTGGTTGCCTCTTCAAACATTCTTCCATTTTTTGATAAACGATCAAAAATAATGCTGCAAATTAATCAATAATATTAAAAATAGCTTGTATATAGACATCAAAGAAGTCACAATGATCAGTTTTTATATTTGGATAGACAAATTCTGCTTTTCACAAATTTAAACTTGATTCCACAAACTTGTACTAAATTCATGAAACATTTTTCCACAAAAAATATACTTTCACATTGTGGTTATGCTTATATTAATTCTTGATTAAACGAAAATTTCCCAAGCACTCAATTTAACGTTATTTTACTTATTTTTTGTGAAAATAACGTTAAAAGCGTTGGATTAGTTGGTTAATCAGGCATCATGAGCCAAGGATCTCATTAGAAGCAGTCTCTCTTTATTCCTATGGGGTAGAAATAAGTTTGTCTATATCTTACCCTCCTCAGACTCTACCTTAGCTTTGCTAAATGGTGGAATATACTGAGTACAATGATGATGAGGCTTACTTTCGAAAAGCACATTCCAGCACCACTTTATACATGTGTGTGTGTGTGTGCACATGTGTGTTGAAAATGGCTTCACACCAACCTGTCAGCACCTTTGCACAATAATAAAATCTGCCCAGTCTCGTCCTGAATTATAACAGACATCCGTTTTCTTTTGCTTGTAAAATCCAAAAGATTCAGAAGTTTGAACTCCCTGAAGAAAATATTACAATAGGGGAAGATGATTAAACTTGCAAATGGCAACAGTTACAGGTGGCAGATCAGGAGGGTTATGCAACAGGTCAAGTTGGCCCACTTTAACTTTTTATCCTCTTCTATAAAACTGTGTGAATAACTAATGTACGCATATAACAATCTAAACTTTTCATATAAAGAAATTAGGGTGTACATCTGTTGTTATTTTTGACCCTTGGAGACAAAATAAAGCAGGAAGTGGTAATTTTGAACCATACACTTCAATAAATGGACCAGTTACGGTTACTAGTCATCTCTAACAGGTCACATGAGTAGAAGCATAACAAAAATAGGTAATAAGAAATTCAAAAGAGTGTTTTTGATGCCTTGAAAGCACCTTCACTCTCTTTATATTTAGAAAATATTATTGTCGTGATAATATAATTTTTGTAATCACAATTACTGTAGTAAAGAACTTATATACAGTTGAGCAAACAACTTATTAGGGACAACCCAAACTAACCACTTTCAAACCTAATAAAATGTTACTCATGTGATATAACCCAATTTTGACGAGTTTCTCAACCCACTCTTTTTCCATCTTAATTGGCCCATTTTTGTGTAAATGGTTCAATTGTGTTTAACAACATTATAAATATAAGTAGAATCAGAATCATGCCCAGACCTTTCAACAAATTCTTGAGAAGAAAGATCCATTTCACGAACAAATATACTCGATTGTGTTCTTCTACAAAATTCAAACCCAAACTCTCTTGCAGCCACAAGAAATGCACCTTCATCAGGTGATTCTGCCTCATAACTATAGCTACCACTTTCTTCATTAAACTCAGGAATCGCCGTGTGACAAAGAGCAAGAACCCTAAAAAACAACAACAATACCTCAGGATTCGCCTCCCGGGCCCAATTCCCATTCATTAATCGATTATCTTCAAAACTAAACCCCTTAATTGGTACTCCCAAACTTTCTTTAGAAACTGTTGCAGCCTCTAACTCGATCTCTGATCCGTTTTGTCCACCAGACCTCGTAAAATGATTATCATGTCCTTCAAGATCCATAGCCATTTGATTAGCGGCAGCCAGCTCGACTTCACTTGACCGAACACCATATGGGATCCCTGCAATCGAGCATTTTAAGAAATCCATTTGATTACATGTTAAAGTCCCGGTTTTATCAGATAAAATCGTGTCCACCATCCCCAATTCTTCATTCAAATTTGACGTCCGGGCTTGAGCAGGAGTGCCCGTTTCTTCATCATACATGTTTAGATCTTTATTTATAAAAAGCGCTTGTAAAACTTTCACGAGCTCAATAGAAACATAAAGTGAAATTGGTATCAAATATCCGTAAAGAATTAAAGCGGTAATCAAGTGATAGAAACCCGATAATGCAGCATTTTTGGGATCATATAAACCCTCGTCATCTGGGGCCTGCATGTACCACCAGCTAGGCATTTGTGTTCTTGTCTTGATAGCAAAGCCTGTTGAACTTATTAATGAAATTAACACCAAAAGGGTAAAAAGGACGTAAATAATTTTGTCCATTTGTTTCTCAATTGTACTCCTTTTTGAAGGCGATTTTGTAGCATTTTGCATCACTTTACTATCATGGCCTGAAAATATCACCACCCCGTAAACATGGCCTGTGTTTCTTAGCTTTGAATCCCGAAGCAAAATCTGACTAGGATCGAGTGGATACACATGGTGTTTATATTCAAAATTGCCAACAAATGTATATAGATTTGGGTTCGGGTCCTCACATTTAATTGTTCCTCTAAAATCTTTAAAAGTGGAATCATCATCTAAAGATAAAGTTGTTTCCAAAGATCTTTTGAGTTTTAAATTTGTTTCACCGTCTAAATTCATAGTTTCAACATAACAAATCCCGTCTTCATAACTTGATGATAATAACAATAAATCGGCAGGAAAAAACTGATCTTTTTCCACTTTTACCACATCTCCTACACGTATACTCATCCATGGTTTTAAGGAAAACACAGCTTCTCCATTATGAACCCTAACTTTCCTCATATTTACCTTCATGTCCTGCATGAACCGGTGCCAATTTTCAACAGCTTCTTTAGCCATACTAAGCCCGATTACAAAAGCTAATGGTGCAATCATGCTATAAGCCGAAAAGGGTGAAACAGGTGTCAATGATAAGAATGCAGCAAAGAGGAAATACACATTAGCCACACGTCTAAATTGCTCAAAGAGGGCTTTGGGTAAGAATGTAATTACATTATACTTTGTGGTTGATATGTAATTTTTGCAGTATTTATGTGGCTTCTTTTGGTGTAAATGAGGTTGGTTACAACAAACATGACGAGAAAAGCCTGGCCCATGACATTGATGAGGTTCATCTTGTGAATCAACAGGCGGTCTTATGCATCCAAATGTGTAAAGACTGCTTCTCTTTATTTTAGCCCGTATTCTCCCATGGGCCATCTTTGTATTATTTTCTCACAATAATCACTAAAAGCACATCCGTTAAAAGAACAGGCCTCGAGTGTTTGCTAAAGTTTAGAAGAACACAAAGCCCACAGCTGAAAAACCAGAAAACTTCTGCATAAATGTGATTCCTCTGATTAAACAATTAAAGTACTAATTAATTACATATAACCAAACATAACATTGTACATCATACAAAAGGGATTTGATTTACAAAAATGCAAAAACTTTAATTAGTATTCTGAAGCAATAAAATTAATAATTTCTTGGAAATTACCTTGCTACAAGTTCAACATAAACATGCAAATTTGGTAGTAATCCATAAATATTATTCAACAATCAAGTTTGGAAAACCCAATAGGTTCTTAATCATTTATATTCAAGTATTCAACCAAACAAAGTGCCATTTACATTATACAATAAGGGTTTTCATTTTAGAAAGGCATAAACTGAAATTATGATATAAAGCAATATATGGTTAACTTCTTCTGGAAAACTACAAATGGCAAATTCAACAAACGAAAAACAACTAATTCCTAATATCAAATTTAAAAGTTTTAGATTTTGTAACAATCCTTGTTAAATGGTAAAATACTGAAGAACGAAACAAAGTGAGAGGCCGTGGGCAGGCAAAAGAGTCGAGTCAATCAGGCTCGACAACTGGGAGAAGCAAAACAAAATCAGGATTTGGCCAATTTGATAGACAACTGGGATGGTCAACTTCAAACGATAACTTTGAGCCGGGGACTCTTTCGGAGCAGCCTCTCTATCCCAATTAGGATAGGGGTAAGGTTTGTATCTATCTTTCCCCCCAGACCCTACTGAAAAGCGGGAATATACTGGGTAAGGTTGTTATATCACATAGAAAACGAAATGTGAACCGAAAGTACCTAATGGGCCCGTGGGCTCATAAGAAAAAACCTAATATCTAGTACTCACCACATAGTAGCAGAAGTAAGCCAGATGCTAAGACTGGAAAATAAAAATAAAAAATTGAAAATAAAAAAAAAACCATAAAATCATTATCAATAAGATAAACATGCTTCGATTGATTTGAAAATCCAAACTAATGCTAATAAATCCATATTGTGCTATCCATAGTTTGCTTGATTGTGTCATCCATAGTATTAAAAAAATTGCATAGCAACAGGTTGTAGTCCTAGTCTTCAAAAGCAGGTGGTTGTGGAGCTAAATTTGATACAATCGGCTTGTAAAGCCATTGATTTTCAAAAGGTATCACTAATTTGGTTGTAATTAGATGGATGTAGTTCGCTGGTTCTCGGTTCCCGGTTGATAAACACGATCGGCTAGAGGTAAATGGACAATCCGTGACTGTAGTGGTGTGGCGGTGTGTTGAGGCAAGAAGGTTGCCGTGTCTTGGATCCGTAGATCAAGAGATGAGATCCTAGATCTAAAAAGAGTAAAAAAAAGAAAAAGAAAGTAAGGTAAGTGACCATGGTCAGCAACGTTCTTTGAAAGATAGATGTGACATGTAGATATAAGAAAGAGATCCGATCAAACCATGGTTTGATCGACCGAGATTGGTGGCAGTGGACCATGTTATGGCTAAAGTAGTCAATAAAAAAAAGACGTTGATGGTAATAGAGGGTTAAAATGGGATACCTAATCTAGCCATAAGAAACCGAGTTGTTTTTGAGGAGCCCTCATGAAACACTAACTAAAAAGAAGAAAGTTGTCGAACGAAAGCAAAAAAGTGTCATGAAAACAATCATAATCAACTACACTTTGTGTATGTCTCATTCAACACCAGTGACAACGACAATCAAACACAATAACCTATGTAAGGTTATTAGATAAGGATGGTAGCAACATGATGAAATGAGACTGTAATATAGTCAAACAATTTTACCTTTTGAATTTTTTGTTTGGCGGCTACCAATTTCTTCACAAGGGAGACGAGAACGACGACGAAACAAAAAACAAAAACAAAAATCTGACAATTAGGATTGGCGATGGCAAGAGAGGAGGTCGCAATCAGACAACGAAGTACAAGGATTAAAGAAAGAACTAAACTAAAACAAACTTTATTAGAAACAAATTGGGTAACAAGAAATTAAAATAGTAAATTTTACCATGATAGGGCGATAGCCGTGGCGGCATGCTGACCTGCTAAGGTTTGTATTTTTGTGGTGACATAGGTGAAAATAAGGTAAGCAAAACCTTAAGGCTCTGATACCATAACAACAACAACAACAAGCGTACCCAGTAAAATCCCACTTACAGTGGGGTCTGGGAGGGGAAAGATAAAGACACCTTACCCCCATCTACAAGTAGAATAGAGAGGCTGCTTCGTAAGAGTCCCCTGGCTCAGAAAACCCGATTTTTTTTTTTTTTTGTAACGAAAAGTATGAACATAAAGCATAAAGATGAAGCACTAACATTTATGCTTTATGTTCATACTTTTCGTTACAAAAAAAAAAAAATCGGGTTTTCTGAGCCAGGGGACTCTTACGAAGCAGCCTCTTTATTCTACTTGTAGATGGGGGTAAGGTGTGTCTTTATCTTTCCCCTCCCAGACCCCACAGTAAGTGGGATTTTACTGGGTACGCTTGTTGTTGTTGTTGTTATGGTATCTTAAGGCTCTGATACCATGTTAAATAAAAATATATTGAATTTGATTATTATTGAATAATTCATTACAGTATATAAAAAAACAAAATACAACAACCATACCAAGTAAATCATGCCCTTAACATGGTTATTTACAAGGTGTGGGGAGGGTGATATGTAGGCAAATCCTTACCTTTATCCTGGGGAAAGATAGGCTTCTTCCAAAGAGACCCCCTGCTCTGAAGAAACAAACAAACAAGCACAAACATGCATAATCAAACAAAATACAAACATATTAATAGAAAGAGCTACTAAGAAATGGTGGCATGATCTATGGCAATCACTTAATGTAAATTTCTTTTAAGAAATAAGTAGGAATCTATGTCCCTAAGACACCATTACCCTATGTCTACCTTATGTCCTATATATCATTAGCCTTAATCCTACGTCTCTATGAACTTCTTTCCTAGACTATGACCTCAGGGAGGATTGCCTTTCCCATTCCCCCAGTGAACTATTACATCACTTCTATATCCACAACTAGTAAACGGTGTTGAGTCAATGATGTCTCCCCCGGTAATACCTTAAGTCCCTCGCTGCCAAAAGTAATCAAACGTGATAAACTTATTCTAATGAACATGTTTATAATATGCAAGTTGTGTGTCATAGCAAAGTCTCAAAGGTCCCCTACCAGGATCATTCCTATCCCTAAAACCAAAACCCCATGAACCAATTGGAAACCATCATTATCCTTACTATATGGTCATTAAAATTACACTATGTAATAACTCTCTCCTCCCTATGTATGACCCTATCTATATCATCTGAATAATCTCAAAACTCTCTTTTCCTATTCCCCTAGTCCTACTTGTGGGGCATAAGCACTATTACTGTCACCATTTCCTCAATTAATACTAGCTCAATATCATAATCCTATTATTATGCCAAATTACCTCGATCACATTTTTGTGTAATTTCACGACCGCTAAAAGTCCAACTCCGTTTTTTGTTCCATCTGGTCCCAAGTACAATAGCTTATGCCCATTTCTCTCTCTTTTTTTTTCTATTTCCCTTCCACCTAGTCTTCTAAAGGCACACTATCTCTATCCTTCTCATTTTAAGTATATCTAGCACTTAAGACCGTTTACATCTTAAAGTTCCTACATTCCAAGATGCCACCCTCAACCTATGTCTCCTTCCATTTCCCCTACTTGCACCCTTCATCCTTGAACACAGTATCAAGGCTAAGTCATGATTTCTACCGCCCAATAGGTCAATCACACACAATGAAGCAAGGAGCACATAGTGGCAATAAGCAATCTAGAAGCACACACTACAACAAGAAACACACAGTATACAATATATGGTGGGCAAAAAGTAGCCCACTGCCCACAATAATAATGTGATAAAATAAAATGATGGGCATGAATCACACAATAAGCAACCCACTCAATGAACATGAATCAAAGTGGTAATGCACACACAAGCTCACAAAAGAGATCTAGAACAAACACCCACAAGGTATTAGACACAAATCAACATCCAATTTAAGCAAGAAAACAAATGCAACGCATGTAACCAGAGGTGTATCTCTCCGTAGCGATGATCAAATGTTGGTCCCTAATCCAACCACAAAATACCTAAAACAATAGATAATATGTGATAGAATGGAATTAAATTGCTGAAAATAAAGAGAGAATAGTCTTAGAATGATCATTGTCTTTGTAGATTTGACTAAACACATACATGAGATCACCCCACTCTTCTTGGTTCCAAAAGTCGTAGAAAATCCCACAAAATGTAGGTGATTCTTCATTCAACAACAAGAAGCAAATCATGATACTTGGTTTTTCAAGAAAAATTCAGCACAAAAACTATATAACCTCAAGCGTAATCACCAAAATCAGATGTGATCTGATCAACACTAGCAATTAATTTTATGACATTTACTTGTGTGAAATTTGAACTGGTGTTGCTTGCCAAAAGAAACGATATGATTAACTCAAATTTGTTTTGCAAATTGATGATTCGTTTCACATGAGACTTAAATGACCTCGTTGGTCGCCAATCGACACCTTGGTGAACAAAGACAATGGCAAGACTTGCCCTTTTTTGGGTTATGCCGGTTAGATTTCAAACGGTATGAGGACCGTAAATACCTACCAAGCTTGTGGGCTCATAATAAAAAACCTCATATCTAATATTCAGTTGATTAAACTTAAAAGTCCCAATTGATGTCTAATTACGTTTCTTGTTTAAATCACATAATCTTTAAGTTATGGACTCATATTCAACATAAGAATACAACAAACATAACCATCAACATTACACAGTAAGAGTTTTGTTTAGATATGTTTGCTAGAAAGCAACAAAAAACTTGTTTGAAATTACACAAGCCAAATTTGAGCCAAAAAATTATATAGACATATTCCTTTTATCAATATTTAAAGTCATTATGAGTAAGATCATAATTCCTTAGATCAAATTCGAAAAAACTAACTGACGTAGAAGCATGTTTTTGATTACACAATTTGGAAGTTTTTCTGACTTACTTTCAACATATAAATTAGATATATATTATACAACAAGGGCATTTGCCTTTTCAATTTACATAGTCATAAACAGAAAACATGGATTTGAAGCAGGATCATTCGTAATCTGAATTCGACATATGCGTATTAATTCAGCATTAATTATGTTTGAGGGAAAAGGATAGGTTAATGTTTTCTCTTAAGAAAAGCTGTAATCTGCGTATAACTGAATAACAGTAAGGTTCCAAAGTTCAAACTGGAAGATCATGACATAAAAACAAAAGGATCAGTTAAGAAAGGAATATGCATTGTCCAAATAATGATTAACAAAACCCCGCTGATCAATCAAACAGAAACGTATCCAAGAAAACAAAAAAATATACATGTATTAGAAACCCCAAATCCTCAATCACAAAAAATTTAAGAAGATGTAGAATTTAAATTTGTACCTTAATAATCACGAGATTACTTCAGGAAATCGACAACGAAGGCATACCCAGATGAGATCACAGAATGCCAGCTGGAACTTGGAGTCAGATCATATGAATTAAGAAGAACAAGGGCTTAATCGAAGCCCTCCTTTTTCTAAAATCAATCAATTAAAAGAGCATATTACGGGGCGGTCCATTTGTCTGCTACTGCCCTCAATTCTAGTTTCTAGAAACTAATTAATTAATTAAATAATTAATTAATTAATTATTATTATTATTACTGCTACTGTTGCTGTTATTATTTATTAGGGTCAATTACATATATCTCATTGTTAAACCATTTATTACATATTTACCTAATCATAAAACTAAATTACATATTTCCCCCTTTTAAACCAAATATATTACATATTTATCCATTTTATTAAAAAACAAATTATGTATTTCCTATTTTATCCTTAATGAACTAACTAAAAACAATTTACATATTTATCCTTACTAAGGGGCAATTTTGAAACATGGAGATATTTGTAATTTTAATTTAACATTGGAGATATATATAATTTTGATATTTGATAAGGGATATAAATTAAATATTTCTCTTTTTTTATGAATATTTTATGTCTCCAGTTAATTATAAAAAAAATCAATAATTATTTTAAATAATTCCACTAAATTATTTTAATAATTCTACTAATAAGTCGAGCAAATGTAGGCAATTTAGTCTAAAATAATTTAAGAATATGCTATAATTTTCGTTTAAAAATACCATCAACATACATACATACATACATACATACATACATGTGTATTAGGTTAGAACTCGTCTATTACATAAAATGAAAGAAATTTTGCCTAATAAATGATGAAATACGAAATAATGTTAAAAAAAGTTAAATACTACATGAGAAAAATATAAAATATAAATAGATAAAATAAGAGAGACAAATACAAATAAAATTTAAGATCATAAAATTATAAAATAGACACAAAAATCCTTGTTAATTTTAATACATATAGGTGTATTACTTTATAATAAATTATTTTTTCTAATCCTGTAACTTTAAGCACTAGAAACTACATCGTTTTGATATGTTTTTACACCTAAATTATGTGCTTAACAGGCTTATATATATATATATATATATATATATAGGAGATGTATTTAATACAAAGGGGGTTTAACGTGAGAAGGATAGGAAGCATTTCTAGCCTTTGATCAAATTAATCAACGGTTAGGATCTAGTGGTCCTCACTTTTCATTTAAAACTTACGTGAATTAAAGCTTGAAGGGCAAAAAAAAAATAATAGCTTACGTTTGTTGACTTTTTTTGTGCGTAAATCAAGTTCCATCATTTTTTTAAAAATAAAAAATTTTATTATCTTTAATTTGTGTATAATATTGGTACGGTTTTCTTTCATTTTTTTACGTGGTTCGTGATTATTAATACGTGATTTTTACATTTGTTACGTGATAATTAGTTCGTGATTATTCAGTTTGACCTTAATTATTTTGAATTTTATATGTGGTCCGTGATTTGTTACATATGGTCCGTGATTAGTAGTTCGTGATTATTCAGTTGGTCCTTGATTATCCCTGTTAAACGATGGTCTGTGATTGTATATAACGTGGTCCATGATTTTACACGGACCATTATACCCCTTATTCAGATTTTCCTGGCCCAAGTATTCCTTCCTTCTCGCGCTTTCAGTTGACTAAAACACGTGGCGTATTCTGGTGGCTTCCTACGCTTCTCACGTTAATTTCCTTTGTACAATAACCGGCTTTTATATATATATATATATATATATATATATATATATATATATATATATATATATATATATATATATATATATATATATGTAGGGGAGGGTTCCAATGAAACCTTCATTTTTGAGAAAACTTAGAAAACTAATCACAATTGTTATCAATCAATTTCGTTTTTTGTTTTACATTTTGTTTTATTATAAGGCTAGATTTGTTAACAAAAAGAAATAAATAAAAAAATATATGTAATTCTTGTTATTACATATATGTAACTTGTAAACTACATATATGAGTAACATATATGTAACTTTATAGGTTACATATACGTCACTTCACGATCTACATATTTTTATTATATTTTTTTGTTTTTAACATTTCTAAGCTAATAATAGAAAATCATGATTTTTTTTTTAAATTTATTGGTTAGTAGGAGTTTTCTTAATTTTCTCCTAAGTGAGGAGTTTTCTTTTGAAACCTCGCCTGTGTATATATACAGGGGATGGTTCGAATGTTAACCCTTCGTTATTGCGATAACCGAATAACTACATCTTATTGCTTTGGGCCCCACATTAAAGTAAATTTAAAGGTGTAGGTTTTTTCTTATTTTTTTTATTAATGTAAATGGACCCTACATTAATAAAAAAAACTCACACCTTTAGATTTACTTTAATGTGGGTCTCAAAGTAATAAGATGTAGTTATTCGATTAATGCAATAAACATGGGTTAACATTTGATCATCTCCCTATATATATATATATATATATATATATATATATATATGGGGCATATAATTTTATATAACCCACTCTTAAAACGATAACTCTAAATAACCTGTCAAGATCAAGCCACATTTTCGATTTTTTTCACATCATTGTAAACACATTTATAACACTTTATTCAGTTATGAGTTTGTGTAAATTTATCGCCGTTTGAAAGTTAATATCGTTTAAAAGTTTTTAAATTCATCAAACGGTTATGAATTTAAAAACTTACACTGATGTTAAAAAAATTCGAAAATTTGGCTTGATCTTGACGGATTATTTAAAGTTATCGCTTTAAGAACCTTCCCCTATCTTTCTATTATAATAAACAAAATTCTTTTTGCCATTTGTCAAATTTTCATGTATATATTTCCACTTGTCACTTTTCTATCATCCTCCTCAAATTCAATCCTCTCTCTTATTAATTACTAGGTTAATAACCCGTATATTACACGGATTAAATAAAAAAAATATAACTAATAATTTTTAATGACAATTTATAAAATATAAGATAATTTTTAATATAAAATACGATTATAAATTCGTATGATTTAATATTTTAATTATTAAAATAATAATATTATTCCTATAAATACTAACCTTTTTTTATAGTTTGTTTTTCTTTAAAATTGTGTCTCAAATAATTGTTTATGAAAATTTTATAATTTATAATAATTTTAAAAAAATGTGTTTTTAATATTAATATATTTTAATGTATTAAAAAATCTTTTTTAAATGTATAAAAAGTGTATTTAATATTTAATATTATTATTTAATATTAAATGTATTTAATAGGAGAGAGATGCGAGAAATAGATGATGAGATGGTCTAAAAACATGCCATGTGGCAATACAAACCTTTATTTATTAGTATAGGTAGATATTATCTTTTCTTATAAATAATTATACTATTAATAAGTAATAATATTATATGCAATTTTCATGCTAGAAAATAGTTTTTGATAAATTAAAATCAAATATTTTTATTAAAAATCACACTTTAAAAGAAGTATATAAAATATGAAATTTTCTAAAAACCAAATTTTTTAAAAATAAGAAATATTTTAAATTAGTATTTTAAGTAAATAAAGTTTTATAAAAAATATCACAATTTAAAATAATGGGTTTTTTTAGAAACAAATGATGTTTCTTATAGCGAAATATTTAAAAATTAATTATTTTAAAATCAAAAGTTATGAAATTGATAAGAAAAATTACATTTTTAGTTAAATCTGTCTAATGATATTTTCAAATTGAGTCAATTAACTTTAATAATTATATAAATTGTACATTATTTTCTTGATTTGTAACAATTAGTTTTAGATAGAAAAGTAAGCGAAATTTTAAACATCAGTTAGTTTAAAAATCATTATTGGTACAAATCAAAAAACGTTAAGTATCATTTCATTAGTTATTGAAAATTTTAATTATTGCTTTACCTTTTAAAATACTTATTAATACGTAATTTAATCAATTTATATCAAAATATTATTTTATCATATTTAAAATTTTATTACTATTTATTTAATATTTTTTATTCAATCCGTGTAATACACGAGGTACTAATCTAGTATCTATCTATTCTAAAAAATCAAAGTTTTTTTGGACACATGGCATATTCTTAGATCATTCCAACTTTTTTTCCAGCCTCTCTCTCATATTAAATACACCTCATATTAAATAGTAATATTATATATTAAATATTTTTTTATACATTAGTTAAAATTAAGAAAAATATTTTTTAATACATTAAAAATATATTAATATTCAAAAACACATTTTTAGAAAGCACTTTATTGTAAAATATACAGTTTTTAAAGACAATATTTTAAAACAAAATGTTTAAGGGAACAAATAATATTGAAAAAAGTAGTATTTAAAAAATAATATAATCATTTTCACTAATGATCAACCCGTGTAATACACGGGGTATTAACCTAATATATATATATATATATATATATATATATATATATATATATATATATATATAGGGCAGAGTTATAGTAAAAAGTAATAGATTGGTGAGAAGTGTGACAAGGATTGTGGGCCATTAGATACATAATTTAATGGTTGAGATCAAAGTTGTATTAAAAAAGTTAGTGAAATGGTATTTTAGTCATAAACACTTTTGTTGACTTTTTATCATGTTCCCCCAATTTTTTTAAACGGCCATAACTTTTACATACGATATTATTTTTTTAAAAAAACTACACAAAAAAACGAGCATATTTTTATCTTTAAAACGAGTATAGTATTGTTATATAAAAAAATAAAAAAAATGTTTTCCTCTGCCTTTTATATTTGTAATGTGTCATTGTGTCTAATTGTCTATTATTGTGTCTTTTTGTTTGTAAGTGTTTATTTTTGTCGTCGTACTGTCTAACTATTTTTTTTTATAAATTCATGAGCTTTAAAAATAATATTGGTGAAACAACAAAATCACGTACTTTTTATATGTAAATCATAATGATAAAACAAAACAAATTCATTTAATACAACAATGCGTATATTACACAATGACCTAACGTAAAACACAATGACGCGTAGATTACACAATGACCTTAACATAAAACAAAATAATGACTATTACACAGTGACCTGATCGTAAGACACAATGATGCTATATTACACAATCATCTGAAGATAAAAAACAATGATGAATATATTACACAATGACATGAACATAACACACAATGACCTGAACGTAAAACACAATGACGCGTAGATTACACAATGACCTTAACGTAAAACAAAATAATGACTATTACACAATGACCTGAACGTAAGACACAATGATACTATATTACACAATCATCTGAAGATAAAAAACAATGATGAATATATTACACAATGACCTGAACATAACGCACAATGATGATTATATTACACAATGTTCTGACGATAAAACATAATGATGAATATATTACACAATGACATAAACATATATACAATGACGAAAATGCATTTTTCAAAAGATAAAAACAATTTATGTTTTTTAAAATTATAAGTTTTATAAACATAATTGTAAAATAACACAATTATGTACTTTTAATACATAAAACATAAAAAATAAATAAGAACAATTTATTTAATGCATAAAAAACAATAACAAAATAACACAATATGATATAAAAAATAAAACAAAATAAAAAAAATATTAAACACAATGACATGAAGCATTAAACACAATAACTTGAAGTAATAAACACAATGACCAAAATACCCTTTTTATAAAATTAGAGTAATGCAACTTGTCAAATCCACAATCCTTCTCACAAATCTCACCTTTTTTACTTGAACCTAATCCTATATATGTGTGTGTGAGTAGAAGACATCTGGACATAGGGAGGCAAAGCAGATGATGGATTCGGAGATTTTTAAGTGTGAAATTAACGGTTATCATCTTCAATAATGATAACAACTAACAAATCATTTGTAGCAAGAAGTTCCAACGTTACCTTCAATTTCATCTTCCTTTGGAAACGACAATATGGCTGGCCACACTACACAGAATTTATATTATAAAAACCATTATTCAAGTACAACTTCAAATCCCCTGACAAATGTCTAGCTGATTTTTCTTTTATCTTTGTTTCAGGGTCCTAATGTTCATACACCACCATCTCTTTTATACACCATACTCAAATCAAATTAATCACATCATACTCACATAATTTTTATTCATACATATTTTTTAATATATTTTAGTATTAAAAAATACAAAAAAAAGTTGTTATCCATACACCGGTGTACCAATATCCATACCCTTGTTTTAACAATTTCGTACGTCGGAAAAACTCGTGTAATTCATAAATTTAAAAAATAATCTAATCGTAATGAGCTTGCTTGGAAGATTTATATGTATAAACATGCGTATAATTTTATAATAATAAAAGTAAACATGCAACGACATTATGAAATAAATTTTTAGGAATAAAACCTCTTATAGGTTTGCCATCAAAGAAATTTTTTTTGTATATGTTCATAAACTAGAGGTTTATCCGCACGTTGCTACGATAATTCCGTATTGAACTATAAATAACATGATATTAATGTTTTCTGAAACGGACCGGATGTTGAACCAAATGTCTTATCAATTACCAGTTGGAGCAGATTTAAAACCCGGATAACATAATAAACCCGGATGGCAGTTCACATGCTATATTTGGGTCGGCCACCCCACCGGTTCCCCGTCCGACCAGTGAATCGGCTGAACCGGTCGGTTTTGGAGAGGGTGGTTCACATGCTATATTTTGGCCAGCAACCCCACCGGTTCCTGGATCGGCCGGCCGGTCTAGTTTTCAAAATGTCGCATGATATCTGCTCAATTAAAATTTTACAAAAAAAAATATTTAGTTATATCACTATGTTGATATGAGTATGTGATCACGATGACGATAACATCATGAATATCAAACACAAACCGTTCATAACATGTGCAAGCAAAAGCAAATATTATTATTAATTCGTATCATTAAATTAAAATTGGTAATATTAAATAGCTTTTTTAATGCTAAGGGTTGTTCGCGTGCTAACGATAGCGAAATATCATGATGAGACCATATCCCTCAAAACAAAGGAAACCTGATAGATTCATAATCCCTTTTTCTTTATGATGTTTAAACCCTTGAATGTTTAATTATTTAACTTAAGAATTGTTTCCGTTTTTTTTTCTTTTGGTTGAAAAATTCACAAAAAAAAGGGGCGCAGACGTGAATCGAACACGGGTACGCAAGAAGCAGGAGACTTATAACACCCCCTTGTTACCATTCGATCTAGGCCAGCAAAATTATCATTTTGAAACAAAAAAATTATTTTTTTTTTGTTTTTAAATGCAATGATATCATATTTGCAAATTGTATCTTCAAACAAAGAATTAAAAAAATATTTTTTTCTTTTTACATGCAATTATAGCATTTGCAAATTGTATATAGATATAATTTATTTAATGAAATAATAACTATCTATAATAAGTTAAATTTGTGTTAAATATCTACTAATAAGAAAAAAAAACGAGAAAAATAAGAGTTAAAAAGTGACACATGTTATTTTATTTAATAGTAAAGAGATATGAAAAAAAATATGGATAAGATAACATCTCGAAGTAACATGCAATTACTTATTTAGTATAAATAGATTAAAGATTAAGAGTGTCACACCTCAACCGACGGCTAAATACGTCGGATTGCGAGTTTGATTGTTCAAAAACTTATAGTGCTACGTTAAAGTTTTAATATTTAAAACATCCATATTCAACCGTTCAAACCAAACATTAAATACCATCCAAACAATACAAATGTTCTAATCAAATTACAAAAGAAATAACAAAACAGTGTTTTAATTACAACTAGGTCCTCTAAACATAATTTATGTCTTCATCATGTATAAGTCTTCATTTTAACCTTCTACGTATATAAAGTAAAAGGTCAACTATATGTATAGTTTGTAAAAAATTCAAACATTTTGATATAATATGTATAGAAAATGCAAAACTAATAAACTTTGTAGAGCTAGATCTAAAGACATATATAACTTCAAGCATAATGTAACCTTTGAGGATTTTCTTAAACAAGTTGTAAACGAAATGGTGACACAATTTCAATAAACAAAACCTTTGAGTGTATTGTGATAAACATAGATAAAATAAAAAAATATTTATAATTATATGTATTTGTACCTAGGTATTTTTACATAAATATAATGGTGGTTATGTATTCAAAATAAAATTTATTTAGTTTTAGTTTATTTTTAAACAACACATTATATAAGATGTATACATTATTTATATGGAGTATGAGTACTTCAACTTTTGATAAAACTTGTTATATATATGTCATATAGGGTAAGGATCCGTTGTTAACCCTCCTTATTGACATAACTCGAATTAACCCATAAAGATGACCCCGAATCTTTTGTTTTTTTTTCAAAATCTTTGTTTTACAAGTACAAGAGTATGTTCTTTTATGTGTTTGTGCAAATTCTTTTTCGTTTGAGATCCTACATCACTGTAATTTGCCTTACAGTGATGTAGGATCTCAAACGAAAAAGAATTTGCACAAACACATAAAAGAACATACTCTTGTACTTGTAAAACAAAGATTTTGAAAAAAAAAACAAAAGAATCGGGGTCATCTTCATGGGTTAATTCGGGTTATGTCAATAAGGGTGAGTTATTATAGAATGCGAACACACAAACAAGTTTAATTTTGATATGATCATTATAATAAAAAAATAAATAAAAATAAATACATAAATAATAACAATTATTAATAATAAGAAACTTATTATTTTACATGATTTATAAACTCTTATTATAATCAATAACATTTTTATTATACTTTTATAAGAGCTTATATAAATTATAAACTTTACAAAATAATTTTTACATAAAATAATAGGTTTTAAAAGAAGGGCTGAAAAGGTAACCAACTAAAACAAGGATTAAGGTTTAACAAGTTTGGAAGTAGAAGGAGTAACACATTAAAACATGAAGGACTATTATTGCCTAATTTCTAATCTTCTCTCTCCCATAATGGTCTCACGTTCGAAACCATCTCCCTACAGTTTCAAGTTTCAACCAAAATATCAGTCAAAACGAACTCTTAAATTCGAGATAGTAACAAGTAACAACTATGCATTTCTAGAAGATAATCGAACCTAAACATACGATTGATTTGAGATTTCACACCCATTAAAGTCTTTGAACCATAACCGATCGATCCTCTTCAAATTTTAATTCAATACTAACCAAAATAGTGTTAATGTACCAAATTGATTACACTAAAGGGACGATGACACCATTCTGAAACGATTAACACCAAAAATTCTTCGTGAGTAACAGAAGAGCATAGGATTGAAGCTTACTCATGGTTATAGTCGCTTGCTACTTGACAACATCCAAATCATACAAATTCTAGGTAATAAGCAATATTAATCAACTCCTTTTGATGCCAAGAATCAAAGCCCCATGGTTAATCGGGCTTATGATTGATTGGCTAATCGAATTGAAAGGATTTTCCTTCTAGGATTTATATGAATTGAGGGTAACTTTCAGAACCTTAATATAACCATTTTAAATGAATGAATCTCAATGAAACCCACTAAACCCGAGTGTATGCCTAGCAAAATGGACAGGACGGGTTGGGTTGGATTGGGTAACGGGTCAAAACATGTGCGGGTCAGGATGAGTTTTAAGAAAAATCAGGTTGAGTCTAAATGGGTCGTTTGTAAAAAAACATCAATTTAGCTCAAGTTAAATGAGTTGTAATGAAACAAATAGTTTATTTGAATATTTTTTGAATTATTTTATCATTAAATATAATATTAATCATTCTTATTTTCTTGAATTCATTGGATTCATATAGTCAATAAGTTACACATCTTGACCCGTATTGTGTTAAATTGTTACTCATCTCAGCTCATTTTATGTCATATTATTACCCATTACAACTTAAAACACAATAATTATTACTCAAATCTACCTATTTTTCTTAGTATAGGTCAAGACTACCAGGTACAGACAAGCGGTAAGGTGCTCTGGCTGTGGGGTAGGTGCATGCGGGTTCAAACCCCATACATGACACTCTGAACGAGTTTTACTTCACGTTGACCGGTTTTGACCCGAAATTCACCGATTTCTTTATATAAAAATTTTCTAAAAACACTATTAATAAATTTGCAATTTTTTTTGCAGTTTTACCTTCTTTAACATCAAGATTTAAATATAAAAGCATATTAATATATTCAAAAAGTGTATTTTCACTTTATATAATTATTTTACCAACTCGTATTTTTAAATGATAATTTTATAAACACTCGTCAAAAATTAATTGAATTTATAAAAAAATTAAATAATGAAATAATATTAGACATTAAAAAATAATAATAAATTCCAACATATTTATATCATAAAGATATATATTCTTTTATTATTTCTTAAAAAAAAATCTTAACATAAACAAAAACTTAATGTGTGACATATATTAAGTTAAATATATTACATATATTAAATTTCAAAATTATTCTTAAAATAATTATTTCCTGATAATATTTTATTTCATTACAAACTAAAAACAAAGTTATATTATAAAACTTATTTATTTTTTTATAATATTTTTTTGAAACATCTTTAAATAAAATATTAATAAATATATATATAATTATAAAACTAATAAGGTTATTCTTTTTATACTAGGTTTGAAACAACATTTATATAGACAAACATTTTAATTCATTCATTCTTTTTACAAAATTATAATACAATTTCTAAATAAATATTTTTTATAAACATAGCCATTATCATGGATGAAAATTCAAAACATAGTCAAACTTTAGTTAAATACAAACAATAGGCTAAGACATTATTCTTTTAAATATTAGAGTGAAGGATAAATTACTGTACTTTACAAATTATTATCATAAACATAAGTGAGTTCTCATATCCCTTTTCCTTTTTCTTTTTTGGATGTTACACATGCCTTATACACAAACATTATTATTCATGATACAAAACAATTTGTAGATACAAAAGCCTTGGTTCTAAATTGAATAGGTTTGAATGTCATATGTGCTAGCAAACATGGTTTATGATAGAAGGCATTTCATACATAAACATACACTAGTAGCTTGGAATGGTTAGATACCTTCCACATATAGACTTATGTCTTTGTGTAAATAAGTGAAAGTGCGCATCATTTTAAACTTGTGATTTACATGTTTAAATCTATGACCCAGCTAGTCTAGAGTTGAATATTGTGATGGCACTTCTTTGAAGACATTGGTTGAGACATAAACATTGTCTTAGCTTGTAAACATGCATACTTTGAATCTATATTAGTTTGGAACACTTGGTTTAACATCTTTCAATATATATATATATATATACATACATACATACATACATACATACATATCTATGAGTTCTCACCAACTATGCAAATAGTTAATCAAGCTCTATTTTACATGTGTAACAGGTTAAAGCTTTGGATGAAGATCATATACGAACTTGAGACCTAGTTTAAACATTAATCAAAGTTATTGTATTTGAGTTCATGTTGTAATGTTTGGATGATTGTACTTTGTCAATTATATTTGGATGAATGATGTTTGATTTAAATTGGATTGTTAATTATTGAAACATACAAATAACACCATAAGCTTTTGGACAATTACACATCACACCTCGACGTGTTCCGTCGTAGGTTGGGGTGTGAGATATAACATGCTTAAGCATAAACCGAGACTCCAAACTAATGATATTACAAAGCTTTAATTGAATGATATTACATAGCTTTAATCTAGACTAGCTAGGTCTTTAACTTAAGCAATGTAAATCATATGTTTATGTTAGTGCACATTTCTCCATTTTAATACAAGACCTAAGTCATTGCAAAAAATGTAACGGAATTTTTAAGCTACTATGTACTTGTATATATGTTTGATGCAGTGGCGGATCCAAGAATTTTTTTAAGTGGGTTCACCATTTTCCGTCATTTTAATTAAATATAACTGGACATAAAAATTTTCGGGTTAGGTTGACGGTTTGGTTCTTGTAATGTTCTTCACGTGATAACAATGCGATATATTAAGTCAATGATTAAAATTAAAAAATGTCGTCATGAAATAGTTCGAAGGTACAGAGTGTATTTTTCATTTAAGATTTTTGAGCTCCAGACCAAGCGGGAGTCAAGGGGGTCATGCGCCCTTGCGGGGTCCAAGGTGGCGGTCCTGCTGGCCCTTCAGCAGGCATGGGTCAAGAGGGCAACGCCCGTTGTAGTGTTCGGGGCAACACCTCAAAACCTAAACGAAATTTGCTAAGTTTGTCTGACCAAAATTAACTTTACTCAAGGGTTTGGCCACTAATAACTACCATTTTGCTTGCTAAGTTTACATGACCGGAAAGTGATTTTGACATGATCATATAGAAATCAAATAATTGATTATCGAGATTTTCTTTAACAAAAATCACTTACCTCAATCAAGCTGACAAATTGCTGTTAAAATTACATTAAGAATTCACTATTAAAAATCTTAATGGGTCCACCTTAGGATTCACCCCTAAAATATTAATGGGTTCACCCTATTGTTTAACTATTTCAAAAACTTTGTTTCCTACTAACGAGTCGAAGCGCAGTGGATTCCTGTGAACCCACACCCCACAACCTACGTCCGCCCCTGGTTTGATGTATGAAACGATTTGTATCCTAAATACCATATAACAAATAAACAGATAGTTTTAGCACTTAAATCAAGTCTACGAGTTTGCATTATGTGTATGTTTGACTTTATGAAATAACATGTTTGTGTATATGGACATATGTAACATCCCTAAATCTTTACAAAAGTAAAAGAGAGTAACAATTAAGTCACTTGTGTTTTCCTAGCTTGCCCATATATGTCTTTTGAGTAGTGTTTGAGGAATTGAAGCAAAGATAACACACAAAAACAAATAGGGTATTTTATTTAAAAGTTATTTCTTTAAGTATTAAAACAAAATTCTAAAATTTTCTTTAAATAAAACAATTCATTTAAATTAACATATTTTCTAAATAAAAATAATAATAGTAATTTTTCTGAATTTTTAATGTTTATAAATTATTTTTATAATATTCATACTTCTTTTAACATATTTTCTGAATAAAAATAATAATCGTAATTTTTCTGAATATTTAATGTTTATAAATTATTTTAAAAATATTCATTCTTCTTTTAAGAATACATAGTATAATGTTTGAAATAAAGAATTTGATTTTAAATGTTGCAAAAGATATCTATACATTACTATTTTTTATTTTTTAGAAATTTAATAATTATTTTCTGTAATTTAAACCAAATATGTTTTAAGATTTTTAGAACCTTTTTATACTTTTTTTTTATAAAAATTAAAGTAGGAAAATGTTGAAAAAGGCAGGAAGCCGGTTTGGTTCTCGTCTGTGAGTTACAAACCCGCGTCACTACCCTAGCGAGCGGATGCTTACCACTAGGCTAGGGTAGTCTCTCTTTTAGATTCTTGCTCCACTTACTATTATACACAAACGTAAATCGACCCCTAATTTTCAATTAACAGTAAAAGTTTTTTGCTACAACTACATAACCCTCATCCAATGGTTACTTTAAAAAGGTAAGTGTATAGGATCGTGACACGTGTCAAGTTCTTTGTTTTTAGTATGAAGGGCATTTATGACATTTGTCATTTATGTAAAGTTTACCCTCTTGTTTTTTAAACATTCATAACTTTTTTTATACTATATTATTTTTTTAAAAAAATTGAACCATTATACTCGTCTCATTTTTCTCTTTAATTTCGTTATAGTCTCGACTAGTTTTTTTATTTTTTTGATGTCATGTATTTACATCATTGTAACGAGCTTAACGATAGCAAATTAATTAGAAATTTTTTCTAACAATGGTAAATTACAGTAATGTAACACAAAATGAAGTAACGTAACACAAAATGAAGTAATTTACAATGACATAATTAACGGTGATGTAACACATTATTTACAGTGATGTAATTTTCTCTTTAATTCCCGTTATAATGTTGACTAGTTTTTTTAATTTTTTTTCTCATTGTCCATTATTAACATCGATATAACGAGCATAAATATAACACATTATTTTGAATTTTTTTCTAACAATGATAAATTACAGTGATGTAATATAACACATTATTTTATTTTTTCTCTAACAATGATAATTACAATGATAAATTACAGTGATGTAATATAACACATTATTTTGATTTTTTTTTCTCTAACAATGATAATTATAGTGATGTAATTTATCATTGTTCGAAAAAAATTCAAACTAATTTGTTGTATTTAGGCTCGTTACAAATTAGGGATGATTAACCGAAAAAACCGAACCGGAACCAAATTAACCGAAAAAACCGAACCGGAACCAAATTAACCGAAAAAAACTGAAACCGAATTTTACGTCAATGTAAATTACATCACGATGAATTACGACAATGTAAATTACATCACTGTAATTTAGGCTCGTTACAAATTAGGGATGATTAACCGAAAAAACCGAACCGGAACCAAATTAACCGAAAAAACCGAACCGGAACCAAATTAACCGAAAAAAACCGAAACCGAATTTTACGTCAATGTAAATTACATCACGATGAATTACGACAATGTAAATTACATCACTGTAATTTATCATTTTTTAAAAAAATTTCAAATAAATTTGTTATATTTAAGCTCGTTACAATGATGTAAATATAGGTGTCACACCCCGAGCCGGCGGGGTTGGATCGAAGTCCCCGTCGGGCGGAAGGTTCTCGAGGCGTGATACCGTGAGTGATAATCGTGATGATCAGATTGTTTTACATAGCATCAATGTTAAGAATAACTAAAGCACAATAGCATCAAACTAGGATTACAAAGTTAAATTACATTTGACAATGTTCAGTAATTTAACTAAATAAACCTATCAAAAGGATCAAATGTATCTATCTTGTATCTGTACAAGATATCAAAAGTGATTTGCTTCTGAAACAAAATCCGTGCTTTCCAAAATTCTACTAGGTCCTCTATCTGAGTATCCTAGTATGTATTCCTGAAGTCTGAGCCTATACCTGTGCATCACTTGAGAAAGCATGTAAGAAAACAAAGTCAACACAATGGTTGGTGAGTTAATATAGTTTTAGTATTTGTAAAATAGCTTTTGCAAACCTCTTCGGTAAAACTTTAACCTCATTAACAACACATGTATCATCCAACTCGGTATGCTTATATATAGGGCATACCCCTGAGTCGAGCCTACGACCCGCATACTAAGTCACACAGGACATTGTTATTAATGACAATTTAGCATTTTACTTACCATCCATTTCGTTTATAGCATTTAGCATTTTGTTTAGTTTACAACATGAGCGGAAAATGAAGAATCACTGTATGGCAAGCACTGAGAGGCCATCAGTCTACTCATCAGAATCCCGACTACGTAGAACACCTGTTTGGCAAGCACTGAGAGACCAAACGACATGATCTACAATAGTCATAGCTACAAGAACACCCCCTGGCAAGCACTGAGAGGCCAGTTGGTCCATTCTAAATAGCCAATAGCTTTAGCATTATGTTTAAGTTTATAGCATGAGTGAACATTGAGGAATCACTGTATGGCAAGCACTGAGAGGCCATCAGTCTACTCCTTAAGTCATGACTATGAAGCTCACCCTATGGCAAGCACTGAGAGGCCGACGGTCTGTTCCTTCAAGTCCCAACTATGAAGAACACCCCATGGCAAGCACTGAGAGACCAATTTGGTATGTTCTATCATAGTTGATAGTTTTAGCATTCAAATAGTTTCACAACCAGTAAGGCAAGCACTGAGAGGCCAAACCGTTGTTTTAGCATGGCAAGCTTATAAGCATACAAGTGTTCATAGCATCCGTAGCTTATGCATATAGTGCTAGCTTTAGCATTTAGTATTAGCATATAGCATTAACATTTAGCAATTTGCATTAGCATTAGCATTTAGCATTAGCATTAGCATTGTAGTATTAGCATTGTAGCATAAGCACTTGGCATTCGCATATAGCATTAGCTTATAGTATTAGCTTGTAGCATTAACATTTAATATTAGCATATAGCATTAGCGTTTAGTATTAGCATTTAGCATTAGCATTAGTGTTTAGTATTAGCATTTAGCATTAGCATTTAGTATTAGCATTTAGCATTAGCATTAGCGTATAGTTTTAGCAATTAGCATTAGCATTTAGTGTTAGCATTTAGCATTAGCGTATAGTATTAGCTTGTAGCATTAACATTTAGTGTTAGCATTTAGCATTAGCATTAGCATTAGCATTTAGTCTTAGCATTTAGCATTAGCATTTAGTGTTAGCATTTAGCATTAGCATTAGCGTATAGTTTTAGCATTTAGCATTAGCATTTAGTGTTAGCATTTAGCATTAGCGTATAGTATTAGCTTGTAGCATTAACATTTAGTGTTAGCATTTAGCATTAGCATTAGCATTTAGTATTAGCATTTAGCATTAACATTTAGCATTAGCATTTAGTGTTAGCATTTAGCATTAGCATTTAGCATTAACATTAGCGTTTAGTATTAACATTTAGCATTAGCATTTAATGTTAGCATTTAGCATTAGCATTAGCGTATAGTATTAGCTTGTAGCATTAGCATTTAATGTTAGTGATCAAGCCTTAGCATCGAGTATGTAGTTCAAGCATATGGTTTACATCATAATCATCAAGAATAAGTGTAAAAGCATTTTATAAATCATGTGTTTAAAATGTATAACATGCTTCTCAGTCCCGAGGTAAAATCAAAATAGTTAGGAAAAGGGACAGATGAACTCACCTTGTAGTTGTTGTGTGGTTGACTAAGTCTAAACAAGAATGCACGCGCTTTTTGTTTGTACTTGTTGTTGTGTTCACGATCCTGTATTGATTTCATGTTGTTTGTAACTTATAAATATAAGTTTGTAGAGATTCGTGTGTGTGTGTGTATATGGTAACCCTAACTTGGTTATCACCCGGGAGTTTCAGCTTTGGTCTTTATTCGGCCTTGATTCAAGGTGGTGGTTTATACTCCCACTTAACCTCGTTAAGTTAAGTGTAATACATATTGTAGTTGTCTTAATGTTCACTTGAAATAATTTGTTACATAGCTACCATGAACTATGTCGTGTTGTAAAGTTTGAGTTTTTCAACAAGTTCCAAGTATAAAACCAAATACTACTCTTTAAACCTTACATGTGCTTATTGAAATCATTTGCTTCATTATAGTTTCATATGATCTTTGCCACCTTTGTAGTAAGTTATCCAAATCTCATGCATTGCATCTTTAACCAAATTAGTTTGAGGTGTGAATTCACCTCTTGAATCAAGTGGGCCGATTGTATATTGGGCCCAATGTAAAGATGGGTTGAGCACATGGGTCACATTGGGCCATAGCGAAGAGGTTGGGCCGCATGGGCTGTGTGGGCCGCCTAGATGGCCATGGGCCGGCCAACTATCAAGCTGTGGGCCTGAGATACTGATAATGGGGCCAGAATAGCAGGCCTTGGGCCAAACTGTTGGGCTAGACAGCTAAGGTGTTTGAGCAGCATATCTGAAAACGTGGGTGGGTTGGGCCACATGTGTGCGGCTGGTCTAATGGGGTTGCCACATGTTTAGGCCGAATGTAGGTGTTATCCGACTGAGATGTTCTGATCGAATGAGAGTGTGAGGGCCGAGAGAATATCTATGGTCGAATGGATGCATGGTGGTTCGGCCAACACTGGTGGAAGCCGAATGAGGGTGAGTCCCGATTGAGCTTGGTCGAATGATGTGCTAGGTCGAATGAGAACTAGCTGGCGAATGTGAGCTGGCGAATGGAGGCTGGTTCGGGCGAATGAGTTGCCCCTCAAGTCGACCGAATGGAGTTGTCACCACCTTAACCGAATGAACTCGACCGAATGAAAAGATTGGCCGAAGGAATGGCACCGAGCGAATGAGTGATGGCTTAGACCGAAGGAGCTGCTAGGTGGCGATAGAAAGACTGCCGAATGAGAGTGGCCATTCGGCCTTAGTCCCTTCGCCTCTAGGCCATTTGGCCAGCTGGATCTCCCCTTCGGCCGCAGCAAGGGTGGGACTAGAGTCGTCCCTATGTCGTGGCCAACTGGTGGTTTCGATGGTGGTGCTTGCTACACTGGTCCTCGTGGTAGTGGGGTTCAAGGTGGGAAGGTTCTAAACTGGTGTTATGTAGGGTCGAACAAAGTGGGTTGAAAACCCTAATTTCTGAGTTGTTCTTAGCTCCATACCTCGATTTCAGATGGATTTGACTCTAGATCGGTTGTACTTTCGTGTAGAGGAGGTTAAGATCTTCGTTTAGGCATAAGAATGGCTCGATTTCATCAATAACCCATTAACCTTAGGATTCATCAATAACCCATTAACCTCACCATATTTAATGATCAAATTACAAGATGCTTATCTAATGGTTGATATTAAACTATAATATAATAATGTAATTGATTTGAAAGAAAAGAGAATAAGGGTATTAATGTAATTTGCTATATTAAATACTTTACCCCATCTTTTTTTATACATCCATAACTTTTTTATACTATAATATTTTTTTTATAAAAATTGTACCATTTTGCTCGTCTTTTTTTCTCTTTAATTCCGTTATAGTCTTGACTAGGTTTTTTTATTTTTTTTCGGATGTTCGTATTTACACCAATGTAACAAGTATAAAACTGACAACTTATTTATAACGAGTTGTAACGAATTAGGGTTTAAATTGTTGTATAATAAATAGGGGTTACGTTTAAGAGTGTAAACGAGCCAAGCCGATCCTGAGCTCGTTAATTACGTTATATTCTTGACTAGGTTTTTTATTTTTCCCGGCTGCTCGTAAATTACGTTATATTCTTGATTTTTTTACAAATTTTGGTTTTTAAAGTACTAAAATGTATTTACAATCTTGTAGATATACGAATTTTGGTTTTTATCAACAAAATGTTATAGTATTTTTTTAAAGTATTAAAATGTATTTGCAATCTTGTAGATATAATTTTTTTAAAGTATTAAAACGTATTTACAATCTTGTATATATAACGAATTTTGGTTTTTATCAACAAAATGTTATAGTATTTTTTTAAAGTATTAAAATGCATTTACAATCTTGTAGATATAATTTTTTTATAGTATTAAAATGTATTTACAATCTTGTAGACATAACGAATTTTGGAGCATCCGGAAAAAATAAAAAAACCTAGTCAAGAATATAACGTAATTAACTAGCTCGGGATCGGCTTGGCTCGTTTACACTCTTAAACGTAAACTCTATTTATTCTGCAACAATGTAAACCCATATTCGTTACAACTCGTTACAAATAATTTGTTATTTTTATACTTGTTACATTGGCGTAAATACGAACATCCGAAAAAAATAAAAAAACCTAGTCAAGACTATAACGGAATTAAAGAGAAAAATAAGACGAGTAAAATTGTGCAATTTTTATAAAAAAATATTATAATATAAAAAAGTTATGGATGTATAAAAAAAGAGGAGGTAAGTTAGTACATAAAACAAATTACTAATGTACCCTTATCAAATAATAAAAACAAAATCCATGTGTTTATTTCTGATTGGGTAAAGATAGTTAATGGGTTATTGCTCTAAGTGAGAGTTAGTATTTGATCACATTCCTATATATATATATATATATATATATATATAGGGGATGGTTCGAATTTTAACTCTTCATTATTGCGATAACCGAATAACTACATCTTATTACTTTAGGGCCCACATTAAAGTAAATCTAAAGGTATATGTTTCTTCTTCTTTTTTTATTAATGTAAGTTGACCCTACATTAATTAAAAAATAAAAAAACATACACATTTAGATTTACTTTAACGTAGGCTCCAAAGTAATAAGATGTAATTTTTCGGTTAACGTAATAAACATGGGTTAACATTTGATTAATGTAGGGAGATGATCAAATGTTAACTCATGTTTATTGCGTTAACCGAATAACTACATCTTATTACTTTGGGCCCACAGTAAAGTAAATCTAAAGGTGTATGTTTTTTTTAAATTAATGTAGGGCCCACTTACATTAATAAAAAAAATAAGAAAAAACATAAACCTTTAGATTTACTTTAATGTGAGCCCCAAATTAATAAGATGCAGTTATTCGGTTAACACAATAAGGAAGGGTTAACATTCGAACCATCCTATATATATATATAGAGAGAGAGTAAGGTTATTGTACAAAACCTTATTTTTGTAAAAATAGTGAGAAACAATCTTGGCCATAGATGTGCTAAGATCAAGGGTTTGGATTCAAAGTTTCTATATTTAATGGATTAAAAGGGTTATACGGTTAACAAAAGGGCAAAATAGGGATTCCATTATTTTTTGGATTTGCTGATATCACACTACACCAAAAATAACGGGATTCAGTTTCTGCAAAATGAAATTTAACCTAAAATCCATTCTTCTTCAACTTCTCGACGAACGAAATTAGGGCTCATCCGACTAAGAAGATACCGGCGATTACCCCCAAATCAACACCTTCAATCACCGAAACGGGTAATCCGTTTACAAATGTTCTGATTATAATACTTTCTATCCATGCAATCAAAACGCGATGTGCTTGATGAAGAAACACCAGGAAGTAGCACATGGCGGAAGAACCCTGGAAAAGGTTAGCATTCTTTTTGTTTTGAATTTTTGGGTTTTTCCCGAATATATTTTCTTGGTTCTCATTATAGCTCTTAAATCGACAAAAATGCAGCAAGGAAAAGTGAAAGAATACTTATGAATAGAGCATATTCCAAGTTTACTAATGAACCGGGAAACCCTGTTGTGCTAGATGCTGAAGAAGGAGGTAAATTTATTTTTTTAAATTTAAGTTAATTATTTGTACATCTGTGCTATCTTGTGCTGATTGTAATTCTATGTATTGTGTAATGATAACACAAGTGTTGTTTTGACTTATTCAGTTCGTTTGTTTTGTTAATAAAAGTATGCTGATATGTGCCACTATGTGCTGGTATTTTGTTTGCTAATATGTTCTGGTATGTTAGAGGTCAATTTTTACATGTTACAATTGGGTGGTTTTATATTGTGCTATAAACTGATTCATTGTGCTGCTACATTGTGCTGGTATACATTATTTTATGGGATAATGTATGTTAACTGGTATATGGTGTTATTTTATTCCACTAACTTGTGTTGGTTGTTAGTGTGTTAGTATGTGCTATTATGGTATAATGAAATTTAGATGGTTTCATAACTGGCATATTGTGCTGGTATATTGTTTTGTGTGCTGGTATGTTCTGTATGTTCTGTTGTGTTATAGGTCAATTTTTATATGTTACAATTAGGTGTTTTTATATTGTGATATTATAGTAAATGATTCATTGTGCTCTAATAACATGTTTATTTGTGTGTTGATTATAATAGTTGCCCAACAGAATGTGTCCAACTGAGTAATTCAAGTCCAAGAATTACTAAATCAGATGCAAGAAGAAAAATGCCTAATGTACCAGGTGAAGTTGCTACAAAAGGTGTTCAATTACATCTCTTATGTTAGTACATGTGTATTTTTATATAGGTTTTTTTATTGTATCCGGCTGTAAGTACATTTGATACGATTAACAGTATGTAAAATATGTTATGTTATCATATTTTTTAAAAAGGATGTAAAAACATTGATATCTTCTTTAATTTGCTAACAGGCTGTAAAATCATTTATATGTAATTTTCTTTAACAAAAACATTTCTGTTATCTTTGTTTTTTGTCCATTATATCATTGTACATTTCATAGCAATACAACAAGAAACTAGCCCAACAACACATTCCAGTCCCAAAATTACCAAGGCAGCTGCTAGGCGCATATTGCCTGATTTGCATAACAAAGTTGACACAACAGGTATTATAATTACATCACTTGTTTTTATCGTATGTTTCATTTAAAATAGGTGGATAATTGATAGATTGATTCATTAGTACATCATTTATGTTTGTATATGTTTCAAAATATAAGGTGGTACTTCAAGTCTTCTAGTTACAAGAACCACAATTGATGATGTCCAGACTGGTGAACCTGAAAAATCAACAGACAAGGCTGTGATTGGATATAAGAGGCGTAAGACAAAAGCTAAACGATCAAAAGATCCTGTCACACAAGAACCTAATATAGGTCATTCATTCAACATTATGTTATTTTTTAAAAAACCTATTGTATGTTATCATGTTACAATAAAGTAACACGAATAAATGTAGATTCTGGCCGTTTGACTAGAAAAAGGCATAGAAAGGATGCTAACACAATGGCAACAAAAAAGCCAAAACAAGGTATCATTAACATCTTCCTACATGATGTACTGATTCATCATTTATGTTAATAAGTGCGTTTGTTGAATTTTTTACTTGTGACAGTGACGCAACAAGTTTCCACAAACTCTGATGATGACTTTGTTTGTCCTCATTCGACAGGTAATTTAGATACTTCTTGGATTGTTGTGCTATTAATCATAATTAAATTTATGTGTCTTTAACATATTCAGTTTTTTTTTTAAATATTAAACAGCAGGAGCTAGTACATCTGCTTCCCATCAGTTTACATATAAACCTATATCAAAGGGCAGAATCAGAGTTCGAAACAATCCATCCCACTTATTTGACCTAGTACAATTCCTTACTGAAAAACAGAAAAATGTTGTTAGAAGCATATGTTTTTCTGGTGCTTTACAATTCAAGCTTGATGGGGTTCCAACTTGTATGGGTTTATGGTTAATCACAAATTATGACCATACAACCAACACTTTACATCTGGGTTCACACACAATCAGCGTCATATTTACCAATAAATAGATTAATATCTCTTTTGAAATTCTTACAATCATCTTTCGTCACCCCCGTTTCTTCAAAACCACCGTAAGTTTTTCGCATGATGTTGAACGCCTTTACAGGACCAATATTCAACTTAGACAGGTTGTGAATAAGGCTTTCCTGATTAAACGAAAGATTCCTGGCAGCACTTAATAGATGATAATCATCATCATCAACGGGTGGATGATTATGTTCTTCAACAAATCCGTATACTTTATATGATTTGTTATCACATAATTGTAAACGCATACGTGCTTGACATCCGGTTCGAATAGATGGTCTTGTTCTGTATAATTTTTCTTTCGTTCCCGTATCGTTTGTTCCGTTCAATGTATCAACTTTAACCTTAGTAAAAGGTTTATTACCTTCTTTTGAACATACAAAATATTTAAGTGTAACAATCCCGTGCTTGGTAACCTCAGTATTCTTTCGAATTGTAAAACCACCATTCTTAGCATACCTCTCGTAAAAATTGTATGCTACATCAACAGTTCTAAACATCATACCAACTTCAGGCTTGTCTGATACGGGTACATCAGGTATGTAAAACTTCTTACCGGTCCTTGGAGATATACGCTCAATACCAACATTTCTTCTTGTTTTGTAATTCTCTCTGCTAGCTACAAACATATATTTCACATTATATCATACTAAAATATAAAAAAAAAAATAACATCTTACAAATATTATCGCACTAATTTCACAAAAATGTGATAACAACACACATAAAGAATATCAAACTGTCAACATTTTGAAAATAACAACACATCCTAGCACATTAAATTAATTAAATTTCTTTTTTCGTTTTCTAATATGCAACAAAACAATTCCTAAAACATCACAATTGTTTGATAACAACACAACATCGCACAATACATTTATCAACAAATATCAAACCTATTTAACAACATATAATAACACATAACAAAAATATCAATTCTTAAGCTTGTTCAACATACCATCACATCTTAGCACAATTAAATAATTAATACTTAAAATTTATTATTAAAAATACATATTAAAATATTAATTTTATCAATTTAATAACATTTTTAATAACAACACATCTTAGCACCACAAATACTAACATCCGCAAATGTTATAATTTGTCAGATCCATCATCAATTCTGATCGCAATTCAATCCAAAAAATCGATCAAAAATACAATGTTTGTTACATTAATCGAAATTAAAAAACTATTGCATACAATAAAAATCACGAACACTACCAGTATGCTGAGTATCTTCAATCGGTTCATCCATTTGTACGTAATCATCCATCTAATTTTGATAAACACAAACCATAAACTCAAAGACCTGCAAATTTTTGATTTTTTCGGTATTTTTTGCATATTACGAAACTGATTTTTGATATTATGCGTTAACTAATTTAATTATGGAATATTTTCAAAGATAATACTGGTCAACAATTTTCCTTTTTTATTGCAAGATTTGAAAATCAATTAAAATGCAAAAAACCTATATTACCCTTTTCTATTAAACACTAATAATGCCACATGTCAACACATCAATGGTTTCTACCATTTTTACAAAATTTGCTATTTGTATGTGAACCTCCCTCTCTCTCTCTCTATATATATATATATATATATATATATATATTTACAATTGTGTTGGACATTATTTGAACTATAATTTGACAACTATTGCAAATGCTACATCACTTGTTAAGATGAGTTTTCATAACCCATCTTTACTTATTTTAAACTTTAGGTACGAAACATGTTTACATATGAATTATATATTCAATCATTATCAATGTGAACTTAGTTTAATGGCATTCGACATAATGAACTTTAGCTATGAATGTGCATGGATCACACCATTACATATTTAGTGACTATGATATATATATATATTGGACTGACCATCCCACCGATGTTTGATTTATTTTTCGGGGGAGGTTCACATTGATAGTTTGCTACCCTAGCATTGTTAGGAGTGCTAAGCATGATCAAACATCATTTTTTAACATTATTCGATCTGTCTTTACTTGCTAGTGCATTTGGTTATTGTTCATTATGATTAGTATTCACATGTGACATTATTATATACATTTTATAAACTATTTTTTCTATGCGTAATTAAAACGTATGAATGCTCACAAACTTTATATTTAACTCTTTATTTTAAATACGTTTCAGGTGGAAACGCAAACTAGGATTATTATAAGAGTTTTGGACCTAATTAGCTTATTTAAACATTACGCCCCATTTGTGGTGCACGCGTATAATGTATATATGTGTGGGCCCTTAAGGGGCAAAAGTAAAAGCGCACTAATTTTAACATTATTTCAATTATTTTGTGAAAATAACGTTAAAATTATTGGGATGATGAAATTCAAACGATAACTTTGAGCCAGGGACTCTTTCGGAGCAGCCTCTCTATCCTAATTGGGATAGGGGTAAGGTTTGTATCTATCCTTCCCCCCCAGACCCTACTGAAAAGTGAGAATATACTGGGTAAGGTGGTTGTTTTTAGCTTATTTAAACATTAATTAATGTAATACATTAGAGTTTTGAATGGTTTAATAATGTAATGAATATTATTTAATGTTTTGAAATTAGTGAAATGCTTGAATTATTTGCAATTAAATACTATGTGCTTTCGAAAATCTACAATGTATGGCGCCCCGATGATTCCGTCATCGGTCGAGGTGTTACAGAAACATAAAGAAATTCAAGAATCTATCAATGTTTTAAGTCTACGTACTAAGGGTTAAAACACAGATCGACACACTTCCGTACACTAATTGTTCACTTGGGTATGAACATGAGTGATTTATCCTAGATTCTTCATGAATTTGGCCTTCAAATCTTGATCTGGATTGCAAAGATATGAGTTTTGATGTGATTGGGAGAGTTGGAGATGCCTAAAATCACCTTTTTGGGTGTATCTTAAGCCCATATAACCATTTTGTCTAGTTTTTTCACATCCAGATAATCGAGAAACTCAATTTAATATATTACGGCTATCATAACTAATTTCCTACCTGAGAATATGTTCACTTCAATTTTGGGCTCTTCGTGGGAGTGCCAAGTTTGGTATGTTAACATTATCATCCAAATGAGGTCTCGAGACATACTTTTAACATGATTATACCTTCAATTCACAAATGTATGTCGTAGTATCTCTTTGTTCTATACAAAACACACAAAAAACATAACATTAAACCATTTAAGCATAAGAAAACCATAAGCCTGTAATTCATATTGCTCTTGACGGGTTATCCTAGGTTAACGAGA